>OY728158.1:1621525345-1622125345 GCA_963277665.1 Viscum album
ACGTATTTGCGACGAGAGTCTTTTCCCGTCGCAAATAGTTGGTTAATTGCGACGGGAATAGGCGACCGGTCGCAATAGGTTTGGCGCGGTTTGCGCGCCAAAACGCGGGAAGGACATTTGCGACAGGGACACATCCCTGTTGCAAAAGCCCGGCGGCGGTAAATACCATTTGCGACGGGCAAAGCCGCCCGTCGCAAATCGTATGTCGGCAGGTGTGTATTTGCGACAGGACCCGTCGCAAATACCATTTTAACCGCCGACTGTAATTAATGCGGACGAAGGTATTTGCGACGACCCCCGTCGCAAATACCACCATTTGCGAAGGGAAACCCGTCGCAACTAACCCCGTCGCAACTAATCTAACTTATATATACCCTCACTCGTTTTTTCCTCAAATCACTCAGATCTCTCTCTCTCTCTTCATTCTCCAGTTTTAAGGAAAAAAATTCTTTTAGTTAAAATTTTTTATACGAGAGCAATTGGAAGACGCAAATACCTTCATAATATCAAAGTTTAAGGTATTTATATTTTATTGTTTTATATTAATTTTAATTGTTGTTTATTAGTTGTAATTAAATTAGATTTAAATTGATTTTTATTTATATTTATTTTTTGTAAGAAATTGATATTGTTAGTGATAATTATAAATAATTAGTGTTAATTTGTAATAATTAGAGATTATTATAGATAATTAGCGGAATTTAGTCATAATTAGATATAATTAGGGATAATTAGGGGTAATTAGCAATAATTAGATATAATTAGTAATAATTAGATATAATTAGTAATAATTAGATATAATTCGGTATAATTAGATATAATTCGGTATAATTAGATATAATTAGTAATAATTAGATATAATTCGTAATAATTGGATATAATTCGGTATAATTGGTAATAATTCGGTATAATTGGTAATAATTCGGTATAATTGGTAATAATTCGGTATGTAATAATTGGTAATAATTGGTAATAATTGGTAATAATTGGTAATAATTAGTAATAATTGGTAATAATTGGTAGTAATTGGTAATAATTGGTAATAATTGGTAATAATTAGTAATAATTAGTAATAATTAGTAATAATTCGTAATAATTAGTAATAATTAGTAATAATTAGATATAATTAGATATAATTACTAATAATTAGTAATAATTAGATATAATTAGATATAATTAGATATAATTAGATATAATTAGTAATAATTAGTAATTATTAGATATAATTAGTAATAATTAGTAATAATTAGATATATTTAGTAATAATTAGATATAATTAGATATTATTAGTAATAATTAGATATAATTAGATATAATTAGTAATAATTAGATATAATTAGTACTAATTAGTAATAATTACATATAATTAGTAATAATTAGTATTAATTAGTAATAATTAGATATAATTAGTAATAATTAGATATAATTAGATATAATTAGATATAATTAGATATAATTAGATATAATTAGATATAATTAGATATAATTAGATATAATTAGATATAATTAGATATAATTAAATATAAATAGATCTAATTAGATATAATTAGACATGCTTGGTTGATCACCTTGCAAGTAGCGTTGCAATAGGACAACCCAAGTCATGCCCTTCTCATCTATAAGAATTATCTTACATGACCTTTTACATAGACCATTCTTCCTTGAAAATTTAAGGGAAAGATACTGATGTCTCCTCAACATTTTAAGGAAGAATGCTCTATGTAAAGGGAGCGAGATGATTCTTAGAGATGAGAACAACATTACTTTGGTCGTCCTATTGAAACACTACTTGCGAGGTGATCAACCATGCAAAGACAATTATAGAGTTTACATTGGACATGTCCTGTAAAGACCCGGAAATTTCAAGGGAAATTTTTTCCTAAATTTTTTTTTGGAATTTTTCAAGAACGCAGTTTCTGACGGCGCCTGATTCCGAGGCCCGGTGTGCCCGGAATCAATTTCCGAAGTTTGGCTCGGGTACGTTCAGTGAATGAACGAGCGGGTTTTTCTAACTTTTGAACCGGTGCTTGGAATCGAATTTCGAGGGCACCGATGAACTCGCAACGCCGGTATTTGCTTAAAGAGACTTTTGCCGCAGTTGCATTTAATCGAGAGCAGAAGTTAGTTTTTGAGTTTTCTTTAAATAAGAGTAATAATAAAATAATGTGCCATGCACTTTATTTTATTTCAGCCGCCATTGGGAGTGTGGTGGTTGAAACCTCCTCATGGAGGTTGGAGGTGGGGCCACCACACCTTAACCTCCCTTGAGAGGTTATGGTGGTGGGGCCCACCCGAACTAAACCTCCTGTGGGAGGTTTATTATGGTAGGGACCACACGGGGCTTAACCCCCCTATTAATGGGAGGATAGGAAACCTCTCAACTCTCCCTCATTAATGAGGGAGAGCCTCTCAACTCCCCATTAAATGGGGAGAAACTCCTTGGCACCCTCCCCTCTTAAGTGGTGCCAACGGACCTCAAAAATTGCGTCAAAGAAATTTATTTCACCCGACCCCTTTTTTTAAAAAAAAGTTATGTAACCACAATGATTACATACCTCTCCCCTCTCCTATATATAGGGATCTTGGGAGAGGGTTTGGGGACGGCTTCACCAAGCGACAGAGCGCTGGTAAAATACCGCGACGGCCAACACTTGGGAAGAAGCTTATCTTCGCGAACGAAGAACGCGCCACCTCTGACGAAGAACGCTCGTTTTCCTTCCACGGAATTTCTCCCCTTCCACGGAGAGACTCTTCAACGGATCTTCTTCTTCCCCCTCATTGTCAACGGATCGACGAACAAGCTCGGAAGCGGAATCAGGTAGCAAGCGACGACGGCTTCGCCTTCCCTCGAGTCGGACGAACGCTGACGTCCCCCTTCGACGTCGTCTTCCTCGCGACGCCATACCGCGATGAACCTCGAACAACGACGCCTCCTTCCGATCGACTTATACCCAAGGTAGGGGTTTGTATTCAATTATTTATATTTGTTCGAGATTTCCGACTTGATGATCTTCGTGGTTAAAAACCATTTGTTATCGAATTTGAACTTTGTGTTTTGAAACCAAATGATAACGAATAACGTGAGGGGGGCCGGACCGCATGAACACGACCGACCCTCCTCCTTTTTTTCTTTGTGGTTGGTACGAGGAAGCGTGGTGCCGTCGCACCACGCGGTTTCATGCGGTAGATATGCGCGGCGCCGTCGCACCGCGCCGTGGAAAGGAATTCAAGGACGCGACGCCGTCGCGCCGCGTCGAAGAAAACCGAAGACATCCGCGGACGGAGTCGGGCCGCGGCGAAGGGGCGCGGCGCCAACGCGCCGCGCCGGAGAACCACGAAGACGGCGCGTTTTGTTTTTGACGTGCGGATTGACGGGCAATGACAAACGAGGCCGCAAGGTAATTTTGAGGCCTCCGCAGTGAAGGTCGGGTCACGGAAGGACCATAGGCGAAGACGGCAGGAGAAACGGACCACCGGAGCGCGTCCGGTGGTCCGCAGAAGGCGGCGGCGGCGTGCCGCCGGAAGGGAGGCGGCCGACGGTTCGCCGCCGGCCTCAATTAGCGGCGGGTGGGGGACACCCCGCTCCGCGTTTCGGCTCGGCCACGCTGGCCGAGCCACGGCCGGCCGGTCGGGCCGAACCGAGCCGGACCGATCCGGGTCGGGCCGAACCGAGCCGGACCGATCCGGGTCGGGCCGGGTCGGCCCGGGCCCAGACCCCCGTTTTCGGACCACTTTCGGTCAAAAGCCCGTAACTTGAGCTAAACGCCTCCAAACGACTCGCCGTCAGCGGCAACACGATCCTTGGATCGAGACAGTCGTTTTGGTATATCGCACTCAAGGTTTCGGATTACTTTGGGTTCAGCCGGGTTGGTTCGGATACGAAACCAACCGGGCCCTCGGAGCAGAAACGCTCGTAACTTGAGTTCCGGACGTTCGATTGACGTGCCGTCGATTTTGATGGTTTCCTCTAAGTGAGACAGATTTTTTGGCTTACTCCGCTCGAGGTTTGGATGCCGTCGGAGTGCGGTCGGGTTGGTTCGCTCACGAAACCAACCGGGCCCCTGGAACGAAAAAGCCAATAACTCACAGACCGGGCGTCCGATAGTCGCGCCATCTGTTTCGTTGAATTCCTCTTGATGAGACAGAACTTTTGGCATACTTTGCCCGAGTTTTGGATACAGTTGGATAGTGGCCGGGTTGGATCGCACCCGAAATCCAACCGGGACCTTGGAACGGAAAAGCTGATATCTTTCAGACTGGACGTCCGTTTGACGAACCGTCAGCGGCGTTGGTGATCACGTTGAGAAACAGTCCCTATGAGTATACCCTATGAGAGTTCGAGGTACAGTTGAGATACGGCCGGGATTGGTTCGCTCACGAAACCAATCGGGCCCCTGGGATGAAAAGGCTAGAAGCTCACAGACCGGGCGTCCGATTGACGCACCGTCTGTTGCGTTGAGACCCCTATGACGAGGCGGTCCTTTGAGATACTTTTTCGTGGGACCTTGAGATACTTGGAGTATCAACCTGTAGCTCGTGGAGCGGACCCTCCTAGAGACGAGCGTGCGGAGTACGGAGACCGTGTAGCCGACTGAGACCTGACGACTGCTTGACCGACTCGACTTGGAGTGAGTCGACTAGCCCAGTGGACGAAGCACTACTTTCTGAGGTGCAGACCCATGTCGGACAGAGCACTACCTGTGTGATAGTGCAGACCCGCGGTACTCGTCCAGAGAGTACCTCAGCAGGCTACTTGGGGGTGTGCACTACTGTGTTTGGGTGACATACCCCGGCGGGAAGCACTACTGTGTTTGAGTGGCTGACCCGCGGTACTCGACAGGAGGAGTACCTCAGCAGTCTTAGGTTAGTGAGCAGTACCTCAGAGTCGTGACAGGACCACTGTACACTCCAGAGACGGAGCTCTTCAGCAGTTACGGTTTCGATAATGAAAATCCTGGTTTGAGCTGAGACTTTTGACCTTTGTGTTTACCTCATGATTGAGATGGGTCACTTGTTAACTTAGGTATATGTATGGGCATATACCTGGGTAGTGGTTATCCATTGATTTCATGATCCTTGAGTTTTCTCATGTTTGAGATGAGTTACTTGATAACTTAGGCATATGTATGGGCATATACCTAAGTAGAGGTTATCTGTTGAGATCTTCTTTGTGGTTATCCTTGTTGGTTTAGTGAGACCTTGAGGGTCTCGGGGTCCCTACTGAGTATCGTTATACTCACCCATGCACGAGCTATGCCTGCACCTCGTTGTGTTGGTTGCAGATGACAGACAGTGCTGACGGAGGCCAAGTGTTCGAGGACTAGACGGTACCCGGAGGTGGAATACACGACGATTCAGTACCCGGAGGTGGACTACACGACGAGTCAGTACCCGAAGGTGGACTACACGATGAGACGACACACAGAGGAGGTTGACGGACGAGAGTGTGGAGGAGGCTATCTGTACCTACCCTTCAGGTAGGATCCGTGGTGGACGACCAGGAGCTACGCCATCTGTACCTACCCTTCATGTAGGATCCGAGGAGGACGACCCAGGAGCTGCTTCCGTCCTTCCAGCTGTTGTCTTTTCTGTTGTACTTGTTCAGTTGTAGTTGTACTTTCTTTTGGGTTTGTATTCTGGCCCATTTACTTTTCAGCACTTCTCTTGTACTTAGTGTTTACTTTTTCCGTTTGCTTACTCTGTGGTGCTTGTTTTCTTTTATAAAGGCAATGCCTTCCCAGTTATCGGGATTTACGCCTTTGGTGCTAGTCGCCAGCCCCTGGCCTATGGAAGGCGGGCTTGGGGAAGTCACGACACGGGCCCCGAGGACGGGTCGTGACAAATTGGTATCAGAGGAGTCAGTTCTACCGCAGAACTTATAACTCTGATATTTTCTTTCTGTGAAGCAATAATGTTAAGGGTACCGAGTGTGGTTTTCAGTTTAGGGAGTCCAGTGTTGGTGCGGGCGGCCGACGTATCCATACACCAGGACCCTGACAACTGATTTCCGACTTTGTGCACGAAAACACTGATTGCGTGTGTGTTCTCAAAGGTTTTTCCCTTAAAACAGCTCGAACCAGGTCAGCTCACCAGGTATAATCGTTTGACCGTGTCACGTTGTTTCTTTCAGGATGCCTTTTCTCAGACGACCAGCTAAAGCCCAGAGGGACGTGCGTACTGACAGCTTGCCGAGCGACGAGGCTTCGGTACAGGGCCCTCTTGCAGTTGAGGCACCAGCGGTACTACCATACATTGGGCCACCGATGCCACCGGTCCTAGCAGTAGGCGATGCACGCCACTTGAGTGTGCTGCACGAGTTCCAGCGCCAGAGGCCACCCAGGTTCCGGGGAGAGACGGACCCGCAGGCGGCTGAGGATTGGCTGGAGGCTGTGGTGAGAGTCTTTAGGCTAGTGGGGACGTCGGCAGACCTCATGGTGATCTTTGCGGCCAGCCTTCTTCAGGCAGCAGCAGGCAGGTGTTGGAGCCACTTGTTCCAGTTTTGCGACGGGATGACCTTCACATGGGAAGACTTCGAGACCTTCTTCAGGGTGGAGTTTGTGCCAATAACTCTACACCCCGAGCGTGTACAGGAACTTCTGCCTTTGCCGCAGGATTTTCGATTAGTAGACGAGTCATCTGTGGGCAGTAGACAGATAATGCAGAGGTCCAAGAGAACCAGACCAGCAGTTGGCCGATCTCGAGTTTTAGGACCGGTGGTGCGGTGCACCCGGGGTGGGGTCAGAGCCAGGCGTGCCAGAAACAGGCTGCGTTACTCCTGCGGCGGAAAGGGTCACCTGGCACGTGACTGTCCGACTCATCGTACAGTTGATCCGCAAGTGTTGGAGGAGCCACCGAGGCAGAAACAACGACGAGTGCTTGAGTAACAGCCGAGCAGTGGACAAGGCAGTAGAGCTCCGGGAGCATGTGGACAGGAGGGGAACTAGTGGATACGTCTTTTGTACTTCTAGTTCCATGTTTCTGTTGTATTTGTATCTTTGTATTATGAGCTGCAATAATAAAAAGACACTTATCTTTGTTTGCTTTCCTGTCCTTTTGTTTGGTTGGTACTGAGTGGTCTCGGTTAAAACTGTTGACTTGACCCTCACTTTCGAGATTTCTACTGTAGGAGACCCAGTGACCTCACACTGATGCCGACAGTGTGACTCGACCCTTGGAGGCGAGAGTGAAAGTTGGATCTCTTGGTAGTTACGTCGAGGCCTTACGACGTCATCCATGACATGAATGCATCATTCATGTTGGGATTGACTGTATTAGGAAACGAATGTGGTTCATCCAGGGGATGAGACCGAATTTCTCTTATCGGCAAAGAAGAAATCATAGCAGCTCTTGTGAGACTAAAGAAGGTCCAGGTCATCCAAGAGCGGATGAAGACTGCACAGTGCAGTAAGAAAAAGGAAACCGGTGCCAGTCTTAGAGACTCGGGTGTGTTAAATGTTTCAAGAAGTAGAAGCTTTAAGGATAGATGAGTCTGCGAAGCAGCAGACGTGGAGGCAGAGCTAGGAGAGCAGTATGAGGTGGTGTACATCTTAACAAGCTACAACCACCCGCCTTAGTTATCCCTGCCAGGCTCAGGAAGCTGGAGGTCGGAGGAAGAGTGCGGCTGCATGGGTCAAGGAGTGTGACCCAATGGCTCTAAAAATGATTCAAGGGACAGTCTGTTTCCACTACTAGATGCTGTAGTAACAGACGCCGATATGAATCATTCATCGCTTTCACAGATCTTGTCCCAGACCTAGAGTTTCCGGTAAGCCGTGGACTTGACCCTCACGTCTGGAGATACCTTGGGAGGAGACTCGATAATCACACTTACGCCGACGGTGTGGTCAGACCCTCGAGGCGAGAGTTCCGGTTGGAATCTCTTGGTGGCAGCGTCGAGGCCTTACGACGTTAGTTTGAGTATTGAATGGGCAATAACTGTTCATACTCAAATTGACGGTTTTAGGCAAACGTCGGGATGGGTTTTCCTTGGTCGGCGAAAAGGAAACCCTAGGCAGTACGAGATAAACTCTTTCACAGGAGGGTGCGACCGATCACTCTTGAGTCAGTAAACCATACCCTCGTGGAAGTAGTCTTTTGAGTTTCAGTTCTAACAGAAAATGGAGACCTCTGGAGTTCGAGGATGACGATTACGTCCTTATACGGGTCTCACCTCGACGAGGTTTACGGAGATGTGGCCAAGGCGGCAAGTTATCTCTGAGGTTCAACGGATCTTTCTAGGTCCTCAGCTGGGTAGGCGGGGTGGTTTACCACTTGAACCATCCACCTCAGTTGCACCAGGTGCACGACGAATTCCACGTATCTCTACTGAGGAGATACGTGCTCGACCCTTCGCATATCATCGACCATGAGGAGCTGGACGATGGCGATGGAGTGTCTTTCACGGAGGTTCTAGTGGGGATCGAGGATCGACAGGAGCAGATCCTTCGAGGACGGCCTATTCCTCGGGTGCGCTTTCACGGGCAGTACAGGAACCTCCGGGTGAGCACACGGGAGCGGAAGGCTCAGATGCGTGCTCAATACCGTTTTTGTATCCCTAGTTTATGTTAAAGCTTTTCGAGGACGTAAAGCCCTGAGGTGGGAGTAATGTAAATACCGAGAAATTTCAAGGGAAATTTTTTCCTAATTTTTTTTTGGAATTTTTCAAGAACTCAGTTTCTGACGACGCCTGATTCCGAGGCCCGGTGTGCCCGGAATCAATTTCTGAAGTTTGGCTCGGGTACGTTCAGTGAACGAACGAGCGGGTTTTTCTAACTTTTGAACCGGTGCTTGGAATCGAATTCCGAGGGCACCGATGAACTCGCAACGCCAGTATTTTCTTAAAGAGACTTTTGCCGCAGTTGCGTTTAATCGAGAGCTTAAGTTAGTTTTTGGGTTTTCTTTAAATAAGAGTAATAATAAAATAACGTGTCATGCACTTTATTTTATTTCAGCCGCCATTGGGAGTGTGGTGGTTGAAACCTCCTCATGGAGGTTGGAGGTGGGGCCACCACACCTTAACCTCCCTTGAGAGGTTATGGTGGTGGGGCCCACCCGAACTAAACCTCCTGTGGGAGGTTTATTATGGTAGGGACCACACGGGGCTTAACCCCCTATTAATGGGAGGAGAGGAAACCTATCAACTCTCCCTCATTAATGATGGAGAGCCTCTTAATTCCTCAACTCCCCATTAAATGGGGAGAAACTCCTTGGCACCCTCCCCTCTTAAGTGGTGCCAACGGACCTCATAAATTGCGTCAAAGCAATTTATTTCACCCGACCCCTTTTTTAAAAAAAAAGTTATGTAACCACAATGGTTACATACCTCTCCCCCTCTCCTATATATAGGGATCTTGGGAGAGGGTTTGGGGACGACTTCACCAAGTGACGGAGCGCTGGTAAAATACCGCGACGCCCAACACTTGGGAAGAAGCTTATCTTCGCGAATGAAGAACGCGCCACCTCTGACGAAGAACGCTCATTTTCCTTCCCCGGAATTTCTCCCCTTCCACGGCGAGACTCTTAAATGGATCTTCTTCTTCCCCTTCATCGTCAACGGATCAACGAACAAGCTCGGAAGCGGAATCAGGTAGCAAGCGACGACGGCTTCGCCTTCCCTCGAGTCGGACGAACACCGACGTCCCCCTTCGACGTCGTCATCCTCGCGACGCCATACCGCGACGAACCTCAAACAACGACACCTCCTTCCGATCGGCTTATACCCAAGGTAGGGGTTTATATTCAATTATTTATATTTGTTCGAGATTTCCGACTTGATGATCTTCGTGGTTAAAAACCATTTGTTATCGAATTTGAACTTTGTGGTTTGAAACCAAATGATAACGAATAACGTGAGGGGGGCCGGACCGCACGAACATGGCCGACCCTCCTCCTTTTTTTCTTTGTGGTTGGTACGAGGAAGCGTGGTGCCGTCGCACCACGCGGTTTCATGCGGTAGATATGCGCGGCGTCGTCGCGCCGCGCCGTGGAAAGGAATTCAAGGACGCGACGCCGTCGCGCCGTGTCGAAGAAAACCAAAGACATCTGCGGACGGAGTCGGGCCGCGGCGAAGGGGCGCAGCGCCAACGCGCCGCGCCGGAGAACCACGAAGACGGCACGTTTCGTTTTTGACGTGCGTATTGACGGGCGATGACAAACGAGGCCGCAAGGTAATTTTGAGGCCTCCGCAGTGAAGGTCGGGTCCCGGGAGGACCATAGGCGAAGACGGCAGGAGAAACGGACCACCGGAGCGCGTCCGATGGTCCGCGGAAGGCGGCGGCGGCGCGCCGCCGGAAGGGAGGTGGCCGACGGTTTGCCGCCTGCCTCAATTAGCGGCGGGCGAGGGACACCCCGCTTCGCGTTTTGGCTCGGCCACGCTGGCCGAGCCGCGGCCGGCCGGTCGGGCCGAACCGAGCCGGACCGAGCCGGTTCGGGCTGGGTCGGGCCGGGCCGGGCCCAGCCGGGTCGGACCCGGGTCGGCCGACCCAGGGGGGGTCGGGCCGGGTCGGCCCGGGCCCAGACCCCCGTTTTCGGACCACTTTCGGTCAAAAGCCCGTAACTTGATCTACAGGACTCCAAACGACTCGCCGTCAGCGGCAACACAATCCTTGGATCGAGAAGGTCGTTTCGGTATATCGCACTCAAGGTTTCCGATTACTTTGGGTTCGGCCGGGTTGGTTCGGATACGAAACCAACCGGGCCCTCGGAGCAGAAACGCTCGTAACTTGAGTTCCAGACGTCCGATTGACGTGCTGTCGATTTTGATGGTTTACTCTAAGTGAGACGGATCTTTTGGCTTACTCCGCTCGAGGTTTGGATGCCGTCAGAGTGCGGTCGGGTTGGTTCACTCACGAAACCAACTGGGCCCCTGGAACGAAAAAGCCAATAACTCACAGACCGGGCATCCGATAGCCGCGCCATCTGTTTCGTTGAATTCCTCTTGATGAGACGGAACTTTTGGCATACTTCGCCCGAGTTTTGGATACAGTTGGATAGTGGCTGGGTTGGATCGCACCCGAAATCCAACCTGGACCTTGGAACGGAAAAGCTGATATATTTCAGACTAGACGTCCGTTTGACGAACCGTCAGTGGCGTTGGTGATCACGTTGAGAAACAGTCTCTATGAGTATACCCTATGAGAGTTCGGGGTACAGTTGAGATACGGCCGGGATTGGTTCGCTCACGAAACCAACCGGGCCCCTGGGATGAAAAGGCTAGAAGCTCACAGACCGGGCGTCCGATTGACGCGCCGTCTGTTGCGTTGAGACCCCTATGAGGAGGCGGTCCTTTGAGATACTTCTTCGTGGGACCTTGAGATACTTTGAGTATCAACCTGTAGCTCGTGGAGCGGACCCTCCCAGAGACGAGCGTGCGGAGTACGGAGACCGTGTAGCCGACTGAGACCTGATGACTGCTTGACCGACTCGACTTGGAGTGAGTCGACTAGCCCAGTGGACGGAGCACTACTTTCTGAGGTGCAGACCCATGGCGGACGGAGCACTACCTGTGTGACAATGCAGACCCGCGGTACTCGTCCGGAGAGTACCTCAACATGCTACTTGGGGGTGTGCACTACTGTGTTTGGGTGACATACCCCGGCGGGAAGCACTACTGTGTTTGGGTGGCTGACCCGCGGTACTCGACATGAGGAGTACCTCAGCAGTCTTAGGTTAGTGAGCAGTACCTCAGAGTCGTGACAGGACCACTGTACACTCCAGAGACGAAGCTCTTCAGCAGTTACGGTTTCGATAATGAAAATCCTGGTTTGAGCTGAGACTTTTGACCTTTGTGTTTACCTCATGATTGAGATGGGTCACTTGTTAACTTAGGTATATGTATGGGCATATAACTGGGTAGTGGTTATCCATTGATTTCATGATCCTTGAGTTTCCTCATGTTTGAGATGAGTTACTTGATAACTTAGGCATATGTATGGGCATATACCTAAGTAGAGGTTATCTGTTGAGATCTTCTTTGTGGTTATCCTTGTTGGTTTAGTGAGACTTTGAGGGTCTCGGGGTCCCTACTGAGTATCGTTATACTCACCCATGCATGGGCTATGCCTGCACCTCGTTGTGTTGGTTGCAGATGACAGGCAGTGCTAACGGAGGCCAAGTGTTCGAGGACTGGACGGTACCCGGAGGTGGACTACACGACGAGTCAGTACCCGGAGGTGGACTACACGACGAGTCAGTACCCTAAGGTGGACTACACGACGAGACGACACACAGAGGAGATTGACGGACGAGAGCGTGGAGGAGGCTATCTGTACCTACCCTTCAGGTAGGATTCGTGGTGGATGACCAGGAGCTACGCCATCTGTACCTACCCTTCAGGTAGGATCCGAGGAGGACGACCCAGGAGCTGCTTCCGTCCTTCCAGCTGTTGTCTTTTCTGTTGTACTTGTTCAGTTGTAGTTGTACTTTCTTTTGAGTTTGTATTCTGGCCCATTTACTTTTCAGCACTTCTCTTGTACTTAGTGTTTACTTTTTCCGCTTGCTTACTCTATGGTGCTTGTTTTCTTTTATAAAGGCAATGCCTTCCCAGTTATCGGGATTTGCGCCTTTGGTGCTAGTCACCAGCCCCTGGCCTATGGAAGGCGGGCTTGGGGTAGTCACGGCACGGGCCCCGAGGACAGGTCGTGACATGGCCGACACAAACTTTTTATTGCGCATGACCTGACAATTGGAGACCCTTTGAGATTTGAACATGTTAAGAATAGAGCAAAGCCTGTTGCGAATATTGATAATTTTAATATTTTATATTTTTTTTGTTATTTTAACAATATTAATATTGTTTTTTCATAAATATTCATAATATAATTTTTTTATTAGTAATAATTAGTAAACGAAAACTGCTTGGATAATGAAGGGAAAATTTGTAATCATCTCCACAACGATGATGACCAAATTTCCTTTCATTATTCAAGCGGTTTTCATTTTGTTAAGTATTGCTAAATTAGTAATAAATTGTAATAATTAGTAATAATTAGTAATAAATTGTAATAATTAGTAATAAATTGTAATAATTAGTAATAATTAGTAATAATTAGTAATAATTAGTAATAATTAGTAATAATTTGTAATATTTTGTAATAATTAGTAATAATTAGAAATAATTAGCAATAATTAGAAATAATTAGGAATAATTAGTAATAATTAGCAATAATTAGAGACGTCATCTTCTGGCTCACAGTATCAGGAGCAGTTGCGAACTCAGGCTGAGCTTATAGAGACTTTGCAGAAGCAGCATGAAGATATGTGTCGGCGGCAGCAGCAGCATGAGCAGCATCACGAGGAGGAGCTGCGTCGATTGTAGCAGCGACGACAGTAGGAGTATCACGAGCAGATGGAGTACATGCGCCGTCTGACTCGTAGTTTAGGGATGTAGTTTCCCCCACCTCCTCTAGACGCCCCCAATGATTTATTTTTTATGTTAAAAACATTTGAATTCAAGTTTTGTAATAATATGAACTATTTACAGTTTCTGTCTTTTATATTGGTGGAAATATTGCATAATTTAATTTTTTTTAATATTTTATTATTTATTATTAGTATTATATTTTTTAATATTTGTTTATTTTACTAATAATAATAATATTTTATGATTTTTTTATATTTTTTTGAAAATATCGAAACTTTTAATAATTTTTTATTATTTTATTATTTTAATAATATTAATATTAATTTTTTATTAATCATAATTTTATTAACTATATTTTTTTAGTATTATATTTTTTAATGTTTGTTTATTTTACTAATAATAATAATATTTTTTATTTTATTATTATTTTTATAATAATAATATAATTTTTTTATTAATCATAATTTTATTATTATTTTTAGTATTTGCGACGGGGTATTTTGCGACGGGCCCCGTCACAAATAAGTGATTTTTTTTAAGATCAGTATTTGCAACGGGACAACGGGCCCGTCACAATTAGTATTTGCGACGGGCCCGTCGCAAAAGGTTTATGAGTATATAATGTATATAATCAGAAGGCTATTTGCGATGGGTAAGTTCCCCGTCGCAAAAACTAATTGCGACGGGCCCGTCGCAAAAACTAATTACGACGGGCCCGTCGCAAAAGGTTTTTGGGTATATAATGTATATAATCGGGAGGTTTTTTACGACGGGTAAAATTCTCGTCATAAAAAATATCTGTTGCGATGCTGTTTTCTGTAACAGGCTATTTGTGATGGTATCCTGTCGCAAATAGCCCTTTGCAAAAAACAGAAATTCCAGTAGTGCTTGTTCCCATGTCAGAATCCTGACATCTTGACTAAGTTAATAGACAAAGATTATCATAATAATGATAAAACTCTTTCTTTTGGTATAACACAAAATCAGAATAGGAAGTCGCTAAACCGCTCCTTAAGCTGCATCAAAAGATGCAACTTACTTGGATATTGTAGATTTGGCACCCATTGGGTGTAAGAAATTTTTTCTTTCATATTACCTTAGTATTTTCTACGACACTATATCAGATTGAACTAAGTGAAGACAAGTTTTCAATTCCCTTTATGACTAGTATTCTTACTTCTCCAGACACCATGAACCCATCCAGTTATAATTTTCAATGTACAGTCAGATAGTTCTAGTTTCAAGTTGATGCAGTTATGATGGATATGTTTGATATTCATCTACTATGCATTATGCATCAGTAATATCTAACATCAGTACATATCATGGAACATTCCATGAATTCCTACCACTTAATCTTGTGAAATTATTTTAATCACCATAATCTCTTCCTGTGCCCATGCATGTTCTTTTGGAAATATTATATGCCAAAAATAATTCAGTTTTGGATTGTTTCAACTTGTATTTTTTTGTTCAAAACTTTGTTAATATATGTACTATCACTAGATTTAGCAAATCCATGGATCTATTTTGTAGATCTTGTTCCCTAGAACACGGTTGCTACTTTAAGTCATAATTGAGAAATTTCATTCCTTAGTCTTAAAAAACTGGCAAGACACAATAATTATTTTCTATATGTTATCAACATATCTATCTTGAGAACTTATAGTGCCCCCACTAATTAGTTAGAGACACATGTTACTCATTTGGTTCCAAACAAACATTCTATGATCACTATGCATGATTTATTCATAAATGAATTTATTTAATCTGTATATCTCATTGGAATTTATTGATGTCACTGACCCTTTCTAGTTATTCCTTGTAGACTTATACCATAGGGTCTCCTCTTTGGTTGCATCATATAGACATCTTCTATAAGGATTCCTACAATTAGGTGTCCTTGACTATCAATATCCCAATATAATGATCATAAAAGCATGCTTTGAAAAGTAGAATTCAAAAGGATTTTAGTCATTATGTTCGGTGTATATGTTTTTTCATAGACTATACCTTTCAATAATCAATCATGATTTATTGGTCTCTTACGATCCATGTCTAGTTTCTCTTGAATACTCACCAATAATATCAAGTCTTAGAAACATTCAAAATATGGAGTCCTCGAATATTTATACATGGAGTCTATTACTTGAATTTATTCATACTTATCAACCTTAGCATGTTGTCATTTACAAGTTCTTTGTAGGAATCATTATTCTAAATGAATAATATATGTATCACCCACCATGGTGAACACAAACCACATATTTGGTTATAAATTCTTGTAATGAACCATGTTTTGAGCCAAGGTAAAACTCCAAGGGAATTTGAGTTTTGGCGTTTGGTGGACGATCCATTATTTGAACCGAGCTTCAAAACATAATTCCAAGAGTTAAAAAACTTCAAAATGTTGTTTTTAGACTTGGGTAAAGGCCCGAGGGGTCCCTTGAAGGTGTCATTGAGTTTTGGGAGCATCGGGCCTCGAAAATAAAAAGTTTGAAAGGTCTGCACAGGGCGCACGGTTTGTCTGAAACCGTGCGGCCCTGACAACCAACCATGCGACATGTTTTAGAGGAGTAGAAGGTGTCGCATGGGATACACATGATTTACCCAAACCGTACACCTAGCCCGCACGATTGGTGTCACTTAGGCAGTACCTAAGCACTATTCATTTCACGGTTGGTGCATAGTTAGACAAACCATGCAGCACAACTATGCAAGATGAGGTTCTTAGGCAGAGGGTACTGCATGGATGGTACACGGTTTGACCAAACCATGGGAACCAATTTTTAGAATAAAAATACCCTTTTTCCCTTAATGAGTTTTAAAACCTTCTTTCCTTCTTTATTCTCCTATTGGAAGCTATGAGAGCCTCCTCTCCTTCGTGGGTTTCTCCTCCTCAAGCCTATTCTAGGATTTGCAATATCTCCTTTGTCCGTTGTCCGGTTAGAGAATCGTCAGTCTATATGGATCCACATCGGTAAACTCTCGATTCATTTTTATTCGTTCTTCATTTAGTTTCCTCTTAATCGAGTTATCGTGGTGCAAGCTCATTTCCCCTATTTTCAGGGCGAATGTCAGTTTCTTAGATTTCTTAAAAATCATACTGAATCAGACCTCGATATTGGATGAGTGGAATGTCCTAAGTATAAGACAGGTGGTCTATGACTTTTTTCTTAAATTTCCATTGTTTTATAAATAGCGCCATTGCGCCGCACGTCGGCCTTTGTCACACGTTTCTTTAAAAATATTTTCTTCAATCTAAATTAGTTTACGCACCTAGTATTACTCTCATCGAGCTTTGTTTATTAATTTGAGGATTTCAAACTCGATCATGGACACCCCTTGGGTGTGCCGACTCTTATTTACCCCTTATAATTAATTGATTAAATGCTCAGAACATCTTTTAAGCATTCAACTTGGATTAATAATGGAGTTTCCCCTTATAGTCATTTTTTCAAATGATAATGGAACCTCCTAAGCGCCATGTTGATTTATATAATTGAATGGCCATGTGTGGTGGCTTTCTAAAATGTTCCTTTTGATGAATTGAGTTATGAATCTTGTGTTTGCTGCTTGTTTTTTCAAGATTAAAATGTGATGCTTAAATATGAATAAAATAACTGTTCACTAAACAATGCCATGTTTTATAATAAAACCCCTCGGTTGAGGTGCACTAACTTCTAAGCTAAAAATTAACGAATGGTAATTTAAACCATCCTTGGTTTATTGCTTTGTAATTTTTCTATGCCTTCATGTTAGTTCTTGATAAGTGGCATGCTAGTACATGGCCTATTTTGTTATTCTTAAATGGAGTTTCCCTCCTTTTATATATAAATGTTTATTTGAACCGAGCACCTGCTAAGGGATTGGCCTGTCTTATAAATGACATTTCCCATGTATGTAATTGCCCAATTGTTAAAAGCATCTTCTAAGTGCCTCTTTTAACATTGTAAAAATAAATTTCCATTCTTGAGTAGATTAAATGGAATGTATTAAATGGATTGGCATGTTCATGTGGCTTGAATTCCTTGAGTGTATTAAATTTTTTAATTTCAATGGAATTGAATTAGGTGGTACGACCACGCCTCTTGTTATAATTAAATAAGTATGACCTATGTGTTTATTATAATTGTGATTCTCTTGTTTATAACGGGCTTAGAAAAGGTAAAGTATGAGAGGTAACGCCTCATGGATAATTATAATAAATATGATTATGCCTTGATATAGGCTGCAAAATGATGGTAAGAGTTCTGTTGAGCATAAATGAATCATGCTCCCTTACATTGGGTGTTGAGTCATGGTGCCTCACACCATTGACATCATTTGGACGGTGGGCATGATGCACCACATCCCTTATTGAGTGTAGACATGATGGCGCACTCACTGTTGTTCGAGCGTTGACATGACGACACACTCACTATCTCGAGTGACGAGCATGACGTCTCCCACTCATTATGAGATGTAGGGAATGTACTCTTTGATGGAGCTTATAGGCTTGTTTAGACTGGTTATGAATGATTGAGTTATGCCCTGATCCATCCATCATATAGTATTTTAGGTATATGACCACTTATGACCGCACATACTTGGTTCATATAGGTGGATGAAATATATAACTATACTATGTATATATTATTAATATATACAGGTAGAGCCGCCAAGTGACCTTTAGGAACCTGAGCGGGTGGTTGTTTATTTGTTTAGTTTTGTTTATTATTCATATTACTTGCACACTACTTTATTTATTATTCATGGGTTGAATTCAGTTATAGACACTGTGGGTGGTAATGTATTGGGATTCATATCTCACACCCTGCTTGGGCTGCCATTGCATTTGGGTACCCGAGTAGACCTTATGTTTTTAGGACCATGAGCTATTGCTTGAGCTGTTTCTCTTGTACATGAGAGTTAGGAGCACAAGACCGAGATGGATCTCAGGATACTCGTGGAGACTGCCCTTGGGGATTGTATTTTCTTATTTTCTTTATTTATGTACTATACTGTATATTGTTGTCTGATGTGTTTCTATTGTTTTAGATTATGTATCATTATTTGGACATGCATGCATTATTGTATATTGTTGTTGACCATTTTTTCATTTTTTCATTTATATTATTCTTCCACCACTCTGTCTTTCATCTATTACCACTTCTTCCATTGTCTGTTATTTGCTTTTTAATTTACCACTGTTCCACTCTGATCATGATGGTATAGTGTAAAGACCCTAAAATCCTGTGGAAATATTTTTCTTAAATACATGGGAATTTTACGAGTTTGTAGTTTCTAACGACGCCTGATTCCGAGGCCCGGTGTGCCCAGAATAAATTTTTGAAGTTTTGTTCAGGTACGTTCAGTAAACGTACGTGCGAGATTTTATATTTTTTGAACTGGTGCTCAGAATTGAAATCCGAGGACACCGATGAACTCGCAGCGCCGATATTCGCTTAAGGAGACCTTTACCGCAGTTGTGTTTTATCGGGAGTGGAAGTTAATTTTTGGGGATTCATAATAAATTAAATAAAAATTACGTGTGACATAATTTTATTTAAGTGGTGGTTTTATTCTCCAAGGGGAAGTTGGAGGTGGGTCCCACCCCCACATAACCTCCCATGGGAGGATATTATGTGGTGGGGCCCACATGAGCACCAAACTCCTCAACTTCCCTTGAACCCCCCCTTTTAACTCTTGAACTCCCAATTTATGGTGGAGCCTTTCCACCTTCCCTCATAGTGGTGCCAACACAAGGATTAATTAATGCCTTAATTAATTAATTTGTGGTGTTATGAATTCTTTTGAATTCTTTTGAAATGCATGGCATCATTAAAATATATGGAGGCTATTATTTGATTTTTAGTTTGGTTGGCATAAGCTTTGTTGGGAGAACTAAGGAGAGGAGGAGAATCTTTCATCCAACGAGGAACGTGAAGAACATGAAGAACGCCCTTTCTCTTCAACAAAAAACGACGGACTTCTCTTCCATCTTCTTCAACCAGAGCAAGGAAGGGAAGCACCGCCGCCCATGAAGTACACCGAGGGCGTCGTCTCGACTCGACTTCACCTCCCTCCAACGTTGACGGAACGACGTCCATCTTCCGCGACGCCCGTCTTCTGCGACACGTCAACGTACAATGACAAATACGAGGTAGGGGGATTTGATTATTTCTAAATGAATAAAATTATACCCTCGTTCTTCGATGAATGCCTTGGTTCGTCATTGGCCAAATGATATCACCTAATGCGGAGGGCGCGGGCCGAACCAACACGGCTCGACGCCCCTCCGTTGGTTATTGTTGATTGACGTTGAAGGCGAATCCGAAAGGGCGCAGTGCTGTCTCACCGTGCTGGAGAAGAACCAAGAGACGGAGGAGGCGGCAGCGTCGGTGACTGGAGGCGGCGACGGCAGCGGAGGCCGCGTACCGACCTCATGGAGGGAGACCGGCGGCCGCTCGGGCTGCCCGGACCGCGGGAAAACCGACCGGCCGATCCGGCCGGTTCGTGTGCAGGAGCTGCGGTGCACAAAGGCACCGCATGGAGGGAAACCGCGGCCCGCATCCGCAGGCCGCTTGGCTGGAAGAACCGGCCGACCGAGCTGGAAAAACGCGGTGCCCGTAGGTGCCGCGCAGAGGATACCACGGCCCACATCCGCGGGCCGCTCGGAAGGGCAAACCGGCCGGCCGCCTGCCGGTCGGGTTGGAGAATCGCGGCGCCTGCAGGCGCCTCGGGGGAAGAACCGCGGCCCGCAACGCGGGCCGCGTGCGCCGGGCAGAACCGGCTGACCCGCAGTGCGGGCCAGGTCCGCAGGTAGGCCGCGCCCCACTGGGCCGGGCCGACCCCCCAGCCGGGTCGGACCCGCCGAGCCTGGTCGGGCCGACCCCCCAGCCGGGTCGGACCCGCCGAGCCTGGTCGGGCCGACCCGCCAGCCCACTGGGCTTGACGGGTCGGGCCCGACTTCGCTTAAATACTAATATCTCTTAGACCGCGCGTCCGATCGACACGCCGTCTGCGACACTGAGACCCTCGCGACAAGGTGGTCCTTTTTCAATACTCTAAGTGAGTTTTGGTAAAATTTGGAAAACGGCCGGATTTGGATCGAGCGTAAATCCAACCGGGCCCCTGGAACGAAAATGCAAATAAGTCTCAGACCGAGCGTCCGATTGACGCGTCGTCTATCGCATTGGGTTCCTTTTGATGAGATGGAACTACGAGATACATCAACTTAGGACTTAGTGATAGTTGATGTATCGACACTTTGCTCGAGGAGCGGACCCTCCCGGAATCGAGCGTGTTGTGTGCGTGAACCCTAGGGCTGGCTGTGACGACTACTGTACCAGAATCCTACGTGGGTTCGACAGCGAATATTACTGAACCATAATCCTCCGTGGGTTCGACAATGATGACTACTGTACCGGGATCCTCTGTGGGTCCAACAGTTCTGACTTTTGTTCCTGTATCCTGTGTGGGTCCGACAGAGTAGCTGGTCCTGTATCCTGTGTGGGTCCGACAGCTTAACTGGTCCTGTATCCTATGTGGGTCCGATAGCTTAGATGAATTAGTGACTACATCTGATTATCTATATCACTCTACGAAAGATGTGTACCTATGTGAGTTGAGTCCTGTCTTTCAAACATTATCATCATTGTGATTGACCTTACTTTCTTTGTGGACTGGGTTGTGTTTGGGCTTGAGAGTTGGAGCCGGACTGAGACTGGTAACTTAGGTATATGTATGGGCATATACCTAAGTAGGGTTGGTTGATACTTCGTGATTGTATCTTTCCACTGTGGTTTATCCTTTGTGAATACTGGGAGACCTTCAGGGGTCTCGAGGTCCCCTACTGAGTATTGTTATACTCAACCTTGCACGGGCTTCACCCGCACCTTGTTGTGTTCTGTGCAGACGACGAACATCAGTGATCGAGGCTGAGGGTGACAGATGGAGGCTGCTCGGAGCTGGACTAGATGATACATACCGCAGGGACAAGTTGATCGAGTTCTGTACCTACCCTTCAGGTCGGATTTTTCGGTGGACAATCCAGGAGCTGTTTTTCCCTTTTTACTTGTACTTGTTGTTCAGTTGGGTTTTTATACTGGCCCACTTACTTTCAGCACACCTTACTTTTCTATTTTAGTACTTGTTTCCTCTACTGCTTGTGTTCAGACTGTGTGTGTGTTATAGGTTAAAAGGCAATGCCTTCCCTTTTTATCAGGATTACGCCTTTGGTGCTAGTCATCGGCCCCTGGCCTATGGAAGGCGGGCTTGGGGTAGTCACGGCACGGGCCCCGAGTACGGTTCGTGACAAATTGGTATCAAAGGAGTCGGTTCTACCGCATAACTTGGACTCTGATTCTTTTAACAACAATAGTGTTAAGTGTTTTGGGTGTGGTTATCAGTTTAGGGAAACCGGTGTTGGTGCGGCGACCGACGTATCCATACACTAGGACTCTGACTTCTGATCTCTGACTCAGTGCACGAAAACACTGATTGCGTGTGTGTTTCCTTTGAAAAAGTTTTCTTCATGATTACTTTGTGTCATCTCACCAAATATATTGTTTTAACCGTGGCACACCTATTTCTTTTTAGGATGGCCCCATGAAGGCAACCAGCTAGGGTTCCGAGTTTCGCACGAGATGGTAGCCTACCTGGTGACAAGGCGTCGGTGCAGGGCCTCATCACAGCGGAGGTACCAGCGGTACCACTACCCATTGGGCCACCGATACCACCAGCTCCAGCAGCAGAGAGTGCACACCGCCTGAGTGCGTTGCATGAGTTCCAGCGCTAGAGACTGCCAAAGTTTCAGGGAGAGACGGACCCATAGGTAGCTGAGGATTGGCTGGTGGCTGTCGTGAGAGTTTTCAGATTGGTAGGGACACTAGCCGACCTCATGGTGATCCTTGCCACGAGTCTCCTGCATGCAGTAGTAGGAGGATGGTGGAGCCTGATGCTTCAGGTGCATGACGAGACATCATTACTCTGGACAGACTTCGAGAGTCTCTTTCTCTCAGAGTTTGTTCCAGCCATCCTTCGTGCGGTGCAGATTCAGGAGTTACTTCATCTGCAGCAGGGAAACATGACAGTAGCTCAGTACTCAGTGAGGTTCACCGACCTCTTGAGCTACTCCATGGATATGGTGCAGGACCCATTATTCAGGGACCGAACCTTCGAGCAAGGACTCAGGCATGAGATCAGGTCTTCGATGATTCCCATTAGCATCCCGACACAGGTGGGGGTGCTAGAGCGAGCCCTTCTAGTGGAGAGTTTTCTCGCTGAGCAGTCACCAGTAGCGAGACCCACCATAGGGCGACACGTAGTGGAGTCTTCTGCAGCCGGTAGTAGAAAAATGACGCAGAGGTCCAAGCGGACCAGGCCATCAGGTGGGTGACCCCAGGATATAGGTTCGGTTGTGCGGGGCACATGAGACAGAACCAGCTATACGAGGAGCAGACGGTGCTATACATGCGGCGGGCAGGGCCACATGGCTCGTGACTACCCGACCCGCCATGCAGATGAGCAACAGACAGTAGAGGGACCTCCCAGGCAGAGGCAGAGGTTCGACCATGGTGGTCCGCTGGGAGTAGGCGGATGTGGAAGAGGAGATGGCCGAGCAACGGGTGGTGGATGACGTTTCGAGGCTCTACCACCACCACCACCAGGAGGTCCACCCCGACCACAGGGAACTAGCAGACAGAGGCGAGCTCAGCTCCAGGCAGTCGAGGCCTACGACCACGACACACCTGAGATGATTTGAGGTACTATCTATTTCTACTCCACCCTTGCTGTAGTACTTATAGACACAGGTGCGAGTCATTCTTTTATTGCCACTACCCTCGTTCGGAGCTCGGAGATTCTGATGGAGCTGTTGGCTCGATCCTTACAGATAGAGACTCCTACGGGAGTAGAATCGACGATTACGCACTGGTTATGGCAGTGTGAGATTACTCTAGGAGGCGAGAGCTTCGACTGGGATCTTCTTGTAGCGGCGTCGAGGCCTTACGATGTCATCTTGGGTATGGACTGGTTATCCACAGTTCATGCTCAGATTGACTGTATTAGGCACAAAGTGTGGTGTATCCGCACAGATGGGGCCAGGTTCACCTTCACCGGCGAGAAGGGAGCCTTTGCAGCACAGGATGGACTTACTCAGAGGAGGGGGCAACCGATCAAACATCAGTTGGCTAGTCTCATCCTCAGAGCGGTTGACGTGCGGAGTCCGAGTTTTCCTATTGTGGTGGATCAGTACGCGAATGTTTTCCCTGACGACGTTCCAGGACTACCTCCTCACAGATAGGTAGACTTCTACATTGACTTGTACCCCGGGATAACACTGATATCTACTACAGCATATCGGATGGTGCCCACTGAGCTTTGTGAGCTATGGGTATAGCTGGAGGACTTACAGGGGAAGGGATTTATCCGACCCAGTGTTTCACCCTGGGCATCTCCGATTTTGTTCGCTAAGAAGGCAGATGGGAGCTTGCGACTGTGTGTCGACTACCGTCGCCTGAATCAGGTGACCATGAAGAACAAGTACCCACTCCCGAGGATTAATGACCTCTTTGATCAACTTAAGGGAGCACGATGGTTCTCGAAGATAGACCTCAGGTCAGGCTATCACCAGCTCAGAGTTCGAGACGAGGATGTGCAGAAGACGGCCTTCAGGTGTCAGTATGTCCACTACGAGTTCTTAGTTATGCCCTTCGGCGTAACCAATGCTCCAACAGTGTTCATGAGTCTAATGAATAGGATCTTCCAGCCTTACCTCAATCGCTTTATCGTAGTCTTCATCGAAGACATACTGATTTACTCGACTACTGAGGAGGAGTACACCTACCATTTGCGGGTAGTACTGGACACTCCGGGAGCACCGCTTTTATGGTAAGCTCTCGAAGTGCCAGTTCTGGATTCGAGAGGTTCACTTCTTGGGACATGTCATCTCAGAGGCTGGAGTTTTAGTGGATCCAGCGAAGATTGAGGTAGTTCTTGCTTGGGATCCACCCAGGAGTGTGATGGAGGTACGAAGTTTCCTGAGAATGGCTGGGTACTGTCGGAGATTTGTGCCATACTTCTCCAGGGTTGCAGCACCGCTTTCAGCATTGGCGAAGAAGGGGCAACCCTTCGTGTGGTCAGATAGATTCCAGCAGAGCTTTCAAGAGGTGAGGCAGAGGTTGACCAGTGCGCCCATCTTGAGGCTACCGAAGGAGGGCGTAGGGTACATAGTTTATCGCAACGCATCAGGGACCAGACTCGGGTGTGTCCTAATATAGGAGCAAGAAATGATCACGTATGGTTCACAACAGTTGAGACAACACGAGCAGAACTACGTTACCCATGACTTGGAGTTAGCAGCATTGGTCTTCACCTTGAAGATGTGATGACACTATCTGATGGGTGAGCATTTTACAGTCTACTCTGACCACCAGAGTCTCAGGTACATCTTCTCACAGAAGGACCGGAACTTGAGACAGCGGTGATGGCTCGAGTTCCTCCAGGACTATGACTTCGAGATAGTCTATACTCCTGGGAAGGGGAATGTTGTAGCAGATGCTCTCATCAGGAGATCAAGCATTCAACTGCTAGGTGAGGTGACAAAGCAGCTGGCCGCGTTGCAGATATCCTTTGTGGATAGAGATGGAGCAGCCTTTCTACAGTATCTCACAGTCACTCCACCACTTCTTCAGTGAGTCAGAGAGGCACAGTGTGGGGACATTGACTGTGAGACGCGACGAGATCAAATATCATCAAGGCAGGCACCTTATGGGTTTTCTGAAGGTGGGGAGCACGTCATCCTCTTCAGAGGACGTACCATGGTACCAGTTGCACTATAGGAGGAGGTGTTGAGGGAGTTCCACACTTCCTCTCTAGCAGTACATCTAGGAGTGGCGAAGATGTATCAGGACCTCAGACGACAGCACTGGTGGATGGGTATGAAGAAGGCGGTAGCAGAGTTTGTCTCGTGATGCCTCACTTGTCAGAAAGTGAAGGCGAAGAACCAGGTTCCAGCAGGCTTGGTTCAACCCTTAGAGGTCCTAGAGTGGAAGTGGGATGGGATATCTAGGGATTTCGTGATGGGACTTCCACGTACATCCAGAGGACACGACTCTATATGAGTGATTATCGACCGACTCACCAAGTCGGTCCACTTCCTACCGATCGGAGAGCAGGGCTCGATAGAGAGCTTGAGAGGCCTCTATTTACGGGAGATCGTACAACTTCATGGTGTTCCATCGACGATCATCTCCGATCGGGATGCTTGTTTCACTTCTCGGCTATGGAAGGGGTTGTAGGAGGATTTTGGGACATAGCTTCGCTTGAGCACCGCCTTCCATCCTTAGACGGATGGTCAGACTGAGATAACCATTCAGACTCTCGAGGACATGATCCGTGCATGTGTCCTTGACTTTAGTCACAGCTGGGAGGATCACTTACCCTTGGTGGAGTTTGTGTACAACAACAACTACCACTCCACCATCGGGATGACACCTTACGAGGCACTGTACGACCGACCTTGCAGATCACCATTATGCTGGACTGACCTAGGGGAGTCAACACTTGTAGGAACAGAGATGGTACAGGCTACGATGGAGAAGGTGCAGATCATCCAGGAGTGGATGAAGACTGCACAGAGCAGATAGAAGTCCTATGCTGATAGGAGACAGAGACCACTTGAAGTTCGAGGATGGTGACCACGTCTTCCTACGGGTCTCACCTCAATAAGGTCTGCGAAGATTTGGCCGAGGCAAAAAGTTGTCTCCGTGATTCATTAGACCATTCCAGGTCCTCAGCAGAGTAGGCGAGGTGGCTTACCGCCTGGCCCTTCCACCTCAGTTGCACCGGGTGCACGACGTCTTCCACATATCACATTTGAGGAGATACGTGCACGACCCGTCCCACATCATCGACCACGGAGAGCTAGACATCGATGATGGGGAGACTTTCACGGAGGTTCCAGTGGAGATTGAGGATCGAAAGGAGCGAGTCCTACGTGGATGGTCGATTCCTCTAGTGCGCATTCACTGGAAGCATGAGAACCTCTAGGAGAGCACATGGGAAAAGGAGGCTCAGATGCATGGTCAGTACCCTAATTTGTTTCCTTAGTGCGTGTTGTAGCTTACAGGGACGTAAATCCCTGAGGTGGGAAGAATATAAAGACCTAGAAATCCCGTGGAAATTTTTTTCTTAAATACATGGGAATTTTATGAGTCTGTAGTTTCTGACGGCGCCTAATTTCGAGGCCCGGTGTGCCCTGAATCAATTTCTGAAGTTTTGTTCGGGTACGTTCAGTAAACGTACGTGCAGGATTTTATATCTTTTGAACCGATGCTCGGAATTGAAATCCGAGGACACCGATGAACTCGCAGCACTGGTATTCGCTTAAGGAGACCTTTACCGCAGTTGCGTTTTATCGGGAGTGGAAGTTAATTTTTGGGGATTCTAAATAAATTAAATAAAAATTATGTGTGACATAATTTTATTTAAGTGGTGGTTTTGTCCTCCAAGGGGAAGATGGAGGTGGGTCCCACCCCCACATAACCTCCCATGGGAGGATATTATGTGGTGGGGCCCACACGAGCACCAAACTCTTCAACTCCCCTTGAGCCCCCCTTTTCAACTCTTGAACTCCCACTTTATGGTGGAGTCTTTCCACCTTCCCTCATAATGGTGCCAACACAAGGATTAATTAATGCCTTAATTAATTAATTTGTGGTGTTATGAATTCTTTTGAATTCTTTTGAAATGCATGGCATCATTAAAATAGATGGAGGCTATTATTTTATTTTTAGTTTGGTTGGCATAAGCTTTGTTGGGAGAACTAAGGAGAGGAGGAGAATCTTTCATCCAACGAGGAACGTGAAGAACACGAAGAACGCCCTTTCTCTTCAACAAAAAATGATGGACTTCTCTTATATCTTCTTCAACCGGAGCAAGGAAGGGAAGCACCGCCACCCACGAAGTACACCGAGGGCGTCGTCTTGACTCGACTTCACCGAGCTCTACTCCCTCCGACGTTGACGGAACGACATTCGTCTTCCGCGACACGTCAACGTACAACAACAAATACGAGGTAGGGGGATTTGATTATTTCTAAATGAATAAAATTATACCCTCGTTCTTCGATGAATGCTTTGGTTCTTCGTTGGCCAAATGATATCACCTAATGCAGAGGGCACGGGCTGAACCAACATGGCCCGACGCCCCTCCGTTGGTTATTGTTGATTGACGTCGAAGGCGAAGCCGAAAGGGTGTGGTGCCGTCTCACCGCGCCAGAGAAGAACCATGGGATGGAGGGGGTGGTGGCATCGGTGACCGGAGGCGGCGGCGGCAACGGTGGCCGTGCACCAGCAACATGGAGGGAAACCGACGGCCTCTTGGGCCACCCGGATCGCGGGACAACCGACCAGACAATCTGGCCGGTCCGCATGCAGGAGCCGCGGCACACGAAGGTACAACGTGGAGGGAGACCGCGACCCGCTTCCGAGGGCCGCTCGACTGGAAGAATCGGCCGACCACTTACCGGTCGGGTTGGAATAACCGGCTGGCCGCCTATCGGCTGGGCTGGAGAATCGCGGTGCCCGCAGTTTCCGCTTGGGAAGAACTTCAGCCCGAAGTGCGGGCCGCATGCACCGATTAGAATCGGCAGGCTACGGCCGGCCGAGCAGGGGAGGAGGCGGCACCACTTGGCGCCACCGGGCGAACCAAACCAACCCGCAGCGTGGACCGAGTCCGCAGGTGGGCCGCGCCCCACCGGGTCAGGCCGACCCCCCAGCCGGGTCGGACTCGCCGAGCCAGGCCGGGCCGACCCCCCAATCGGGTCGGACCCGCCGAGCCGGGTCGGGCCGACCCCCCAATCGGGTCGGACCCGCCGAGCCGGGTCGGGCCGACCCCCCAATCGGGTCGGACCCGCCGAGCCGGGTCGGGCCGACCCGCCAGCCCACTGGGCTTGACGGGCCGGGCCCGACTTCGCTTAAATACGAATATCTCCTAGACCGCACGTCCGATCGATGCGCCATTTGCGGCACTGGGACCCTCACGAAGAGGTGGTCCTTTTGAGATACTCTAAGTGAGTTTTGGTAAAATTTGGAAAATGGCCGGGTTTGGATTGAGCGTAAATCCAACCAGGCCCCTGGAACGAAAATGCCAATAAGTCTCAGACCGTGCATCCGATTGATGCTCCGTCTGTCGCATTGGGTTCCTTTTGATGAGACGGAACTACGGGATACATCAAATCGGGAATTTGTGATAGTTGATGTATCGAAACTTTGCTCAAGGAGCGGACCCTCCTGGAATCGAGCGTGCTGTGCGTGGGAACCCTAGAGCTAGCTGCGACGACTACTGTACCGGAATCCTACGTGGGTTCGACAGTGAAGATTACTGAACCAGAATCCTCCATGGGTTCGATAGAGATGACTACTGTACCGGGATCCTCCGTGGATCCGACAGTTCTGACTTTTGTTCCTGTATCCTGTGTGGGTCCGACAGAGTATCTGGTCTTGTATCCTGTGTGGGTTCAACAGCTTAGCTGGTCTTGTATCATGTGTGTTTCCGACAACTTAGATGAATCAATGACTACATCTGATAATCTCTATCACTCTATGAAAGATGTGTACCTGTGTGAGCTGAGTCTTGTCTTTCAAACATTATCATCGTTGTGATTGACCTTACTTCCTTTGTGAACTGGGTTGTGTTTGGGCTCGAGAGTTGGAGCCAGACTGAGACTGGTAACTTAGGTATATGTATGGGCATATACCTAAGTAGGGTTGGTTGATACTTCATGATTTCATCTTTCTACTGTGGTTTATCTTTTGTGGATACTGGG
The DNA here is from genome assembly GCA_963277665.1 of Viscum album. Classification (NCBI taxonomy): domain Eukaryota; kingdom Viridiplantae; phylum Streptophyta; class Magnoliopsida; order Santalales; family Viscaceae; genus Viscum; species Viscum album. Next base: position 1,621,554,520 of record OY728158.1, read on the forward strand.
AGACCTTCGGGGGTCTCGGGGTCCCCTACTGAGTATTGTTATACTCACCCTGCACAGGCTTCGCCCGCACCTTGTTGTGTTCTGTGCAGACGACAGACAACAGTGATCGAGGATGAGGGTGATGGACGTAGGCTGCTCGGAGCTGGACTAGATGGGATGTATTGCAGGGACGAGTTTATTGAAATCTGTTCCTACCCTTCAGGTAGGATTTTCCGGTGGACGATCCAGGTGCTGTTTTTCCCTTTTTACTTGTACTTGTTGTTCAGTTGGGTTTGTATACTAGCCCACTTACTTTCAGCACAACTTACTTTTCTATTTTAGTACTTTTTCCCTATACTTCTTGTGTTTAGACTATGTGTGTGTTACAGGTTAAAAGGCAATTCCTTCCCTTTTTATCGGGATTACGCCTTTGGTGCTAGTTGCCAGCCCCTGGCCTATGGAAGGTGGGCTTGGGGTAGTCATGGTACGGGCCCTGAGGATGGGTCCTGACATATAGTCTCCCCACTATCACCTCCTTAGACCCTTAATACTAGTCGATAGTTTCTATCATACGGGGAGGCACGCTTGAGGTCATGTGACCCACAGGCCTGACTACCGTCTTAGTGGTCAGTCAGTCCGGGATGTTATAAAGTGGTATCAGAGTTGGTTTATTTTTTATTTGTCTTACTATTTTGGGTTGGAAGATAGGAGACTAGGAATGTGTCGATACTTAGTAAATAGTTGTGTCTGGGATTGATTACCCCACCAATGGGGAAAAGTCCAAGTGATTAGGAATGAAATTATTGTTCATGCTGTTCCTTGTTATAGTTGATTATGATTTCACCTCGAGTGATTGATGTACTTTCAATTGTTTATTGATTCATGGAATTTATGTTATTCTTCCCTTGGCCTGGTATAGAAAGGATGAAGTATTGCATGCATCATATTTGTCACATAGAAATTCACATGTCATGCATATTCCATGCCATGTATACACATTTCTAGATTGCCTGCTATTTTGGATTGCTTGCCTTGAGTGTTATGCCATGCTTAGTTCGTACCTATTTAAGTAATTTTTAGCATTCTTGCTTATATAATATGCTTGGGTGATTTATTTAGCATGATAATTTTTTGTCATGATTAGGTGATTATATTCCATGCTACATGTTAATAGCATGTTCTTATGTGTTTTCTGCTTGTGATAGCATGCTAGTCTTGTTTTAATATGTAAATGGTTGCATGAGTTGAATTTATTAGTTGTGATTAAATGAGAGCCAGTTTTCAGTCGTATGGTGTATGTGCGCCTCATAATTGGGAAAATGTAACCCATATACTCAAACCATCCTTTGAGATTTATATATATATAGACCCTTGTTAAAATGTGAAAGATGCTAACTTTTAGATTGTAAAGTGAAATTGGTTTCAATTAATGGGATCCAAATGCCAACCTGTAAAGTGTATGAGTGATTTATGGATTGGTAGATGAGTTGCGATTTATGGATTGGTAGATGGACACCCATATAACTGAACCATGATATATGACCATGTTATATTTTGAAATGGTTTTGAATGTAAATTCTATTTACTTTTGAGTTGAAATGAATTAGTTGTCTTATTAAGGCTTGTACCTTTATTACTCGATCATAATGAATCATATGGATAAGTTTTTTAAATGCATAACTGGACCCAAGTAGGTCAGTTGGGCCATGTTTCTTATGAGATAACCCGCTATGGGTGTTTTAAACTTTAATAATTAAGCAACTACTATTGGGTTGCATTTTGATGAACCCAAGTTGGCTTAGAAGGACCATCATAGGTCACCTTATCTGTTATAACTTAGAAAGGAATTTAATTCATAAATTTCCTAATTATGATGGTATTTCAATAAATGGTTAGTTCTTAAAGAATGAAGTTGATATAACTTGTCTGTTTTTCCTTATGGTGTTAAATGAAAAAGGTACCAAGTGATTTTATTTTATAATTAGTACTTGGAAATCTATTTTAAATATTGTAAATGTTTAAAGACTGAATGTGAATAAATACAATGGCTTAAAGTGTAACCTTAAGTGGTGAACATTATTTAAACCCTCGTGTAAGGGTAGTTTAAACTTTTCTTTGAGTTTCCTTGGAATGGAAACGTGATCGTTTTCCATAGACCTCTTTACTTTTAGTAATGGATTAAATGATAGGCTTAGGGCCTAGTGAAATAAGTTTAGCATGACCTGGAGGTATTCCCTTGTTTAAATTTTGGTTTCAATATTTTGTTTTGGGTTAATGAAATTTTTCTTGGGAGGATAAGGGGACTCAAGGGTGTTAAAGGGGTTTGGGACACGAAAGGAAGGAAAATTGGGCCAACCTGTGCAAGGTGCATGATTGACGCACAATTAAGTAAACTGTGCATCCTTCCTAGGAAAACCATGCAACCTTAAACAAAGGTATTCCACATGGTTTACAAACTGTGTGGGGATCCCCAAGTAACTATGCAACCCAACCTCCCTTAGACATTGTATTGTTCATAGTTCATAAAATCATGCGGGTAAACCGTGCAACCCTTTAAAAGTTGAAAAATTTACGGTTTTTCCATCTCGGGATTTTTAAGATCCCACCCGATTTTCTCCTCATTTCTACTACCTCCAACTCAAGTGAAAAACCAAAAACCTCAAGGGATTACAAGGATTTATCTACCTCATTTCTAGTTCGTTTAGAGTGCTGTTTGCTACAGATCAAAGATCCGGGTAAGTTTAATTCTCTCCACTCTTCTATTTTTCAGATTAGTGCTTGTATCTTGGAAAATATTTTCCGAATCCCTAAAACCTCCTTTTTCTAGTGGAATATAGGTTGAGGATTTAAGGGGTGATTGAATACGTTTCTAAGTCTTAGGTTGGGAGTGTGTTCATCATCAGATCTGAGGTAGGTGGTCTACAAGTTATATCCCATATTTTTAAGTGTGGATTGTGCATGAGTGTTGTGTTCTTGATTCCACCTTGTCGTGCATTGATTCCTTTAGTGATATTTGGTAAAAATGATCATATAAATAATAAAATGAACCCCTCATGATCCCTGTGGGATGCGTTGAGGACTATTTAACCTATTTAGGGCCACCCATGGGGTACACTGATTTCCCGAACCTAGAAATTGGTAATGTTAAGTGCAGAGTTTCCATGTGATAATGTAGACCCCTTTTTGAACATGTTAATATGTTTATTTGAGTTGATAAAGAGGGTAATGTGAATGATAATTGACTAAATTAGTATTTAATATAATTTTAAAATGTGTTAATGGGTTATGGAATGATATTAATTCCCATGTTGTTTTTATTGATTGCAATTGATATGTGTGTTGGTTATGAATGGTTTGTGATATGATATGTAGTTAATGGATGTATATAAATCATGTGAACATGTCTTGGTAGTGTGGGGTATTGAATAAGGTTCTACACCCACAGGTCAAGTTACACTGAGGCTCTAAACTGCACCCCACAATACACATGCTTGGGAAGAGGACAAAGCTCTATTCCCATAATGGTTTCATTCCACTTGGACTGAGGTTTTGAGGTGAGGATTATATATTTGTAGTGATGTGTTTATCCCTAGTGAGATAGGGACTTGATTTATCCCCTTAAATTTAATGTTGACTGCCTTAACCCTTGTGTGAATGATGTAAATGCCTAACCCATGGATCACATGTTGAGACTGGATTAAGTAATGAAAATGATATACATGATGAAAATGGAAAAAATGTGAGTAATGGGTAAAGTAAATATTGTTAACCATTAACACATGAGTTATATTTTTGTTTACCTGTCAATTACTTAATATTTTCATACACATTCTATTTAGAATGGATATTTTGAAGACATCGTTTGTGGTGGCCTACTAAGTTATACTCACACCCTACTCGGGCCCCATAGGTACCCAAGAAGATTTCATTGTTGCGGTTTAGGTCAAGGGAAAAGGCCCTACACTAGGATGTTGAGTTGTGCATGAAACATGCATAGATGAGGTCCCAGACTTGGAGTTAGGACCCATTTGGGGATTCAACTATTTTCTTTATTTTGGGTTTATTTTCCAGAAAATTTGGGCACTCTTAGCATGACATACAATATTTATTGTTGGTTATGGTTTGTACCCAGTTTGGGAGATGTGTGATTATGCATGTTCTTTGGTTATTAAACATTGTTTCTGCTATTTAAAATTTTATCTATTGTGGATTACTCTACTAAATAGGGTATAGTGTTCCCAAGTGACTTACAAGACCATCACTGCTAGTCAGCAACCTATGGCATATGGGGAGGCACGCTTGAGGTCATGTGATGACCCAGCTCAGAGCACCGTTTAGTGGCTTCTGGGTTGGGGACTTTACAAAGTTGTATCATATCAGGTTATTTTATGTGGTTTTACTATTTGGGATGGTATAAGGGAGATTAGGATGCGTTGGGACTTGGAAATAATCTTATTTCTGGGAGTAGCTAACCCATGTACGGGGGAAATCCCAAGTCAACCAGGGTTGGAATTGTTGTTTTTGATATGTGTTGTGAAATTTGATGATATTTCACTAAGGGGTGATGCACTTGTTGTGTGATATGACGATTTCATTATATTTTTCTTATGGATGAAACGACATGAGTTTGTGCATCCATGCTTCATTTTAGGCACCTAGGGATATAAGTGACATGCATCACATTAGGTACACATGGGATGTGTGTGTGGAGTATGAAAAGTAGAATGCATTTGATCTTCTTGATTTTTTTGAAGAAAATGGTGGCTAATATAATGATACAAATGGGTAAGAAGGAAAAAATGTTAAATAATTATTAAATAAATGTGATTAATGAAAGGTTGTAAGTGAGTTAATTTTTTTGATTATAACAAGTTGAAAAATGGGGAAATTTTCCCAGTAGGAAAGGTTTGCTTTGTGATTATGGAAATAGTTTTGAAATGGTGACCAATGTAAGGCTCGTAACCATTTAAGCTGGTCTAACCCATGATTATCCATGAACCATAGTAGGGATGGTTGAGGGTAGCATTTGGGATGTGGTGATGACCTTTGGGATAGTGTATTTTAATGGGTTGTTTATGGATACCAGACAACCTCCTTTTATATGAACTATGGAAACTTTATGTTATGTATTTTAAAGCTTGTGTTTGGAATTGTAGATAAATACCACCAAAAAGACATGTGCCAGTTGGAAAAAATAGGATGTTGTTGAGAATGCTCCTCTGGTAATGGAGTAAGAGAATTTGGAGATCCTTAGTAATAGGTAATAGTAGTTATGTGGAACTTTTATTGGTTCATACAGATGATGGAATGAGACTCGTTGCTCCCAAATTTACCCTATAGGTATAAGCGGTCGTTGAAGTACATATAGGGGTCGAATCCACAGTGACCTAAGAAGTAACCTTTAGAAACACACGTTTTATGGAGGTTGGGCTGTGAAGTGGCCAACTTGGGTTTGAATTGATTGGATAAATAATTATTTAATTTAAAGAACAATTAAAAAAACAAATTTAATTGATCTAAAACAATTAATTAATATGGGTTGATCCTAAGTTGTTGCTTTTGGTGGATTTGATGCATTTCTTTTCTTAAAAATTTCATGTCATTAATTGAAGACGTATCCAAAAAACGAGATAATTCTCCCAAATCATTCAACAATTTAATCCCTACACAATTCCAAGTCCAATCAACAATTCACTTTGAGGATCACTTTACTGAGAACTCAAAGGAAATAGATCGTACTGGCACTCAAAATGTGTCATCGTTAAACTTGGAAAAGATGAAGAAAAACACAACTCATTGAATGGAAATCTTAAAATAACAAATAGATTTAAAAATTAAAGTACATGAAATAACATCCAATCCATCTAATGCAACTCTATAGGACCAAACCATAAATGTTTAGCCTTCCATAGATGATATTATATCAATGGAAGCGAGAAGTCAACTTAAAGAAGTGGAATTGAAGAAGAAAAACATTAACAAAATTGAACACTCCACCATTGTGTGAGAAATTCACAAGTTTTGGTGTGAATAAATTCACACCTTGATTCAAAAGTATCAACGTGTTAAGAAAAGGAAAATAAAAATTGAAGAAGAACAACTTTTATTAAGATACTCAACGTGAAAGAAGAACTTGTATGGGAAAAATTAACGATACGATTACAAAATGAAAGCAGGAAATCACAATTGAAAGGAAAATATACGATGCTTATTACCTTCACCACCATCTACTTATATAGTCATATTAGGAGACTTAGGTCCACCCCCCAAAATAAATTTACCCCCCAAAAATTAAGAGAGTCAAAAGGAGGGTGAATAATCAAAAGGAAATTGACGTTTCGAAGTTGACTTGGAAAACTGTCCAGATTCGTCCACCATTTTGACGTTCGGATTTGGAATTAAAGGAGGCCGAATCATCAGTGGTCCTAGAAGAAAAATATATTAATCCATGTGTCCTATATCATCTTTCCAAAGTTTAGGTAATTTGGCACAGCCGTTTGGAAGTTATGGTCGAAATGGTGGGATGACTTTATGTGCATTAATGTCGGGCCCATCATTTAAATATCAACTTCAGATCCCTTTATCATCATGAAAACTTCTGAATTAGCTCCAGCCACAGTTGAATAAAATTATCCTCATATTTTTATCTTTCTACTGTAAAAATTTGAGCTTCATTGGGCTTGGTTTTTGAACCCCACATTTGTTTGATGGGCCTTAGGCCAATTATGTTTTTTTCAGAAAATTTCTGCATTCAGGCGCCAAAATCTCCATATTCTCTTGGGATTCATCGATCAGACCTAAAAGATAAAATGTTCCAAACAAAGTAATAAATCATATCCCAAAATTTCAAATTCATAAAATGAATATAATACTATCCACAAACAAATGAATGATTGGTCACAAATTTTCATTTTAAACATGAATTGCATTTAAGATGAGAAATGAAGTTCTATTTATGTAATGCACTAAAAACAATGTTTATGTACTTTGGAACAATGAATATAAATATATTAAAAATTAACATTAGCCACTTTCAGTGACTAATCACACCCCCCAACTTGAGTTTTTCTAGTCCCGAGCAAAATATATTACAAATATGAAATTCAAATCCCCTTTTTCAAAAAAAATTTAATACACATTGTTCACCCAATGACCTCATACCAAAAAAAAATATGAAACCCATAAAAATAATTTAAAACAAGCTAGGTTCATAAGCATATCCCAAGCCCAAGCCCATTCCTTTGTTCAAATTCATCGCCATATTTCATCCAATTTCAATTAAGCAAAATAAAGTGTTGTGCATCACAAAAGACATGGGGCCCATTTTATTGTTCAAGGGGAAAAAATGGAAGCTCTAGGTGGGAATCACATTAAACCTTAAGATGAGTATCCAATTTTTTTTTGTTTTTTTTTTGATTTTTTTGATGATTTTTTAAACCACAATAGATATGAAAAGACTAACTCTGGGCAAGACAACTATGGAGTCACGATCCCCAAGTGCCGAACGCCACACATATTATCAATTTCATGGTCTAGAATAGAGATATAAAGCCTAACTCTGGGAAAGACAACTATGGAGTCATGATCCCCAAGTGCCGGATGCCACACATTTGGACAAAACATTTATCTATGTGGTCATTTGTTTTTTGTTTTTTTTGTTTTTTTGGATACTCAAATTAAACTAAAAGTGACCCCAGAACCCTATTCTATAATGAAAGGGACCCAAGAACTCAAATTTACACCCACGATCCAGTAGAAGTGTATTGTGGCATTTTTATTAAGAGGATGAAAATGTAAACTTTGAAAAATCACATCAGACAACCGCACATTCCAAAAACTATGCTCATGAACTTAAACTTGCATTAAAATAACAATCAAAGCATCCAAATTTTTCGATATCCAATTTCATAGTTTGCAATGTGTGTTATCATGTTCAAGGTTAATGGAATTTTTCTTTCCATGTATGTTCTTATAAAAAAAACCATTTTTTTTTATTTCATCTCCCCCTAACTTAGAATAACACTGTCCCTAGTGTTTAAAGAAAAGAAAAGTTAGAAGGGGGGTAGGAGATGAGTTCAAAGAGGAAATTGAAAATGATAAACATGGAACAAATTCACCTGGTTTTTGAAGTTGAAGTTAATGATGCTCTAGATTACTCCTTTGATCTCTTGGGGGATGTAGGCACCTTCTTGATTGAACATGTATCACCCAAAATAGTTCCTGAACCATAAAAAGAAGAACAAAGCGGACAAAACAAACAACACAATGATTTATTTAATTCCAAGTATCATCATTTTTATGGTTTTCCCTGTTTTTTTAAATCAAACTAATGATACATTGTCTTCTTTTAAATTTTTGGGTAAAGTATTACTAAGGGATCACACTGCGTGACACAGATGAATACGGTGCTCCCCTTTCATACCCATCCATACTCATAAAAGAAGAACATGTCAAGAGTATAATTTTTTTAACCTAAAAAAACATAAATAAAATAAAATAAACTAATGATACATTGTCTTCTTTTAAATTTCCAGGTAAGTTATTACTCAGGGATCACACCGCATGACACAGATGAATACAGTTCTCACCTTTCATACCCATCCTTACTCATAAAAGAAGAACATGTCAACAGTCTATATAAAAAAATAACAAAATGAAGCATAAGGGAACAAAAGATGATTCACAGTGATTGGAAACATGAAAACCACGGTTTGCCTCCCATGCAACACTTTTGTTTAACATTGTTATCCTGACTTATACCCCCCCAACTTATCCAATTCCAACTTTCGACATTTTAATTAACACATCTTTTTCCACTTCAATAAGATTGAGATTGATTATTTTTTTGAAATTTTTTTCGTGTAAAATCCTATTTTCTACAATGATTGGTAAAATACAAGGAATATCTAAAATGGTTGATCGAGTTACTTCTATAGTCTTTCCTAATACACAAAGGATCATTCCTACATTATTGGTTTCCTGAGGTGGATGAATGAAAACTGAAAGGTCTTGTTTGTACCCTATAAAGGTATAATTTAGTGGGGATGAAAGTTTAATAATTTTGAGGTTGGGTTGATTGAATTTTCCTAAAAAATATTGGACATTTGAAAAATAACTTTCTTCTTCAAAAAATTTAGAAATAATTGGTTCATTTTGAAATTGTGATTCCTCCTGAAAATTGTCCAGTTGAATGTCAAGAATGGGTATAGACTCAATGTTTGTGATTTCTCCTAGTGGTTCATTGATTGGTGCTTTTGAAAATTTATTAATGGAGTTATATTTAGGAAACTCAATCCATGATGTCAAATTTTCCTCTTTTGAATCCAAAAAATCAATTTCCTCCTAATTTAAAGACCCTTCAAAAACTCCTCAATCCTCTCCAATTATCCCAAATCCTAAGGTTGGTTCTTCAATAAAGGGATGAGGGGTTTGTGTGTTACAAGATTCTTCTATCAATATTGAGGAAGAGATGGTTTGAGTGAGAATGGGGTCCACACAAGTTTTAATACTTTGTAGTTCTAGTCTAAAACTTGATACCTCTGAATTCATTTTTTCCATTTGTTCGCACAATTTTTGATGATTTTTTTCAGGATTAGGATTGATATATGTTTGGAAATCATATACTTCCTCAATATTTATCTTTTAAATCATTATTGATAGGTATGGAAATTTATCTTTTAAACATTCATCATCACAAAGATCGTTCATGTTATCGGGTGTGGTGTATTAATTCAAAGGTTGATCAAAGTAATTAAAAAAAATTGGTGATTCCTAATGTGGATTTTCTAATTGATTCCATCCTGATTTTGTGAAGGGATATTTTTTATTATACTCCATTGGATTCATTTGGTAATTTGGAATCATGATTTTCAGGAGTAAAAAAAAATAGAAAGGGGAAAAGAGAAGAGAAATGGGGATGAGAAAATAGAAATTAGGGAGAATAGAAAGATGTTCTAAGGTGAATTACTTGGTCCCTAGAAATGACACCAAAATTTGGTTGCACCCAAATTTACCCTATAGGTATAAGCGGTCATTGAAGTACATAGAGGGGTCGAATCCACAGGGACTGAAGAAGTAACCTTTAGAAACACACGTTTTATGGAGGTTGGGCTGTGAAGTGGCCAACTTGGGTTTGAATTGATTGGATAAATAATTATTTAATTTAAAGAAAAATTAAAAAAACAAATTTACTTGATCTAAAACAATTAATTAATATGGGTTGATCCTAGGTTGTTGCTTTTGGTGGATTGGATGCATTTCTTTTCTTAAAAATTTCATGTCATTAATTGAAGACGTATCCAAACAAAGAGATAATTATCCCAAATCATTCACCAATTTAATACCTAAAAAATTCTAAGTCCAATCACCAATTCACTTTGAGGATCACTTTACTGAGAACTCAAAGGAAATAGATCATACTAGCACTCAAAATGTGTCATCGTTAAACTTGGCAAAGATGAAGAAGAACGTAACTCATCGAATGGAAATTTTAAAACAAAAAACAGATTTAAAAATTAAAGTACATGAAATAACATCCAATCCATCTCATGCAACTCTCTAGGACCAAACCATAAATGTTTATCCCTCCATAGATTCTATTATATCAATGGAAGCGAGAAGTCGACTTAAAGAAGTGGAATTGAAGAAGAAAAACATTAAAAAAATTGAACACTCCACCGTTGTGTGAAAAATTCACAAGTGTTGGTGTGAATAAATTCAAACCTTGATTCAACGGTATCAACGTGTTAAGAAAAGGAAAATAAAAATTTAATAAGAACAACTTTTATTAATATACTCAACGTGAAAGAAGAACTTACATGGAAAAAATTGATGATACGATTACAAAATGAAAGCATAAAATTATAATTGAAAGGAAAATATATGATGCTTATTCCCTTAACCAAAATCTACTTATATAGGCATATTAGGAGACTTAGGTACACCCCCCACAATCAATTCACCCCCAAACAATTAAGAGAGTCAAAAGGAGGGTAAATAATCAAAAGGAAATTGACGTTTTGAAGTTGACCTGGAAAACTGTCCAGATTTGTCCACCATTTAGAAGTTCAAATTTGGAATTTAAGGAAGCCGAATCATCAGAAGTAGTAGAAGAAAAATATATTATTCCATATGTCCTCTATCATCTGTCCAAATTTCATGTCATTTGGAACATCCGTTTTAAAGTTATGGTCGAAATGGTGGGACAACTTTATGTGCATTAATGTCGGGCCCATCATTTAAATCTCAACTTCAGATCCCTTTATCATCATGAAAAATTCTGAATTACCTCTGGCCACAGTTTAATAAAATGATCCTCATATTTTTATATTTATAATTTAAAAATTATAGCTTCATTGGGCTTGGTTTTTGGGCCCCACATTTGTTTGATGGGCCTTAGGCCCATTATGCTTTTTCCAGAAAATTTCTGCATTCAGGCACCAAAATCTCCATATTCCCTTAGGATTAATCCATCAGACCTAAAAAATAAAATGCTCCAAACAAAGTATTCAATTATATCCAAAAATTTCAAATTCATAAAATGAATATAATACTGTCCACAAACAAATGAATGATTGGGCCCAAATTTTCATTTTAAACATGAATGGAATTTAAGATGAGAAATGAAGTTCTATTTATGTAATGCACTAAAAACAATGTTTATGGACTTTGGAAAAATGAATATAAAGATATTACCAATTAATATTAGCCACTTTTAGTGACTAATCAGGGACCGAGAGAAGGTTGTGTCGAGTATGTTTGAGATGAATAGAGAGTTTCTACTGCAACACCCTATAACCTTTTCTGGAGATGGTGGACCAGAGGTAGCTAAATTCTGGATAGAGTCTATCCAGACAATTCTTGACCATCTGGAGACTCTTTCTGAGAAGTGAGTCAAGTTAGTGGCTTATATATTGTGAGGTTAGGTAAAGAGTTTGTGGGACATCATGGTTCAGATAGATTAGGATGAAGGAATGATATGAAAAGATATCCAATTTTTTTTCTAGAATACTTCTACCTAGAGACCTTGAGGTAGTAGAATGATACAAAGTTTATGAGTTTGACCGAAGGGGTTGTGTATGTGATGGATTACACTATCCATTTCACCGACTTGTGTCGCTTCATTCCAGTGTTGGTAGGAGATGAAGATACTATGGAAAAAGGTTTCTTGGATGGGATTAGGCACGAGATCAAGTCCCAGGTGAATATATTTCATTTGAAGAGGTTTATAGAGGTAGTGTATCATACCCTTATATCAGAAGGGAACCTGAAGGGAGATTTAGGTAGTGGACTTGTGGTACCAGCTGAGTGGATGAGTGGTGTGACTTCAGAGGGAAGGAAGCATCATTTCAGAAGTTTCCATCAGGGTAAAAGTGCACAGAGTAGTTAGAAGATAAGGCTAACTTCTTAGGGTGGTGATCATGAGTTTTATTATTAGTGTAGAAGTTCAGGGAACATGTGCAATCGGTGTCCTCGACCACCAATTGAGTGCCGGTCATGCGGTAGGTTGGGACACATACAAAGGTTCTACAGGAACCCTTAACATCTAGGTATATATGGAGGTAAAAGGAAAATGATGAGTGTAGGATGGGGGTCAGTTACCCCATATCAGGTAGGCAGTTGGAGTTCCAAGGGCCATACTGATTAGGACAATGGATGTGGTACTCTGGGGTGAGAGCATATGTACCAGTAAGGCAGTGCAGTGCTGGGTACTTAGGTTGGGGCTAGGGAAGAGGGGTAGGTCAGCTTCACGTCGTCCAGTCTACACCTAGAGGTGGTGAGGCTGGACCATCTACTATTTGAGATATAATCCCTATAGATTCTATGATTTTTAGTGCTTTATTTGACACAAGTTCCACACACTCTTTTATCTATGCTTCGTTTTTAGTTGTGTTGGGCCTAGCAGTGGAATGTGTGTGTGGGGTTATTTTAATTGATACTTTTTTGGGGGTGAAAGAAAGGAATATCAGAAAATGTAAGGGTTGTGATCTAGTGGTTGGTGGGTACCATTTTATGTGGAACTTGTTCTCCCTCGAGATGTTAGGTTTTGACATGATTTTGGGAATGGATTGGTTGGTGTTGTACCAAGACCATATCAACTATTACCATCATCGGGTAATGTTCACGTCAATTAAGGGAGACACTTATGTCCATTTTGGTGACTGAGATGTTCAAGCAGGCCGTGCATGTCCAATTTTCCTAGAATTGGGAGAACTCACAGCCCAAGTGGATTGCCTTGTACTTGATGATGGAGGATTATAGAAACATGTATTTCCTCCTATGGTGGATCAGATTCAGGATGTGATTCCTGAGGAATTATTGGGGTTTCCACCTAAGAGAGATGTTAATTTCATGATAGAGTTGGTGTCGGGAGCGGAGCCAGTTTCCATTCCAACATATAGAATGGAATAGACAGAACTCTAGAAGCTTAAAAATCCATAGGAGGAGTTATACAATAAAGGATTTATTCGTCCTATTACTTCACCTTGGGGATCTCCAGTTAATTTTTTATAAGAAGGCTAATGGGTCATTATGGTTGTGAATTGATTATAGAAAGATGAATCCGATGAAAGTCAAGAATAGATATCCTATAACTTGAATTGATGATCTATTTGAACAATTGATATGTGATTCAATGTTTTCTAAGATTGATTTAAGGTATGGGTATCACCGGTTGAGAGTGATTCCTTCCAATTACTGTAGAAAACCTTTAGGAGTAGGTACAAATTGTTTGAGTTTGTGGTGATTCCATTCGGGTTGACCAATGCGCCAGAAGTATTCATGGATTTAATGAATCAAATCTTTCACCCTTATATGGATTAGTTCATAGTTGTCTTCATTGATGACATATTGGTGTACTCTAAAACTCATGATGATCATGCCAAACATCTTGACATCATCCCGAGTACACTAAGTGAGAAAAGGATATATTATAAGCTATCCAAATGTCAATTCTAGATTGATAGAGTTCATTTATTCGGTCACATAATCTTCAAGGAAGGCATGTAGGTGGATCTACAGAAAGTGAAGGTGGTTGTGTCTTGGGATCATCCCAATAATTTTTATGATGTCCGAAGTTTTTTGGGTTTAGCGGGCTACCATCGAAGGTTTATCAAGGATTTCTATTGTTTTACAATTCCACTTTAAGGCCTGACCAAGAAAGGTATTAGGTCTGAGTGGTTTGAGGCATGTGAGAATTATTTCCAAGAGCTAAAGAAGTTGTTGACTACTGCACCAATCTTGATCTTACCTGAATCAGGTAAGAAGTATACTTTATTTTGTGAAGTGTCCGATGTTGGGTTGGGAGTGGTGTTCATGCAGGATAACCGAGTTGTTGCGTATGGTTTGTGGTAGTTGAGGCCTCATGAAATAAATTATCCTACACATGATCTTTAATTGGATGTAGTGGTTCATACCATAAAATTTCATTAGAATTACTTGTTGGGATAACAGTTTATGATGTATAACAACCATAAAAATCTTAAGTACATTTTATCTCAGCAAATATGGGTTGAGTACATGAAATCCTTTGATTTTGAGATTTTTTATACACCAAGAAAGGGAAATAGTGTTGTAGATGCTCTGAGTTAGAAAATTCAAAGTCAAACTATTCAAGAGTCCAAATCTGAGTGGAAGATGATGACGTTGTTTGCAGAGATTCACCTAGAGGTATAGGATGGCCAAGGATAGATGACCCTTTTATCCATAGCAGTTGAGTATGTGCTTTTGGACCGAGTCAAGGAGATTCAGCTTGAAGATCCAGAGTGTTTTTTCATGAAGGAAAGTATTAAAGGTGGGGAGTCATCTTCTAGTTGGACTGTTGGTGATGATGGAGTTGTTTGTGTTTGTGACCATGTTGTGGTGCCAACAGGTATGCGAGAAGAGTTGACGCGCAAGTTTCATGGATCAATGTTGGTAGTGAATCCTAGTTTGAATAATCTATATCATCATCTTCATAGGCAATATTGGTGGTCAAGAATGAATAAAGAGGTTGCAGGTTTCATGGCGTGCTGTCTTACCTGTCAGTAGGTGAAGACCGAGCATCAGTGCCTAAGTGGTTTATTTAGCCATTTCCCATTATGAAATGGAAGTGGTATGACGTAATGATGGAATTTGTAGTGGGTATTCTGAGAATACCTTAGAAGAGTGATGTAATCTGGGTAGTTATGGATCGGTTGACTAAGGTGACCCATTTCTGTTGATATAAGAGAATTTCACTATTTATCAGTTGGGTGAGTCATATATTCAAGAGATAGTGTAGTTTCATGGTGTTTCAAGAAAAATAGTTTCAGATCATGATCCATGTTTCACATTGTGCTTCTATCAGGGATTATAGAAGGTGCTTGGTACCCAGGTGTTTTTGAGTACATCTTTTCACCTACAGACGGACAGACAGTCAAAGCATATGATTCTAGTTTTAGAGGACATGTTGAGGGTTTGTGTCCTAGATTTTTGTGGTTCATGGTAATTTTTTAATCAATTACTGATTTTTCCTACAATAATAGTTTTCAAGATACAATTAAAATGGAACCATTTGAGGCACTCTATGGGAGACTGTGTAGATATTCGCTGTTTTGGTTAGAGGCTGGAGAGTCTGAGTTGTTGGGAATGATACTTGTGTAGTAGATGTCATAAAAGATTCAAATAATTCAGAAACATATGGAAATGGCTTAGAGTAGGTGTAATTCATATGTAGATCATCATCGTAGACCACTTGAGTTTATAGTGGGTGATTGTGTGTTTCTTCAAGTTTTTCCAAGGTTGGGTCATCATCAAATTCAGAAATAGGGCAAGTTAGTGCCTAGGTATGTGGGTTCGTTTGAGATTGTGGAGAGGATCAGACTGGTGGCTTATCGATTGGATATTCCATATCAGTATAGTGGCATTCATGATGTTTTTCATTTTTTGAAGCTTTGATAGTATCACCTTGATCTATCTCATGTGGTTAATGTTGAGGATGTTGAGCTTGAGGTTGATGCGTCCTTTCATGACCATCCAGTTTGTGTTGTGGACCATAGCGAGAAAGTCTTGCGAGGTAAGGTTGTGCCTCTGGTTTGAGTTTTTTTGGAAGAATGGGAATGTTCATAAATAAACTTGGGAGTATGAATCAGATATGCATGCCCAGTGTCCAAATATTTTTTCTTTAAGAAACCAGTAATGCTTGGGAGCACAGCTTAAGGATGAGGCATTAAAAGTTGGGAAGGTTGTATAATCTTGAAATTCATGGAGGCATATCCTTATTTAAATATTGGTTTCAATATTTTATTTTGGGTTAATGAAATGTTTCCTAAGAGGATGAAGAGACAAGAGGGTGTTTCAGGGGTTCGAGACATGATAGGAGGGAAAAATGGGCCAAATTGTGCAAGGCACACGATTGGTGCACAGTTAAGTAAACCGTGCGGCCTTCCCAAGAAAACTATGAAACCTTAAATAGAGGATTTCCACATATTTAGAACATGTTTTCCAAACCATGAAGGGATAACTAGGTAACTGTGTGACCCAACCTCCCTTATATAGTGTCTTGCACACAGTTTGGAAACCTGTGTGGGTAAACCGTACACCCCTTTAAAAGTTAAAAAATTTATGGTTTTTCCATCTGAGGATTTTTAAGATCCCACTTGATTTTATCCCCCTTATCCAACCTCCAGCTCAAGTGATTAACCAAAACCTTTAGGGTCTCCCAAGGATCTATCTACCTCATTTATAGGCCACTTGGAGCGCCATTGGTTGTAGATCGAAGCTCCAGGTAATTCTAATCCTCTTCACTATTCTCTTTTCTGGATCAGGGCTTGTATCTTGGGAAATCTTCTTCTGAATCCCTAAAGCCTCTTTTTTATGGTGGAATCTAGGTTAAGGATTCAATGGGTTCTTGAATGCGGATATAATTCTAAGGTTGGGAGTGTGTTCATCATCATATTTGTGGTAGGTGGTCTATAGGTTATATCCCATAGTTTTAAATGTGGATTGTGCATGAGTGTTGTGTTCTTGGTTCCACCTTGTTGTGCATTGATGCCTTTAAAGAGATTTGGTAAAAATGAGCATCTAAATAATGAAATGAACCCCTCATGATCCATACGGGATGTGTTGAGGATTATTTGACCAATTTAGGGCCACCTATGGGGTGCATCGATTTCTCGAACCTAGAAATTGGTAATGTTAAGTGTGGAGTTGCCGTGTGATAATGTAGAGCCCTTTATAAACATTTCAATATGTTTAGTTGAGTTTAAAATGGAATATTGATATTTTTTCCTAGTTTGATATGTCTCAAGGGTTTTTTTGACATAGCATGATAATGGGTTAATTGGGTTAAAGTGGGTATGTGTTAAATGGATTATGAAATAAGTCAAAGTGCATAATAAGTCTAGTACATATAAAATGATGAATATGGTAAATTAGTAACATCTTGTGAATTGAGAATTTTGTTAAATAGATTTTAATAGGGGAATTAATGAATATGTTAAATGGTTGATAAAGAGGGAATTATTGAACATGCCTTATGATTTTGGGCATGAGAATGAGAATTGACTAAATGGGTATGTAATATAATTAGAAAATGTGTTAATAGGTTGTGGCATGATATAAATCCCATGTTTTTGTTATGGATTGTGATTGATATGTGTGTTGATTACGAATGGTTTTTGATACATTATGTAGTTAATGGATATATATAAATCATGTTCACATGGCTTGGTAGTGTGGGGTATTGACTAAGGTTCTACACCCATGATTCGAGTTAGACCGAGACTCTAAACTCCACCTCACAATGAACGGGTTAGGGAAGGGGACAAAGATCTATCCCCTTAATATCTTCATTCCACCCAGACTGAAGATTTGAGGTGAGGATTATGTATTTTTGGTGATGTGTCTATCCCTAGCAAGATAAGGACTTGATTTATCCCATTACGTTTAATACTGGTTTCCTTAACCCTTGTCTGAATGATGTGAATGCCTAAAACGTGGAACATGTATTGAGACTGGATTAAGTAATGAAAATGATGTACTTTATGAAAATGGTAACAATGTTAGTAATGGGTAAAGTAAATATTGATAACCACCAGAACCCAATTTATCTTTTTGTTTACTTTTCATTTATTTAATATTTGCATGCACATTCTGTTTAGACTGGATATTTTGTAAACACATTTGGTGGTGGACTAATGAGCTATACTCACACCCTACTCAGGCGCCATGGGTACCTGAGAATATTTCATGGTTTCATGTTAGGACATGGGAAAATGAAATACGCTAGGATGTTCAGTTGGGCATGGAACATGCATGGATGAGGTTTCAGACTTGGATTCAGGAATTTTTTGGGGATTCAGTTGTTGTCTTTATTTTGGGTTTATCTTCCAGCACATTTGGGCACTCTTAACATGACATACCATATTTATTATTGGTTTATGTTTGTACCTAGTTTGGGATATGTCTGATTATGCATGTTCTTTTGTTATTACACATTGTTTCCACTATTTAAATTGTTATCTACTGTGGCTTACTCTGGTTAAGTGGGTATAGTCTCCCCAAGTGACTTATGAGACCCTCACTGCTACTCGGAAACCTCTGGCACATGAGGAGGAGCATTTGAGGTCATGTCATGACCTGAATCAGAGAACCATTTAGTGACTTCCAAGTTAAGGATATTACACTAGGACCATAGGGGAAAACTCTTTATTTTTATCTTGGTACAAGTTACCACATTCCATCTATCCACCTATGTATCACCTGGGTTGATTTTGTCTCAGTTTCGTCTTGAACAAACTCCATGCACCTTGAGATAATATTTTTATTACATATGTTTATAACTCACATGCAGGTGAGGGTAACCAAAAGATTGATTAAGGTAAAGTACATAAACAACCTTCGACACACATGTCCTACATAATAAAAGAGGGATAGATGACACGAAAACCATCATATTTAATTTAATAAAAAATATTTTCACAACACATGAAATAAATTAAATTAAATAAAACCAACTCATAAAAAGGTCTAGTCAAAGATCATGATTGGATATACACATGCAATGATTACACACATGTACATTTAATAACATTCACTTCAATTCATTCTTTATTATTAAGATAGAAATTCTTGTATTAATTAATTAATCCCATTTATCTTAATGTCCATACAATGCATCTTGAAGATACCCATAATAAAATCATTCATGGAAAATAAAACAACATTCCTAATAATTATAGATAATTACAATAAATTAATTCATCATTTATAAATTCTTCAAAACCTTTATTAGATAGTCAAACACATCTGGTTCCAATTTTGTAATTAGTTTTTAATGTTGAAATTAATTATTTTAAGGTAATTTAATCCTATCCTTTATTGGGAGACTATATGATGTGTACTATTGAGCTACACATTGTGTTCCTCACTTTCTGTGTATCTAGGATAAATTCTTGAGGCCTCAATGTGTATCTAGTCTAGATTACATGGTGTATACTAATGAGCCACACATAATGTGTTCCATTTTCCATTTTTCCATGTAACCCATTGATTTATTCAACATGTTTTTTTTGATGGGATCATAGGATGTGTAATTCGGCCACACACCATGTGTTCCGCTTTCCGTGTTTCCATGTAACCTGTTGATTGAATCAACATGTTCTTTGTGATAGAGTTGGTTCCCTAGAACTAACTTCTATGTACTTTATGATAACTTTTATTCATTGGTTTGAATATTAATAAATTTCTTATCACATCATGGTTTTTATTCTACATAACATAGCATGTGATAATGTACTAAGAGTAATTGTCGCATTGAAAGATCATAGCAGTTCCCCTATATGATGAGAACCCAAAAGTTCCATGAAATTATTCTTAAATATATGTTCTATAACTGGATTAAATCATTCAAGGGACACAAATGATATAGGCTATTAGGGGTGGATACAAATAATACTTTGAGGCTTATTCTCACGGTGCACACCCTTGGTAATATCCAGTGTAAGATATTATGAGAATGATATCTGCTAGTAGGAAATCCATATTTATATGTTTCATTAGATGTTACTATTTTTTGACATGTGTATTGATCCTTAGACTTTAATATTTTTATTAATGAGTATTATAAGTTGCATAATTTAGTTCATTGATGAAAACTATGATGACATATGTTCGCTGAGAGGTAGGATACATTGGGTGCGTTGTGAGTAATATTTTATTAATGAATAATCCGAGAAAAAGTTTTTTCCCTTATTTTCTTTAATGGAAGTTGATTTCTCAGACCCTTTCATGGAAATGATACAACCTAAATAAATCTATGACCATGGTTTTTTATAGACAAGTTTGATTTTTGAAAATTCAAAGAAAGAGACATCAATCATATAGGTTTATGGCATCAACATGCAACCTACTTGACTAGATAAATCAAAATAAAAAATTATATTATATATTAAGCATTTGTATGAGTTATTATGTCATTGTGGAATTAACTTATTTCTCTATGGGAACCTTGATATGTTGCAAGATACTAACCTTGGACTTTAGACTGCTTCACCTAATGCCACTGAGAAAGAGGTCTAGAGGGTCACACACTAAGTGTATCTAGAATCTCAATTAAATAATATATTATTATTTATTATTTAATAAGTTGAATAAATATTATTCTTGAATGTGGTTTAATAATTATTCATGTTTTCTTGATCACATATATTCCTTCACCAGTTATTTGAGAGAATATTACGTGAGAATAATATTTAATAAATATTTATATTCTATTTAGTGAATATATTATTTATTTATTTATTGGAGAATATTGTAGTGATTTTTATTTACTAAATAAATAGTTATTATTCAAGGCCTAATAAATATTATAGAGGAATGACAGACCGAGTTTAATGGTCCAGTGAGAAATAATATATATTGAATATTATTTGAATAAACAATATTTAATTTAATATGTGAGTTTAGAACATGTCGATAAATAATAATAGTAAGATTATTATTATTATAGACACGGGGTTCCGTAGGGATTGCAGTAATAATAAGGGTGCATGTAAAATTATTATTTTCTAACCCTAATGGTATATAAACCCAATTATATTATTTTATTAAGAGAGATAATTCATTTGGGGTGTGTACAATGAGATCCGAAGAGAATCCTCTCAAAGCCCCTGAGAGAACATTCTTCAAGAACTCTCTTAAGAATGGAGAGCGATCCTACTCTACTTCTACTCTCAAGTCTGTAGAGATCAAACATGACCCTTCCTTGAAAATATTCTTAGGGTGATCAAAGGCCAATGACATAAGTGTTAGGGTCTACCATTCTAGCACCCAAATATTCCTATGATTATGTTCATATGTTTTTTGAATATTTTTGGATCACCACTAAATAGAATCTACTCTTAATTTCTACAATGGAATGATGGTACAACGTAGATATGCTTACATATCCATAAATGAAGAAATAATTTATCAAAAAGTAATTATTTAATTGCTTAAATTAATTATAAATAATATGAGATGATCTTGCGCTTTGGTTCTAGAATTTATCTATTGTCTATATTATTATTATTTTATTCAATTCCATTGATTGTGTCATTATCATCATGTAAATATTAGATTAATCATCAATTTTGAAAAAAGAAAAGTTAGGCATGCCACATCCAATGCTTCAATTTCACCCAGAACCTTCAAGTGGTATCAGAGGGGTCATATAATTATTTATAATTATTTAAATATAATTTATTGATTTATGCATTTTTCATTAGTTTTCAATTCTAGTTTAATCATTATTTAATCATAAATACGATATCTTCTCTCTTCCTCTTATTTTCTGGAAAATATAATCAAATTGATTAATTTTATGAATGAAATAAATTCAAATATCTCATTTGGAGGTGCTGAGGAGTCTAGGTGAACAAAACAAGACTACACACTATGCAACCTGGAGGTACACACAGTGTAACAGTGTTTAATGCACCTTGAATTAATTCATAATTAATTTAAGTCGTATGAATTTATTACACACGGTGAATTTAATTACACCCATGTGTTGACCAAGTTATTCTAACACACGGTCAGTTGGAGTATACGTTGTGTAACTTCCATATATGACATGCAGTCCTTTAGTCTCATATGGTCCATGTATCTTTTTTACATGACCTACATGACTGGTGGTTGTGTAACTTAGAGACCACATTCCCAGTAGCCCATGTACACGATTTGTACCCTAATATTTTCTATGGCATAGTTACATGATAAGTGCCTAGATGTGTTCTATGGATAGATGGTGAGAATAATATACAACGTGCAACTCCAATGTACATGCTGTGTAATTTTACCAAATTACACAGAATTAAAAACTAATTTATTACACTATTCAAACCTTATCAACATATGTTCTATGTGGTCATTAAGTTGATAATACACACCATGTGACATATTTTATATATATAAATGTCTAATTAATTTCTTCATAATGTTCAGATATGCATATCATGTATAAGTTGTATTACAATTATTAATATACAAGCATTGAAGCATAACATGCTACGTTAATACCATGTGTTGCATGTGGTAATTAAGTTGACAGTACACATTATGAAATTATGTGATAAGTTGTATATGCCACATGTCACAAGAGTAAACATTATATGAGTATAATACACGTTGGGTAGTTCCGACGAGTACTCATCGTGTTGCCTCTAAGGTACATTTTTTTGTATATAGTTAATTTTAAATAAATTTATTTAATTTGTTTAAAATTAATATGGATAAGAATCTCTATAAAATTTTAATGAGGATTAAGATAAAATAATATATTAATTAAAGAAGGTAATTAATTTATTTGAGCATGATTTATCTTAAATAATAATGATTATAATTGAAAGCTAATTAGATGCATAATTTTTTACATGTATGTGGATGATCATGAGCCTAGATAAGACATTTGTATGTGATTGGTCTCTTTTAATTTATTATTAAATTAAATTTTTGGCCTATGTTTCATCCCTCCTCTCATTATGCAAAGGGTCGTGTGCCCATGGTTTATTTTATATAAATCCCTTAACCAATCCTTTGGTTCCCCTCACCTATGTGTAAGTAAAAGCATATTTAGTAGATGGATATCCCAATATAGTGGTGGAAATTGAAGTTTGGTTCCAAGAAAAAACCAATATAAGAGAGATACATGGATGGATAGGTGGAAAGTTGCAATATGAACCATAAATGGTTCAAGGTGTTTTCCCCCTTGGTAGATGGTTAGTTTATCATCTACTAGATAAACTAATCATTAATAAAAGCTCATGGTCATACCAATTTATCATTATATTTATATCAAGTTTCATGTTTATTTCATTATGGATGTCTTTTTGCGATCACATGAATTAATAAATTAACATGTATGAAATATAGAACTAAAATAAATTGACTTATGCGTAAAAATTATCTAAGACATGGTTAATCACTTAACTAAATCCACTTAATATTAAAAATAATGTAATAAAGATAATAATTTGGAATTTATGAATAAAATATGAAATCCCTAAATTATATATATTGAGTTGGTATAGTCTTCCACTGCTTTAGTTAAAATCGAACCATAGTTCAATGTACTTGACTAGCCAAATCTAGGCTACTTTCAATTACTAGGGAATTCTAACTTGAATTTTTGAGTTAACTTAATTTCGTTTACATTAAGGGTTGACTGCCAAAGCAGGACTTGGTGTAACTGAGAGACAAAGGTTGAGGAAATATAATTTAAGAATTTCAGGATTAGGGAGTCCACTCAACAGATCAAGGAATTGTGAGTTAATGCAATTGGCATTTGGAATGCCTACCTAAACCCTTCAAATTTCTTTACCAACCAAATTTGGGGTGATGAGAAGGGGAATGTGGATCCTTTCCACTAGAATGTCCAAGAAATGATATATTTTGAATATAATGGTGAGAGTTATTGGGTTTCACTAAAATAATCGGAGATTAATACATATAATATCTATTTATTTGTCTAAATTTTATGAGATAAAGTACTAAAACTTTTCTCATCTTATTTGTAGAAACAAAAATAAAATTACTTCAAACATATCACTGCGGTCCATACTTGAGAAAGATAACCTTATCAATGGAAAAAATTTCCAAGAGTAGAAAAGGTGATTACACATTATCATATTCCATGAAAAGAAATTTCATGTACTGGAAGAACCTATTCCTGATACTTCTATTAAAGATTCTAGTGATGAAGAGTTATCTCTCCATGAGAAACATTTGAATGATTCCATATATGTTCAGTGTTTCATTCCATCATCCATGACCAATGATATTTTAAAGAAACACGAGGAAATGGATGCATATAACATGATGTATCACCTTCATGATCTCTATCAAGAGAAGTACAGACAAGAGAAATACAATATCTTCAATGCTCTATTTTCAATGAAGCTTGGAAAGTCGACACCAATTGGGACTCATGTAGTCAACCTTATTGGATACATTGAATAACTAGATATCTTAGGGATTAAATTCCCAGATGACTTGCACACAAATCTCATACTTTTCTCACTACCCAAGTCTTTCTATGGTTTTATTATTAATTATAACATAATTAATAATGAGAAAATACTTTTAGAACTTCTTACTCTAATTCTCCAAGTGGACAAGGACACGTGGTGTGAAAAACTCGTAGTCCTTATGTTGAATAAGAAAATAAAAAACAAGACGAAGGGGCCCAAGTATTAGAACAAGTCTAAAGATCCCAATCACTATCCTTCCATGAAGAGGAAGATCCAAAGGTAAGGCAAGGAAAAGGAAGCAGTATGTTTTGCATGTGGTAAGCAAGGAAACTTGAAGAGAAACTGCACCCAAAAGTAAGGGGAAGATAAAGGTGAATTTTTTATCAAGTGAAATATTTCAATATATACACATTGGGTATTAGATACATCTTGTAGCACTCAGATCTAAATCCAACTACATGAACCAAGTAGATTCTGAAATATTTCTAGATGAGAGGTGAATTTTCAAGATTCCAATGGCGCGAGGCCAACTACTCTAGCCATTGGTGACTACCACCTTTCATTTCCCACATGAATGATATTGGTTTTAATAGATTTTTATTATATACCAACTGTTACTGATTCTCTCTCAAATTTACCCAAGAGAAGAAGGTAAGACGGTCCTTGTATTTTAGCTTGGGTTATCGAATCCACAGAGACCTAAGAAGAAACCTATAGACACGTACATTCTATGGACTATTTTCAGCTATGAAGTGGCCAAATTGGGTTGATTTTATATGGGTTTAAAGGATAACTAACAGATTTAAGTGAATTCAATTTAAAAGAATGAGTTGATCCTAGGTCATCGCTCAGGGTGGATTGGATGAATTACTTTTTTAATGATTTCAATTTCTTATAATTGAGATGGATTCATTTAAGAAGATCAAATGAAATCATCACTTACTGGTTTAATGGCTACACACCCTAATACTAATCACCTATACACTTGAAGGATCAAAGTTTTGAGCACTCCAAGGTAGAGGTTATTAGTATTAGGGTGTGTAGCCATTAAACTAGTAAGTGATGATTTCGTTTGATCTTCTTAAATGAATCCATCTCAATTATAATAAATTTAAATCATTAAAAAAGTAATTCATCCAATCCACCCCGAGCGATAACCTAGGATCAACTCATTCTTTTAAATTGAATTCACTTAAATCTGTTAGTTATCCTTTAAACCCATATAAAATCAACCCAAGTTGGCCACTTCATAGCTGAAAATAGTCCATAGAATGTACATGTCTATAGGTTTCTTCTTAGGTCTCTGTGGATTCGATAACCCAAGCTAAACTACAAGGACCATCTTACCTTCTTCTCTTGGGTAAATTTGAGCGAGAATCAAATTTTAGCGCCATTTCCAGGGACCTAAGTAAGTTATCTTATACACTATCATCCTTTTTTTCATTCTACTTCTCTTTTCTCACTCCTCACTCCCATGGAAGTCAATTTTGAACAAGTCCAAACATGGGAAACCTATCCCTACTTTGATCACCCAACCCCATGTACGATGTACAATGACCATCCAAATTCCTACTTGTGGGATCATCAACAACCTACTGAACCACAATGTTTTTATTCATATGATCCACAATAAATTCCAACATATTATGATTTCCAATCCCAATAAGGCCAATCTGAACATCCTCCTATGGAATTCCAACAACATAGTTATCCTCCTGGAATAGACCATCTGTCTCAACCTGTTGCCCATCATGATCCAAAAACATTACTTGAAAAATTGTGTCAGCAATTGGAGATAATTAATTTTGAGGTTTCATCATTGAGGTTAGAACTACAAAGCATTAAAACTTGGGAGGAACCCATCCCTACACAAACTGTCCCTTCCAAAACCTTATGTGAAGTGTCTAGTTTCCCACAAAACTCTCATAAATTTATTGAAGAACCAACCTTTGGAATTGGGATAGATGAAAAGGACCAAGTAATTACAGAAGGGTCTTTAAATCAAGAGGAAATTGACTTTTTGGATTCAAAAGAGGAGAATTTGACATCATGGATTGAGTCTCCTAAGTATAACTCCTTTGATAAATTTTCAAAAACACCAACCATTGAACCATTGAGAAAAATCACAAACATTGAGTCCATACCCATTCCTAAAATTGATATTTCCAATTTCGTGGTTGAATCTTCTATTCAAAAGGAACCAATTCTGTTGAGAAATTTTGAAAATGAAATTGAGTTTGATTCAAAGTCCCAACCTATGTCTAAAAGTGTTAACCTACCTAAACTTGAACAAAAGGACTTTCTATCCACACTTAAGTTTCCATTCATTGGTGATATCCAAAAACTTCCAGTTTTCACTATTTATTATCTTGAAACCAATAAATAGGTAATGATTATTAATGTATTAGAAAATACTACAAAAGAAATTGAATCCATCATTTCTGATATTCCTTGGATTTTACCACTCATGTTAGAACATAGGTCTGTGCAGGAAACAAATTCTAAAAATAGAATCAATCTCAACCTAGTTGAATTGGTGAAACATGTGGTCCTTAAAATGTTGAAAGTTGGTATTGGGTAAGTTGGGGGGTTTAAGTCGAGCTAACGACATTAAACAAAGCGCTGCATGGGAGGCAACCCATGGTTTTCAAGTTTCCTATCATTTTGTTGTTTTAATAAAATTTATATTTTAATTAATCATTTTTATATTTAAAAAAAATAAACTGTTGACCTGTTCTTCTATTATGAGTATGGATGGGTATGAAAGGGGAGCACCATATTCATCCGTGTCATGTGGTGTGATCCTTGAGTAATGCCTTACCCAGAAATTTAAAAAGAAGACAATGTATCATCAGTTTAATTTACTTTATTTTTAAGTATTTGTTGGTTAAAAAAAATACAAATACAAATAAATAAATAAAAATATAATAATAAAAAAAGACCACATCGTAGGTTGTGGGGAAAACCCCGTCACAACCGGCGAAGCCGCGGGGATTCGAACCCGGGACCGAAGGGAGACAGGGGCGCACACTTACCACTAACCTACGACTTCTTGTGCTTCATTATTCTATAATTTTTATATATATACTTATATTTTACTTCCTTTATTATATAAATATATATATATATATATATTTTGTTTTGTTTGTTTTGTTTTTCCTTTTTCTACTAGGGAACTCTGCAAGTGACATGGATATCAAAGGACTAAATTGGAGCAGCAAGAACTTCAAACTTCAACCATCAGGTGACTTCATTCCATGACCCTCATTTTCAATTTCCTTTTTGATCTTTCATTCTCTACCTATACCCCCTTCTAAATTTTCTTTTCTTTAAACACTAGGGACAGTGTTATTTTAAGTTAGGGGGGGGAGATAAAATAAAACAAAATGCTTTTGTGTCAAAAAAAAAATGAATGATTTGAAAAAATAATTAAATGGAAGGAAAAATTCCTTTAACTTTAAACATGGTAATACACATTGCACACTTTGAAACTGAATATCAAATAATTTAGTATACCCTGATTCTGATTTTAATCCTTGTATAATTTCATGAGCATAGATTTTGGAAAGTGTGGCTGTCCAATGTGATATTTCATCGTTTATATTTTCATCCAAATAAAAAAATCACAATGAACGTCCTTTAGATAGTGGGGTATTAGTTTGAGTTCATGGGGTCGCCTAAATAAATAGCATAGGTTTGTTGATCATTTTAGTTTAATATGAGTATTCAAAAAAAAAAATTGCGCGTAGAGTAATGAAATGACCTAATGCGTGGCTTTCAGCACTTGGGGATCGTGACTCCATAGTTGTCTGGCCTAGAGTTAGTAATTTTATCTCTATTTTTGGTAATTTGAATTTGTTTTTGACTAAGTTAACTCGAGATGATGCCCGAGTATGTGGGTTTCACTTGGTACCCTAAGGTCCTTGAGCCTGTGAGTCATCGGCAAAGTCTCTCTACAGGGGTTGACTCTTTTGAGTGCAACTTCAATTACCATGGCAAAATTGCAAAAAAAAAAAACAACAACAAAAAAAAAAAAAAAAACAAAAAAAAAAACAAAAAAAAATTATACAAAAAAAATTGAATACTAATCTTAATATTGAAATGTGATTCCACCTAGCGCTTCCGTAATTTCCCCCTTGAGTAAAGATGAACCCCCATGTCTATTGTGATGCACAACACATCCTCATACTTAATTGATATTGGATGAAATATGGCAATGAATTTGAACAAAGGAATGGGCTTGGGATTGAGATATGCTTATGAAACTATCTTGTATTAAAATATTTTGATGGGTTTCATGATTTTTTGGTATAAGGGTTTTTTGGTGATCATTGTGTATTAAAATGTTTTTTGGAAAAGGGAATTCGAATTTCATATTGTTGAGATATATTTTGCTCGGGACTAGAAAAACTCAAGTTGGGGGGTGTGATTAGCCACTAAATGAGGCTAATATTCATTGTTAATATATATAATATTCATGTTATTTATTATTCATAAACACCATTTTAGTGCATTTTATACTTTGAACATCATTTCACATTATGATTGTAATACCTTTTTAAAATGCACTATTATGTGGTACATTTTTGAACATCATTTAAAGTAACAAATTATTAATCTGATTATACATATTTTAATTTTTTTTTTGTAAACTGATCTACACTCCAATATGAACATTTTTTATTCAGGGATCAATGGAGAATTCATGGAGGATGATGGAGATATTTGGCAATGAAAGGAAGCAATTCTGGAGAAGGCAGATTGGACACCATCCCACTGATGAGACTGTGGGGCCCAAAATAAAGGCCCAATGAATCCCAACTTTCTTGGGATGCTATAATACATGTATAGTAACAATTAACTCTTCATGATCCAATGCTAATTAGGCCTCCATGATATCCATTTAGGCAGCCCAAGTTAGAGATACAATTCTGGGCCAGATTCTGCGGCCCAGAAAAACAGACCACTAATTTAATCATATATCGGAATAAAAAACTCCAAATGATCCCAAATTTTACATTAGGTTAGAAGACATTCGGATCTCCATTTTCTTCTTCTATGGCCTACTCTGATTCTACCATCTAGAAGGTCTTACAAGCGCGTATGTTCGGTGGATGAAAGCTGGATGCCACCTCGGGTCAAATGTGGAAAAGTCCAAATTCCACAAGCTTTTCACCACCTATGGCCTACCAAAATCAATTGAGATACTTTGTACTTTTGGAGGCTCGACCCAAGGGATAAAAATTCCTATTTAAGGCAGTGGTGTTGGAGTATTTAGGGATCTTTGAGCTTTCTTTCATTGTAATGTTATGGTGCGGTTTTGTTGTCTCAAATTTATCTTCCACATGTAAGTTGTTTTAAATCATCCTTGTTTCTTAATAAAAGTTCTTCTTATCTTATTATTCTGTTATTATCCTTATCACTTTGATACTTTTGGTTCAAGGTGTGAACTTTTTCATACCAAACCTTGTGATATTATCACCCAACGGTGGAGTGATTGTTATTTTATTGCGTTTTTTTACTTTTCCATTTCCTCCCTCATGAGTCTACTTTCCGCTTCCATTGAAACCATGGGATCAATGGAGGGCTAACCCACTTATAGGTTGATCCAAGGGAGTAGAAAGGGGCTTTATTGAATGTTATTTATCACCTCATTAATGTATAATCACTTCTTTAATTGAGATTTTTATTTGATGGTTTTTAAACTCCATCGTCCTTGTTGAATTTAAGGCCACACACTTCAAGTGCTAATACGAACCTTTACCTTGAAGTGATCAAAACTTTGATCCTTCAAGTGTATAGGTGATTAGTATTAAAGGGTGTAGGCATTAAACCAGTAAGTGATGATATTGTTTTATCTCCTTAAATGAACCCATCTCAAATATAATAAATTGAAATCATTAAAAAGGAAATACGTCCAATCCACCCCGAGCGATAACCTAGGATAAACTCATTCTTTTAAATTTAATTCACTTAAATCTATTAGATATCTTTCAAACCCATCCAAAATCAATCCAATTTGGCCACTTCATAGCCGAAAACAGTCCATAGAATGTACGTGTCTATAGGTTTCTTCTTAGGTCTCTGTGGATTCAATAACCCAAGCTAAACTACAAGAACCGTCTTACCTTCTTCTATTGGGTAAATTTGAGTGAGGATGAAATTTTTCCCTCCATTTATGACATGTATTCAATGGAAGCAGAAAGTAGACTCATGAGGGAGGAAATGGAAAAGTAAAAAAAAACGCAATAAAATAACAATCACTCCACCGTTGTGTGATAATCTCACAAGGTTTGGTATGAACAAGTTAACACCTTGAACCAATAGTATAAAAGTGATAAAGAGAATAACAGAATAATAAGAGAAGAAGAACTTTTATTAAGAAACAAGGATGATTTAAAACAACT
Organism: Viscum album; assembly: GCA_963277665.1. Classification (NCBI taxonomy): domain Eukaryota; kingdom Viridiplantae; phylum Streptophyta; class Magnoliopsida; order Santalales; family Viscaceae; genus Viscum; species Viscum album. The sequence goes on from OY728158.1 coordinate 1,621,585,373, forward strand.
TACATGTGGAAGATAAATTTGAGACAACAAAACCGCAGCATAACATTACAATGAAAGAAAGCTCAAAGATCCCTAAATCCTCCAACACCACGGCCTTAAATAGTCATTTTTGAGCCCTTGGGTCGAGTCTCCAACAGTACAAAGTATTTCAATTAATTTTGGTAGGCCATAGGTGGTGGAAAGCTTGTGGAATTTGGACTTTTCCACATTTGACCCGAGGTGGCATCCAACTTTCATCCACCAAACAGACGTGCTTGTAAGACCTTCTAGATTGCATAATCAGAGTGGGACATAGAATAAGAAAATGTAGCTCCGGATGTCTTCTAACATCTTGTAAAATTTGGGATCATTTGGAGTTTTTTATTCCGAGATATGATCAAATTAGTGGGCTGTTTTTCTGGGCCGCAGAATCTGGACCAGAATTGTATCTCTAACTTGGGATGCCTAAATGGACACCATGGAGGCCGAATTAGCATTGGATCATGAATAGTTATTTGTTACTATACATGTATTATAGCATCCCACGAAATTTGGGATTCATTGGTCCTTTATTTTGGGCCCCACAGTCTCATCAGTGGGATGGTGTCCAATCTGCCTTCTCCAGAATTGCTTCCTTTCATTGCCAAATATCTCCATCATCCTCCATGAATTCTCCATTGATCCCTGAATGAAACATGTTCATATTGGAGTTTAGATAAATTTCCAAAAATATAAAATTAAAATATGTATAATCATATGAATCATTTGGTACTTTAAATGATGTTAAAAAATGTACCACATAATAGTGCATTTTAAGAAGGTATTACAATCATAATGTGAAATGATGTTCAAAGTGTAAAATGCACTAAAATGGTGTTTATGAATAATAAAGAAAATGAATATTATATATATTAATAATGAATATTATCCTCATTTAGTGGCTAATCAGTTACCAAAAACATAAGTTCTGTATCATTCCTAGATGTGGATGGTTTTATTTTTAAATTTGGAAATAAAAGTTGTTTCCTTTATAAATACAACAAATGTTATGTTAAGAAACATTTAAATGATGAACACTATGTATTAAATTATGAAAACCTATTATTGGACATATATAATGAATCATCTTACAAAACTCATATACTTCCCAATGATGAAATCGCCATCTTGTTCATGTAGACAAGAAGTGTTTGACAAAGATCTATCATGATGGTTATTTAGTCTCTTTTGAGCTAAAAAATTGAAATATTTCATGTTTGTTTATAAGGAATAATGACCAAACCACTATTCAGTGGAAATGGTAAAAGGGATACAATACTTCTAGGATTGGTATAAAATGATGCGTGTGGACCATTTCTAGTATAATCTCGAGGTGGGAATTATTACTTCATAAATTTAACTGATAAATTGAGTAAATATGGAAATGTAGACATGATGTGGTATAAGTATGAGTCCTTTGAGAAATTCAAATAATTTTAGAATGAATTAGAGAATAAAATTAGAAAGAATATAAATAAGCTTCAATCGAATCAATGTGGTGAATATCTTAACCAAGAGTTCATCAACTTTCTATAGGATTTTGGGATTCTATCTCAACCCACTCCACCTTACACACCACAATGGAATTGTGTTAGTGATAGGAGTAACCATACCATGTTATAAATGGTAAGGTCAATGATGAGTCATGTAGATATTCCACCATCCTTTTGATAATATGCATTACAAACTATGGTATATAAACTAAACTGTGTACCAACTAAAGAAGAAAAAAATTACCTTCAAGTTATAGAGTAGAAAAAACCTGTTTTGTTGCATATATGTTTATTGGGTTGAGAGGTGTTTGTTAAGGTCTTATTGGAAAACAAACTAGAAACCTGAGACACAAAGTGTATCTTTATTGGGTATCCTAAGGAGGCAAAGGGTTTCTATCTATACAAACCTTTAGACAAGAAAGTGACTGTTTCCAGACAAGCTATCTTTATTGAGAGGGAGCACATCCTTAAAAAGGATAGTGGGATAAAGATTGAATTAAATGAAGTTGATTCTCAAGATTCACAAGAGTTGGTACAAGAACATATTCCATAGGTCTCCATATAAGAATTAGTTCCTAAAACACAAGTACTGTGTAAGAGCACTAGAGAGGTAATATAACTAGATAGATATGGTTTTCTATTCACTGAAGAAGGTGCATAATTATTGGTTAACAATTTTGAACCTCTATCCTATAAAGAGGTAGTAGAGATCTAAGAAGCTATAATATGGGAAGAATCCAAGAATTATGAAATGGATTCCATGTATTAGAACCAAGTTTGGGTTCTGGTCAATGTGCTAGTTGATATAAATCTTATATGTTGTAAATGAGTATTCAAGAGAAAACTAGACTTGTAATGTAATTTAAATACCTATAAATCAAGGATTGTTTCTAAAGGGGTTAACAACATCAAATAATTGACTATAAAGAAACATTTTCATTAGTTTTCATGTTCATATACATCAAAATTATACTTGCTATATCATATTACCATGACTATGAAATTTTACAGATGGATGTCAAAACAACTTTCCTTAATGGGAACCTTTAGGAAGATGTATACATGTCATGACCCCCTCTCTCCAAAGATACCCCTCTTGAGCTGGAAATGAAGAAAGAGACATAATGAACCCTAAGTATCACCTTCAGTAGGCCCTAAGGTGGTAACTAGCACCAAGGTTACAAATATCTCACAATATGGGAGGCATTAACCTTTATAAGAAACCAATATTTGAAGATAATATGTATCAACCTCAAAAAAACTCCAATAAATATTTAAAAGAAATCCAAAATCCATCCCACGTGCATGTTTAGAAATAAAACTATTAGAAATGTGAAATAATGTCTTGTTGTGTCTAGATGGACATTAAGATAAACATTTTGGTAACACTTATTACAAACTTAAATCATTTATTTGGAAATGAGAAGTAGTGATCTCCCTTTGGCTGACACAAGAATCTCCCTTTCTCATCTCCTTTTAAGTTCACTCTATAAACTTTCTATTCTTTCCCATTTCCTGTAATTAAATACATGTATTCTATAATCATATTGTATTTAATACAAAAGTGGTGAATAGAAACTTGATGAATATACCTAAAGTGGGTCCACATGATTTATTCTCCAATTCATTGCAATTTCTTTTCCAATGCCCACTCTTTCCATATAAGAAGAAAATAACCTCCTGCTCATTTTTCTTCCTTTGAATCTTTTTTCTTTTTTAAAGGATGCGGTAAAGGATATTTTGGATTTATATCATCCATTGTATCTTTAAACTTGTCTTTAAAACTTTTCACTATAAGGGGTGGAGAAGTATGCTTCAATCAATCCTTATCTACTTGGTGAAGTATGGATAAAATTATTCTGAGTGATTTATCCATTTTATTTATCTAGGATTGGATGAATAAGGATAACCTTTGTGGTAAGGATAATAAAATAAGATTAATGGAAAATTTATTATCCAAGTGGAAGCCCAATTTTTCTAACTGATCAATATACCCCAACATTTTGAAACCATGATTAGTGGTTAGATTCTCTTCTTCCATTTTGAACTGATATAGTGCATCGAAAATCATATTTATCTCAAGTATTTATTTCTATTTTTTATGAAAATGAATATGAGATACTATAGTGTAAGAATAAATGGACTTATATTGTATCATCAACTATACATAAATAGTTTATAATATAATTTAATGGACATAGGAATCATCCTCTACATATCTATGGTAGGCATACTTTTCACCTTCGCTCATCTATTGGGGAGGAAGAACAAGAATAGGGGATTATAATACATAATACACATTTTATGATAATAATTCATCACATAAATGATTATACCATATCCATAAATTTTTATTTGTAAAGACATACCCTGAGTTAAGAAATGATCACACTGATTTTATGGTTTCAATTTCCATTTATCTACAATAATTAAAATAGAAGATTAGTATTTTACTTGATTACAAATTATGCAAGACATAATTTTTTTAATTTTATTAAGTATCCCACTATTTTATAAAGTCCAAGAAACCCTCACCATTGGAATCAGAATGTCTGTTTGATCAGACATTCTAGTGGTAAGGATCCATATGTGTCTTCTCATAACCCAAGTGAGGGATCATTCAATTACTCGAAGGTATTTAGGTAGGCAGGTATTTTCCAATAGCAGGCTTGTACCTACTTGATCTGTTGAGTGGAAATCCCAATCCAAAAATCCAAACTCATATTTCCTCAACACGTTTCTCCAAGTTACATCAAGTTCATATAGGTCAAATCCTCTTAATGTAAATTGGTTAATTCAACCCAAAACTTTCATAAGAACTCCATGATAAAAGTAAGTGTCCCAATGAGGGTTATTAAAACACTTAGTTCTATGGTTTTCATTCCTAATAAAGTAATGGAATAATTAGCCTAAATTAATATTAATTTGAGGTATTTGATTTATTATGAATAAATATTTATTATTTTATTATTTACATGCCTTGTTAATATTAAGTGAATTTTATTCAAGGGATTAACCATGTTATGATATTTTTTTTTTCAAATAATCCATTTATTTAAATTACATATTTGATTATTAGTCCATTTATTTATGTGGTCATGATATTAAATCAATAAAATAAATCACACATAATAAATAAATAAAAAAATAAATAAATAAATCAACCATGAGTTTATCTAATGATTGATTTATTGAGCAGACAATAAATCAACCAATGTGTAAGATCCTGAAATTCATGGAGGTATTCCCTTGTTTAAATTTTGGTTTCAATCTCTTGTTTTGGGTTAATAAAATGTTTATCAGGAGTATGAGGGGCCTCAAGGGTGTTAAAGGGGTTTGGGACATGAAAGGAAGGAAAATTGGGCCAACCTGTGCAAGGTGCATGATTGGCGCACAATTAAGTAAACCGTGCAACCTTCCCCAGAAAACCATGAAACCTTAAACAAAGGTATTTTACATGGTTTCCAAACTATGTGGGTCTCCCCGGGTAACTATGCGACCCAAAATCCCTTAGACAATGACTTGTGCACAATTCAGAAAACCATGAGGGTAAACTATGCAACCCTTTAAAAGTTAAAAAATTTACAGTTTTTCCATCTCAGGATTTTTAAGATCCCACCTGATTTTCTCCCCATTTCTCCTACCTCCAGCTAAAGTGACAAAACAAAACCCTAAATGGCTTCCAAGGATTGATCTACCTCATTTCTAGGCCATTTGGTGTGTCGTTGGCTGCAGATCAAAGCTTCAGGTAAGTCTAATCCTCGCCACTCTTCTGTTTTTCGGATTAGAGCTTGCATCTTGGGAAATCTTCTTCTGAAGCCCTAAAACCTCCTTTTTTTTAGTGGAATATAGTTTGAGGATTTAAGGGGTTCTTGAATCCGGATCTAAGGCTAAGTTTGGGAGTGTGTTCATCATCGGATCTGAGGTAGGTGGTCTACAAGTTATATCCCATAGTTTTAAGTGTGGACTGTTCATGAGTGTTGTGTTCTTGATTCCAACTTGTTGTGCATTGATTCCATTAGGGATATTTGGTAAAAATGAGCATCTAAATAATACAATGAAACTCTCATGATACCCATGGGATGTGTTGAGGACTATTTAACTGATTTAGGGCCACCCATGGGGTACGCTGATTTCCCAAACCTAGAAATTTTAAGTGCAGAGCTGTCATGTGATAATGTAGATCCATTTTTGAACATGTTAATATGTTTAGTTCAGTTGATAAATAGGGGCATGGGAATGATAATTGACTAAATGGGTATGTAATATAATTAGAAAATGTGTTAATGGGTTATGGCATGATATTAATTCCCATGTTGTTGTTATTGATTGAAATTGATATGGGTGTTGGTTATGGATAGTTTGTGATACAATATGAATTTAATGGATATATATAAAGAACGTGAACATGGATTGGTTTTGTGGGGTATTGACTAAGGTTCTACACCCACAGGTCGAGTTACACTGAGGCTTTAAACTGCACCCCACAATACACATATTTGGGAAGAGGAAAAAGCTCTATTCCCATAATGGTTTCATTCCACCCAGACTGAGGCTTCGAGGTGAGGATTAGGTATTTTTGGTGACGTGTTTATCCCTAGTGAGATAGGGACTTAATTTATCCCCTTAAATTTAATGTTTAATGCCTTAACCCTGGTGTGGATGATGTAAATGCCTAACCCATAGAACACATGTTGAGACTGGATTAAGTAATGAAAATGATGTACCTGATGAAAATGGTAAAACTATTAATAATGGGTAAAGTAAATATTGTTAACCATTGACACCCGAATTGTATTTTTATTTAATTTTCAATTATTTAATATTTTCATGCATATTCTATTTAGAATGGATATTTTGAATACACTGTTGGTGGTGGTCTACTGAGTTATACTCACACCCTACTCGGGCACCATGGGTACCTGAGAAGATTTCATTATTGAAATTTAGGACATGGTAAAAGGCCCTACGCTAGGATAATGAGTTGGGAATGAAATAAGTATAGATGAGGTTCTAGACTTGGATTCAGGACCCATTTTGGGATTCAACTATTTTCTTTATTTTGGGTTCATTTTCCAGAAAATTTGGGCACTCTTAGAATGACATACCATATTTATTGTTGGTTATGGAATGTACTCAGTTTGGGAGATGTATGATTATGCATGTTATTTGGTTATTACACATTTTTTATAATATTTAAACTGTTATCTATTGTGGCTTACTCTGGTAAAGAGGTTATAGTATCCCCAAGTGACTTACAGGACCACCACTACTAGTCAGCAACCTTTGGCATATGGGGAGGCGTGTATGAGGTCATGTGATAACCCAGCTCGGAGCACCGTTTAGTGGATTCTGGGTTGGGGAATTTAAAAAGTGGTATCAGATCATGTTATTTTATGTGGTCTTACTGTTTGGTATGGTATAACAGAGATTATGATGTGTCGGGCCTTGAAAATAATCTCATTTCTAGGAGCATATAACCCATGTACAAGGGAAAACCCAAGTCAACCGGGGTGAGAATTGTTGTTTTTGATGTGTGTTGTAACATTTGATGATATTTCACCAAGGGGTGATGCACTTGTTGTGTGATGTGACAATTTCATGATATTTTTCTCATTGATGAAATGACATGAGTTTGTGCATCCATGCATCATTTTAGGGACTTAGGGATATAAGTGACATGCATCATGTTAGTTACACATGGGATGGGTGTGTGGAGTACAAAAAGTAGAATACATTTTATCTTCTTGATTTTTTTGAAGAAAATAGTGACTAATAGAATGATGAAAATGGGTAAGAAGGAAAAAATGTTAACTAATGATTAAAGAAATGTAATTAATGAAAGGCTGTAAGTGAGTTAAAATTTTTGATTATAACAAGTTGAAAAATGGGTAAATGTGCCTAGTAGGAAAGGTTTTCTTTGTGATTATGGAAATAGTTTTGAAATGGTGACCAATGTAAGGCTTGTAATAATTTAAGCTGGTCTAACCCATGATTATTAACGAACCGCGGTAGGGATGGTTGAGGGTAGTTTTTGGGATGTGGTTATGAACTTTGGGATAGTGTATTCGAATGGGTTGTTTATGGCTACTAGAGAGCCTCCTTTTATATGAACTATAGAAACTTTGTGTTATGTCTTCAAAAGCTTGTTTTTGGAATTCTAGATAAATGCCACCACAAAGACGTGTGCCAGTTGGACAAAAAGAGGATGTTTCTGAGAGTTCTCCTATGGTAATGGATTAAGAGAACTTGGAGATCCAGAGTAATAGGTAAGAGTAGTTATGTGAGAATTTTTCTTAGTTCATAAAGATGATGAAACAGGACCAGGAGCATGTTGTGTCGAGTATGTTCAAGATGACTAGAGAGTTTCTACTACAACACCCTCTAAGATTTTATGGAGAGGGTGTAACATAGGTAGTTAAATTCTGGATAGAATCCATCCAGACAATTCTTGACCATCTGGAGACTCTTTTTGAGAAGTGAGTCAAGTTAGTGGCCTATATATTGTGAGGTTAGGAAAAGAGTTGGTGGGACATCATGGTTCAGATAGAGCATGATGAAGGAATGATATGGAAATATTTACAGGAAAATTTTCTAGAATACTTCTACCCAGAGACCTTGAGGTAGGATAAGGATAAAAAGTTTTTGAGTTTTAACCAAGGGGTTGTGTATGTGATGGATTACGCTAGTCGTTTTACTGACTTGTGTTTCTTCATTCCAGTGTTGGTAGGAGATGAGGATATTATGGAAAAATGTTTCTTGGATGGTATTAGGAATGAGATCAAGTCTTAGGTGAATATATTCCATTTGAAGAGTTTTGTAGAGGTAGTGTATCAAGCCCTTATCTCATAAGGGAAACTGAAGAGAGATTAAAGTAGTGGACTTGTGGTACTAGCTGGGTGGATGAGTGCTGTGGCTTTTGAGGGAAGGAAGCATTGTTTTGGGAGTTTCCATCAGGATAAAAGTTTACTGATTAGTTAAAAGATAGGTCCAACCTCGTAGGGTGGAGATCACATGTTTTATTACCAGTGTGGTAGGCTGGGGAACATGCATAGTCAGTGTCCCTGACCACCAGTTGAGTGTCGGTTGTGCAGTAGGTTGGTACACATACAATGGTTCTGCAGGAACCCTTAATAGCTAGGTATAGATGAAGGTCAGAGGAAAATGCTTAGTGCAGGATGGGGTTAAATTACCCTATATCAGGTAACTAGTTAGAGTTTTAAGGTCTATACCAATCAGGGCAGTGGGCGTGGTACTCTGGGGTGAGAGAATCCATACTAGCAAGGCAGTGTAGTGTTGGGTACTCAGGCTGGGTCTAGGGAAGAGGGGTAGGTCATCTTCATGCAATTCATTCTACATCAAGAGGTGGTGAGGCTATACCATCTACTGTTTGAGGTATGATCCCTATAGCTTCCATGATTTTTAGTGATTTATTTGACATAAGTGGCACCCACTCTTTTATCTATGCTCAGTTTGTAGTTGTGTTGGTCCTAGCAGTGGAACATGTGTGTGGGGTTATGTCAATTAATACTTCATTGGGGGTGTGAGAAAAGGATATCAGACAATGTAAGGGTTGTGATCTAGAGGTTGGTGGGTACCATTTTCTATGGAACTTGTTCACCCTCGAAATTTTAGGTTTTTACCTGATTTTGGGCATGGATTGGTTGGTGTTTTACCAAGACCATATCAACTATTACTATCATCAGGTAGCATTCACATCTCTTAAGGGAGACACTTATGTCCTTCATGGTGAGTGGGATGTTTGAGCAGGCCGTGCAAGGCCAATTTTCCTACAATTGAGAGAACTCACAACCCAACTGGATTGTTTTGTGCTTGATGATGGATGAGTATAGAAACATGTATTTCCTCCTATGGTGGACTAGATTTAGGATATGATTCCTGAGGAATTATTGGGGTTTCCACCTGAGATATATGTTGAGTTCATGATAGAGTTGCTGTCGGGAGTGGAGCTAGTTTCCATTCCACCATATAGAATGAAACCGATAGAACTCAAGGATCTTAAAACTCAGTTGGAGGAGTTATAGAATAAAGGATTTATTCATTCTAGTACTTCACCTTGGGGATCTCCAGTTAATTTTTTCTAAGAAGGCTAATGGGTCATTATGGCTGTGCATTGATTATAGAAAGCTGAATCATATGACAATCAAGAATAGATATCTTATCCCTCAAATTGATGATCTATTTGAACAACTAAGAGGTGATTCAGTGTTTTCTAATATTGATTTAAGGTTTGGGTATCTCTGGTTGAGAGTGATGACTTCCGATATACCTTAGAAAACCTTTAGGAGTAGGTAAAAATTGTATGAGTTTGTGGTGATTCCATTCGGGTTGACCAATGTGCCGGAAGTATTCATGTATTTAATGAATCAAATCTTTCACCCTTATCTGGATCAATTCATAGTTGTCTTTATTGATGACATATTGGTGTACTCTAAAACTCATGATGATCATGCCAAACATCTTGACATCATCCTGAGTATACTAAGTGAGAAAAGGATATATGCCAAGATATACAAATGTCAATTATGGATTGATAGAGTGCATTTCTTAGGTCACATAATATTCTAGGAAGGCGTGCTGGTTGATCCAGAGAAAGTTAAGGTGGTTGTGTCTTGGGATCAACCTAATAATGTTTATGATGTCCAAAGTTTTCTGGGTTTAGTAGGCTACCATCGAAGGTTTATCAAGGATTTATCTTGTTTGTCAGTTCCACTTTATGGCTTGACCAAGAAAGGTATTAGGTTTGAGTGTTTCAAGGCATGTGATAATGCTTTCCAAGAGTTGAAGAAGTGGTTGACTACCGCACCAAATCCGGATCTTACCTGAATCGAGTAAGAAGTATACTTTGTTTTGTGATGTGTCTGATGTTGGGTTGGGAGTAGTGTTCATGTAGGATAACTGAGTTGTTGCGTATGGTTCATAGCAGTTGAGGCTTCATGAAAGAAATTATCCTACACATGATCTTGAATTAGATGCTGTGGTTCATACCTTAAAATGTTGGTAGAATTACTTGTTGGGATAATATTTTATGGTGTATAATGACCATAAAAGTCTTAATTACATTTTATATCAGTGAATATGGGTTGAGTACATGAAATCATTTCATTTTAAGATTATTTATACACTAGGATATGGAAATAGTGTTGCAGATGCTTTGAGTTAGAAAACTGAAAGTCAAACTGTTCAGGAGTCCAGCTCTGAGTGGAAGATGATGATGTTGTTTGCAGAGATTCACCTGGAGGTACAGGATGACCAAAGAAAGATGACCCTTGTATCTGAAGCAGTTGAGTCCATGCTTTTGGAATGGGTCAAGTAGATTCATCTTGAAGACCCATAGTGTTTTTCCATGAAGTAAAGTATTAAAGGTGGGGAGTCATCTTCTAGTTGGAATATTGGTGATGATGGAGTTTTTTTTGTTCTTGACCGTATTGTGGCACCAACAGGTATGCAATAAGAGTTTATGTGAAAGTTTCATGCATCAATGTGGGTAGTGTATCATATTTTTACTAAGTTGTATCATGGTCTTTATAGGAAATATTGGTGGCCGAGAATGAAGAAACAGGTTGCAGGTTTTGTGGCATGATGTCTTACCTGCCAGCAGGTGAAGACCGAACATCAATTCCTGGGTGGTTTATTTAGACATTTACCATTATGAAATGGAAGTGGGATGATGTAATGATGGAATTTGTAGTGGGTATCCTGAGAATACCTCAGAAGAGTTATGTAATATGGGTAGTTGGGGATCAGTTGACTAAGGTGACCCATTTCTTACCGATACAAGAGAATTTCACTGTTGATCTATTGGGTGAGTCATATGTTTGAGAAATAGTGTAGTTTCATGGTGTGTCGAGAACTATAGTTTCAGATCATGATCCATGTTTCAAATTTCACTGCTATTAGAAATTAAATAAGTCACTTGGTACCCAGGTGTTTTTTAGTACAACTTTTCACCCACAGACGGACAAATAGTTTGAGCATATGATTCAGGTTTTAGAGGACATTTTGAGGGATTATGTCCTAGATTTTGGTGGTTCATGGTAAAAACACTTATCAATTATTGATTTTTCCAACAATAATAGTTTTCAAGCTACAATTCAAATGGAACCATTTGAGGCACTCTATGGGAGACCATGTAGATCTCCACTATGTTGGTTAGATTCTGGAGAGTCTGAGTTGTTGGGAATGATACTTGTGTAGGAGACATCAGAAAAGGTTCAAATAATTCAGAAACGTATGGAAATGGGTCAGAGTAGGTATAATTCATATTCAGATCAACATCGTAGACCACTTGAATTTATATTTGGTGATAGTGTTGACGCTCCTTTCCGTCACAGAGTCTAACGACTGAAAAAAAAGAAATACCTTAGTCCAAAGTGGTTCATCCTTTGAAGAAACATCAAAAATCGACAAAGGGATGAACAAGGAGAACATTTCCCATAGGTTGCGCAAGTTCCCTCATGGTCGCGCAAGTACACTTGCGCGCCGCCTAGTGGTCGTGCAAGTCTACTTGCGCGACGCCTTATGGTTGTGCAAGTGACTTGCGCGACCTAATTGATAACCGCCTGATAACCGCCCGGGGTCTTCTCCTGCCTATAAATAGACCCTGTGGGCCCCCCATTCGAGAGGATTTTTTTTTCCAGAAACTCGGATTGAAGTTCCCGACGCCCAAGTCTCTTCTCAAAGCTTCCGGAACACTTCTAAGGTAATTTATTACCTAGAACGGAAGATCTAAAGAGAAGAAGGAAGGCCTAAGTGTTGAAACTTATCAACACTTGCGCGACGACTTATTTCCTTCAATAGAACTTGCGCGTCCCTTTTCTGGAAGAACCTCAAGAGGATTCTAAAGTGATTAATAAAGAGTCGCTCAAGTATTCTAATGCTGGTTGAAAATCGCGCAAGTATCCCACATGTCGCGCAGGTATACCTACGCGACCAATACTTGCGCGCCCACGGAAGACTTGCGCGCCTTTCAAGACTTGCGCGCCCCTACCTTTTTTGGGTGCCCATCTTGCCCATTTTACCCCTCTTAAGCCATTACGCCTTTCCTTTTCAAGATTCAGTCTTCAATACACTCTTCAAAGCCATTTATGGCATGATTTCTTGATTTGACTTCCTTATCTGAAAGGAATTCTGTGGAATATCTCTCAAAACCTAGTGATTTAAATATCCTTATGTCACTAAATATGGAGAGTTCATTCATTCAACCTCATCCTTTAAGATGAGAGAATCCTTAACTTGGGTCTCCTTTTTTAGGAATAATCCCCAGTTATAAGTCCTTTAATATGGGCATCTTCCTTAGGAATAAGCCCCAAATTCTTAAAGTTCCCAAACTTTGGGCATCCTCCTCAGGAGTAAGCCCCAAACCTTAATTCCTTAACTTGGACATCCTCTTTAGGAGTAAGCCCCAATCATAATCCTTTAATCTGGGCATCCTTCTTAGGAGTAAGCCCCAAGTCCTCTAATATGGGCATCCTTCTTAGGAGTAAGCCCCGAGTCCCTTAATTTGGGCATCCTTCTTAGGAGTAAGCCCCAATATCAAATATGGGCATCCTCCTCAGGAGTAAGCCCCAAACCTTAACCCCTAACCTGGGCTTCCTTTTTAGGAATAAGTCCCAGTTATAATCTTGGGCTTCCTTTTCAGGAATAAGCCCCAAGTCCCCTAATTTCTCTTTAACCAGTCCTAATTTACCCTTGATTTGGGTTTCCTTTTCAGGAGTAAAACCCAGTCATAAGTCCCCTCCTAACTTGGGCATCCTCCTTAGGAGTAAGCCCCAAGATTAGAGTATTCAAATCTCCATGAAGCACATATACCTTTATGGACCCTGTTCATGGATTTTCTCCCTAAAAGTGAATCCTAAACCTTCATCTATCTGGGCAGTCATACATACATAAGCCCCAAACCATTTCTTATGATTTCATCTTTCATGGCACAAATTGTCTAATTTTTTTACTAATACCTCTTGTTTCTCACACTGAGAATGACTCACGTGAGCTTAGAGTGTAAAAGTAATTATGACATCCTTCTTTGAGCCATCAATCATAAACGTCATACTCCCTTACTCGAACTACGTGGGTTCTGATTCCTTTTCCAAAACAAAGGATACGTAGGTAGCCCATTTATGGGTTCGATCCCAACTTTGAAATAATCCATGTCCTTCTGAATGACCATAAACTTCAAGTGCCCCACTGAGTGGCTTTAAAACCAGCCTGGTCATCATAATGACCAAGAGACTTTTATAAATGTTTTTGAAGGATACCATTGACTAAAAATCTCTAAATAGATACAGATGATTCTCTATTGATGAAGAAACTCAAATACATATAAAAGATCCTCTAAATTTCTTTCATATTTAATCATTGATTGTTAAACTGAAGGAAAGCTCATTTTATACTTGGTAATGTAATAAGGATTCACGAACATAACTTAAATCTATAAAGAGAGTCCCGGAGTAGACAATAATTTCCCTCAAAAAGGTGTGATGAGTCCGACCTCCCATCCTATCGACCAATGCAAATTCATAAGCCTCATTAGCCCAAAAGCTAATGAGCGCCTACCTTTGGAAAGTAGGTCCAAACGGATGTGGAATCATTGGATGTTTCCGGTTCTACGAATAAACCCGTTAGAAATCGATCGGAACGTTTGAATCTCCCATCCAGGAGGTCATCCCCGGATTCCGTGCGAAACGAAAAAATGGTGAACCCAACATGAATCCTTAACCAAGTTAAAGTGATGTTCTTCTTATTTGTTAGGCCCCTTGGTCCAACAAATCAATCATTGACATATGCTCATCCAAAAGATGCAGTGGACGAATTCATCTTGATTATATCTGTTATATGGAACAGACACTCTTTTCTCAAGATCTTCTGCAAAATGGCTTTCCTTAAATTCACCCTTGTGAATACTACTGCTGTAAACACCTCTACTGTGAGGTCTACTGCTGTGAAAACCAATGCTGCTACTCCTGCTAGAACGTCGTCCGCTCTGAGGATGACATCACCAACTCAGCGTCTTCAATGCTGGGTTTCTAATGCACTGGTTAAGGAGTACCATCGCAATGGTACTATCCCAACTCTGGAGGCCGCTCGTCAAGCCCTCCAAGTTAACAACTCTACCTGGTCATCCGGACAATGGCGGCCAGCGATCAAGAAGTAGACGGTGCTGACTACCGTCTCCAACTGTTTCGGGTCGTTATCCCCGGAACACAATTTCCATCCACTCCCTTACTCTGAGGAAGTAAATGAGCAGGTCCCGCAGGGCCTTAATTCAAAAAGACAGGATTCCTTCCCGAGGGATCCCATCAACAATCGCCGCCAGACTCATGCGGTAGTGCACCCTCAACATGATGAGGGTACCGACTCCAGGCATTCAGCTCAGGTTCCTCGAACCCGAGCAGGAAAGATGAACCACTAGAGACGGAATCCGGTTAACAATAGGCAGGTTGTCATCCCTGCCATCTCCGGAGAAGTCCACCAACCTAACTTGGTGGCAAACAACGAGCAGGCACACACACCTGTCCGTTTTAATTCCGCTGTCCAGCAGACTCATCTGGCAGCATCAAGCCAATCCCGCCAGGCAATTCCGGCGGAGTATTATAGGAAGGAACATACACCTGCTTATACATCACCAGTTAGTCAGCAGGCTTGTCTGACTACATATGATGGATCTCGTCAAACGCATTTGGCGAAGTGTAATCAGCAGGAACATACACCTGCTAATACTAATCAAGTCTACCAATAGTCTCGCTTGGTAGCGCACAGAGAAGTCAGTCAGAAATCCCCGACGACAAACAGGAGACAGACTCAACTCTCTGCCTCCACACTTGAGTACTGTCAGGATTCACTGACAGGAAAAGGAGGACAGGAGCAAGAACATACACCTACTCCAAACCCGGAATGGACGTATATCCCCGTTCCGGCGGCTGAAGTCACCAAACATATTTTATCAATGGTGAAAGAGCAGAAGCAAATTCCTGCTCATATTCTGGATGCTTGCCAGGATATCATAACAGCTTCAACATCATCTTAGGGACAAACACATAAATCTCTCCCTAGCAGTGGAGTGACACATCAACGATTCACTCCGGAACAGACACACACATCTGTTCCAGTCCAAGAGGGTCATGGGGCATACTCCCCCATATCATACGGACAACCAAGTCAGGCACATACACCTGATTTGAGTGGAGATCGTCAGCCTAACCTGACCATCTTTCCTGATCAGGAACATACACCTTCTCAGAGCAATCACTTTCGTCATCAAGTGGTTTCTAAAGTGAGTAAGAAGGCATCTAAGAAAAAGATCCGCCCAGCACAGTCAGGAGATCAAAGGCCAATCTATAACAAGGCCTTGCTCGATGCTGGAGTTCTTGAAGCCCTAAGACATTTATCTGTCGGAATTCAAGATTCTACTCCCTCAGTTCCCAATAACGGGAACATTAATTCTGAAGGTCTTCAACAGACACTTCCTCATGAAGACTTGCTTCATGAAAATTCGGTTAATCTTGAAGTTTCTTCTTCAGATGAGAGCCACAGGAACCCTCTATGTGGTCAGAAGACCAAGGAGTAAGAGATCTCATCTTTTGTTGTAACCCATTATGGTGGTCCTCCCCATGATGATGAATTTCGCTGCGAAAGTCCTCTCCGCAGTAGTGATTCACATTGCCTGGAAAATACTCCAGTGGACAATGTAGTGCCGAGAAATCCCTCTTATCTTGAGGCACTTGCAAATGAGAAACCAGTCATGTCTGATGCTTTATCGCTAACAAGTGAAATACTTTCTCAATCAGAAGATAGCCCAGGGTGTAGGTCATTCTCCGAACCACCCCTAAGTCATGTATCTTCTAGTTTTACCAATGATCTCTCTACCAATCTTGTTGAATCCTATGAAGCAACAAGGAAACACCAACTCTGGTCAAAACAGGTAGAAGAATCTTCATTTAATGATAAAGAGGAAATGCTGAACATGAGGAAAAAACTGGAAAAAGGTGAAGTACCAGTCATGTTTTGGCCTTTGGCTGACTCCCAGTACGACATTCCAAAGATGTTAACGGATGATGGAATCCATGATATTCGTCTCAACATATGGAAAACTCTTTGTCAATTAAAGAAGAAGGTATTATCTTATGATGAATATGAAAATCATCTTAAGATAATAGAAGGGCTATAACGTCAGATTGATTTGGCATCTCTATCAGTCTCTCGGTATCCGAAGGCTGAAAAACAACAGAGAACCCTTCAACGTTCATGCCTTGGCGCACTAAGAAAATTGCGTCAGTTAATTGCCAATGCTCCATCTGATGTTCATATCAGAGGATGGGGTGTTCACGAAGCACTACATTTCACAGTGCTTTCCAGTCAGCAAAGCCCGCCGAAAATGGTCTCATGTAATGTTATTGCCCATGGCCAGCCACAGTCAATGGGCTTTGTTCATAATCAAAAGCTTTCTCAAGAACAAGCTTCAACTAGTTCCTCTCAAAATCAAGCATATAGAGAACAAGTTTTTGAATTGCTCCTACATCAAGCAGGCGAGAATATTGCACAAGCCTCTCGTATGGAGCAAACACGTCATCAAATGACAGAAGTCTCAGAAATCATCCAACGGTCTGTTGAACCAGGTGATAAAAGTGGATACAGGTTAATGCATCCAGCTAATTTCCGAACTAAGATTCGCAAGATCAAGAGATCTTTTAAGAAGATCTCAGACGTAGCATGTCAAGAGCCACCCCAGCTTGTCAGACTGGGGACTTCTCTAACCCAACCCTCAGAGTCAACAAATGGGATTCGAGGAGTTGAGCGGAATCAGGAGGAACATCCCCAGTTCACGAGACTGGGGACTCTTTCAAATCATCAATCCCCTTCTCAGATAATATCGGTCTTTTCTCGATTGGGGAAGAAGCCCCAAGAGGAACGAAGAGCCAAATTATTAGGAGATTCCCTCCAAATTATAGATCATCAAGAAATTCCTAAAGGATTGAATCAACAAAATGCAATGTCTCATCAAAGACATGAAAGAAGACAATATCATAGAAATGTTGATAGAAGGTATGCGATGCATTATGAATCAATCAATGTCATCAATGCCGTTGTTTCTAATCCACCAGAGGAGACTCACTCAGGGGACTCAGATGAAGAGCGTCCTGCTCAAGAAAATGTACGCACCGATACAAATGAAGAAGGTGTACGTACACGAAGTCAAAGGATTATTCAGAACCTAGGTAATCCACTTCCCTCCCTCCAAAAGATATCCAACAAAGGGAAGGGAAAGAATCAGGTTACATATCCTTCCTCTGGAGAAGGTCAATCGCTCTCATTAGAGCAAAGGTTTGCACAACAAGAGGAAGAAATGAAAGAATTAAGAAGGTTGAATGCAGAACTACTTCAGAGTAGTCTTCTTCTTAAGAATGCTGAAGTTCGACAGCCGAAGGAATTTGTTGCAGTTACTGAGATGGATCAAGAATATCCTCCTTTATCAGTACACCCTCAGAGGTCTAATCCCGTGGGTCAAGTGCAAAAACGGTTGGCAGTGCTACCATCAGTTGCAGCACCAACCACCACGTCTGTCCAAGCTCCATTCATTGCACCTACCCAAAACCAAGTTCAACCTGATGTTTCTCAAAAGTTAATAACTACTATTGAGTAATTAACAGCTCGGTTAGAAAATATGGAAGGGAAACGGGCGTAAGTTCAACCTGAAAAGAAAGTTTACCCTGAATGGGTAGATTCAATTTCTCCTCCATCCAGTTTTGGAAACCCCGTTTTCCCTACTTTCAATGGATCAGGCGACCCTGAACAACATTTGACGCATTATGTGTCTTGTTGTGATCCTATGATGGGAACTCCAGAGTAGCAAGAAGTAGTGAAACTCAGATGCTTCGTGCGAACCTTTCAAGGACCGGCTTTTTTCTGGTATATAAGCTTGCAATCCCGGTCAATCATCGGATGGGAGGATCTTCGTCAAAAATTCCTTCTTCAGTTCAAATCAACTTTTCCAAAAACGACAGTTTTCGATCTTACAAACTGCAAGCAAAGGGAGAATGAAAGAGTCTCTTATTTCATTGCTCGCTGGAAGGGATTAACGTATTCCCTGAGTTTAGCACTCCCTCAAGAAGAGCTATTGCCAATCTGTGTGGCAAATTTGCGTAACGAATTATGCACGCCATTGATCCCTATGAAATACACAGGAGGGTTTTGAGACCTTACTTCAATCGCTCAGCAGATTGAAGATTCCCTTATATAGGCTAAGGTTAAATCTCGTGTAATTCCATCAGCTCCAGGAAGAAGAATGGGTAAAGCAGAAACTGCTACAGTTATGCTTAAACAAGCACCTGTACCTATATCTACTTCAAAACCTTCATCTTCTCGAAGGACTCCACCTCCTGAACGCCAACAACAAAGGCCGTTTAGTCCAAATGATCAAAAAGATCAACGACGAAAACAATTTGAGGATATGAAGAGTAAAACATATTCTTTCCAAAGTGAGCAAGTTCCTGGTTACTTCATTTCAGCTCTGGAAAATAATTTGGTTCAATTACCAGTGCCCAAGAGGCCAAACAAGGAAGGAGATGAAGACCGTCCCAATTATTGTCCCTTTCATCAAATGTTGGGGCATCCCATCCAGGAGTGTTTTGTCTTTAAATACCTCCTGCAAAAGATAGTCGACTTGGGACAAGTCAAATTGAAGGATTCTTCAGCTCATGTAGTGTGTGTTACCGCTACAGATCCAGAGGAAGGAGGCGAGTGGCAGGAAGTCAAAAGCAAAACTGCGCAAAAATATGATGATTGGATGGTCAGAAAGACAATCAATCGGACCCATGCCATTTTGAGAACACAATTGAAGAAGCCAATTGTGTCTCCTACAAAAGCTGCAGTGAAGTCTCCATCAAAAGACAAATTCTCAAAAGGGCAGCGCAATTCAAAGAAGAAAGAGGAATCAGAAGAAGATGAGTATGTATCGAGGCCTAAGTTGTCTTTGACTCTGGCAGATTTCATGCCATCTACTTCAAAGCCACGGGCACCGCCCCATCAAACGGCACAGCCTAAACAGGCTAGTCAGGCAGGGTCTTTATCAGACGAAGAGTTAATCTTTGGTTCTGTTAATATGATTCAATTAACAGATCCATATTCCAGTCTTGATGAGCCTGAATTCCCTGTATCAAATAAGGGAATCCGAGGAAGTTCCAGAGGTTCAGGATACAGAGGAAGATGTGGATCTTTCCGAAGCCACTACTCCAATTCTACCCCTTCTAGCACTGTGTATGCAGCAGAAACTCGTGGTAGAGCCCTTCAGCGAGTTCAAAAAGAACAAGCAAGTTCTTCTGCCAGTGGCCAACTCAGTTTTGGCACAGTTATTTTGGAAGACCGATTAAAGGTTCCATATTCTTTATCTCAGCAAGTAAATGGATCTAATCAGTCTAATCTTCCAAAACCAAGGATGTTGCCAACTTCTATCCCAATACAAGATGCATCAGCTTCCAAGGTACCTGCTAAACCTCATATTCCTGTTGGGAAACGCAGACCTCTAGATCAAAAGTATGATATATTGAAACACTTGGCCCAAGTACCAGCCAAGTTATCAATTTTGGATGCTTTGAATCTGTCAAAAGATCTTCGGGAAGCACTCATCGAAGCTTTGTCAAGTCCTCAGGAGTTTGAAGCTGAAATTGCTGCAGCTGAAGTCTATCACATAGAGAATAATCCTGCAGAATGCCATGCAGTGATATATTTTACTGATAAAGATGAAGATGATGTTGTGCATGGGCACATAAAACCTCTCTACTTATCTGGAAAAGTCAATGGTGTAGATATCCAAAGAGTTTTCATTGACAATGGTTCAGGAGTCAACCTCATGCCCATTCGTACACTTCGTCGATTGGGCCTCATGTAATCTGATTTATCTCCTTCTACCATGATGTTACAAGGATATGATAAAAATGAACAAGAACCACTGGGCGAAGTTACACTCAGAACCCAGTTTGGAGATCTTGTATCCAATTCGGATTTCATGATTGTTGATCAAGACTCAGCTTTCAACGTCTTGCTTGGAAGAACCTGGCTACATCAGCATGCAGCTATTCCTTCATCATACCATCAATGTCTCAAATACTGTTTCAATAGTCAAGTTGGAACATTGTATGGTGATAAGGCCCCGTTCAAGACATGTGAGTCTCAATACATTGAGGCAG
Source organism: Viscum album (assembly GCA_963277665.1). Lineage (NCBI taxonomy): Eukaryota > Viridiplantae > Streptophyta > Magnoliopsida > Santalales > Viscaceae > Viscum > Viscum album. The sequence continues at coordinate 1,621,606,086 of OY728158.1, forward strand.
AATTTTATCACATGAAGGAAAGAGAAAAATCTACAATGAAGGAAATTACCAAAGTTAATGCTCCATATGGTTTGGAGAAAATTCCAATAAATCCATTTACACATGTGAGTACAGATTATGTGTTACCTATCAGTCAAATTGACAAAATAGGCCCAAATCAAAATACTCTTATGGAAAGATCCATAATGTCAGTTACGGCAATCGAGCCAGACAACATGGGAGAAATTGGTAACCTACCAAACAGTGATGAAAGCATAAGTGGTGACGTCTTCATTTCATTTGCTGAAATCCAACAAGTCTATACTTCGCCAATCAGGCCAGAAGAAGTTATAGCAACACCAGAGGTGAATAATGATGTTGATTCTCAATCCATCATCTCCTCTTTATTTCCCAAAGAAGGCCCTTTATCATCAATAGGGTCGGAAATGGAAGCTTCTTCTTCAAAATGTGAAAATTTTGATATCTCTTATGATCATGAAAATTTCGTTTTGTCATCTACTATGCAAGTAGAAACGGAAGAAATAGAACATGATGAAGAGGAAGTGGAAGATCTTAGAGATGCTCCTCCAACATTTGAAGAGGGTATCTCTACCACTATGGATGAACTCAGAGAAATAAATCTGGGTACAGAGAAAGATCCACGCCCCACTTTAATTAGTGCGGACATGACCCTTGAAGAGCAAGAGATGTATATTTCTTTTCTAAAGAAAAATAAAGATATTTTTTCTTGGAATTATACAGAAATGTCTGGGCTTGATCCTGATATTGCTACTCATAATTTGGGTTTACCAAAAGAACATCAAGGATTTAAGCAAGCCGCGAGAAGAACACACCCAACCTATGCTTCCAAAATTGAAGCTGAAGTGGATAAGCTGATCAAAGCTAACTTCGTCAGATAATTTCAATATCCCAAGTGGTTGGCTAATATTGTCCCTGTAAAGAAAAATAACGGACAAATTAGGGTTTGCATCGATTTCATAGATCTTAATCGGTATTGTCCTAAAGATGATTTCCCAGTTCCGATTACAGAACTCTTAATTGATGCGACGACTGGTTATGAAGTACTTTCCTTCATGGATGGATATTCCGGATATAATCAGATCCGAATGGCCCCAGAAGATGAGGAATCTACAGCCTTCAGAGCCCCTCAAGGTGTGTTTTGTTACCGGGTGATGCCCTTTGGTTTAAAGAATGCAGGTGCAACATATCAACGCTCCATGCATCGTATCTTCAAACCTTTCTTAGGGAAATTTTTTGAATGCTATGTAGACGATTTGGTGGTTAAATCCAAACAACTTTCTAATCACTTGGCTGATTTGGAAGTCATATTTCATAAGCTTCGACAACATAATTTGAAGATGAACCCCTTAAAATGCGCTTTTGGGGTAACCTCAGGAAAATTCCTCGGCTTTATTGTATGCCATCGTGGTATTGAAGTCGATCCTGAGAAGACCAAATCAATCCTTGGTATTTCACCTCCTCATAATTTGAAATAATTAAGAGGGCTTCAGGGACACTTAGCCTATATTCGGCGTTTCATTGCCAATTTGGCGGGTAAAAGTTTACCCTTTACCAAATTATTGAAAAAAAGAGTCACTTACCAGTGGACTGAAGAATGTCAAGAAGCATTTGATGTTCTCAAGAAATACCTCTTAAGTCCACCAGTACTCATTCCACCTGTTGAAGGAAGACCACTTATCCTCTATGTGACAGCTCTAGAGCGATCATTGGGTGCTTTTCTAGCCCAAAAGAATGATGCTGGGAATGAAAATAGCCTCTACTATCTCAGTAGAACTATGCTTGAAGCAGAAACCCGGTATTCAAGTATTGAGAAGTGATACCTAGCATTAATCTTTGTAGTTCAGAAACTGATACACTACTTGCAACATCACGAGGTCCAATTGGTATCTCGTAATAATCCGCTCAAATTCATCCTTAGTCGTCCAATGCTTACAGGACGTCTATCAAGGTGGGCAGTTATTTTGCAACAGTTCGACATTCAATATGTGTCTCAAAAGGCAATAAAGGGTCAAGCTCTGGCTGATTTCCTGGCTGAACATCCTTCCATGGAAGACACGTCTTCAGATATTGAACTCCCTGATGAGGAAGTTTTCTCTATTCAAGAAAATCCTCAAACATGGGAAATGTATTTTGATGGTGCTTCCAGAAGTCCAACAGGGAAGAAAATGGAAAATCCTAAATTCAACAAAGTTGGTTTAGGAATTGTACTCATTTTTTCAGATAAGGCATTGTTACCTTATTCCTTTCTATTGTGGGAAGGTGGTACTAATAATGAATCCGAATACCAAGCTCTCATTACAGGCTTGGAGTTAGCACTCCAAGCACAAGTGAATCACTTAAAAGTGAAAGGTGGTTCAGACCTAGTAATTAAACAAGTCAATGGGGATTATGCCATCAGAAAAGAAGAATTAATCCCTTTGTATGATTACGTCAGAGAGTTAATGGCGGAATTCCCTTCAGAACTGACATTTTCTTATGTCCCAAGATCACAAAATGCTCAAGCTGATGCACTGGCTAATATAGCCACAACTCTAGCAGATCCAAATCGGGACGAGACAACCATCAGTATTGCCCACCGTCGTGCAATTTCACCTTATGTTCAAGCCAGAATAGAGGAAATTAATGAAATTAGTCCCATTCCTGAACCGTATGGTCATACTACCGGATGGATGACACCTATCAGGGAATACCTTCAAAATGGAACACTTCCACCTGATAGAGCCGAGAAAGAACAAATCCGGCGACATGTGGTCAATTTTACTCTTTATGATAGCCCAAACCACCTAGAAAAAATTCTCTAAAAACGTGGTTTTGATGGAGTTCTCTTCAGATGCATTGATGGTGAAGAGACAATGGCTGTTATGAAAGAAGTGCATGCAGGAGTATATGGTGCCCACCAGTCTGGACATAGATTGTCTGATCAAATTCGAAGGATTGGATACTTTTGGCCTTCAATGATACAAGATTGTGTTGATTTCACAAAGAAGTGTCATTCATGTCAAGTATATGCCAACTTCATTCATCAACCTCCAGAGTTGCTTCATACAGCTAAATACTCATGGCCATTTGCCACATGGGGAATGGATGTGGTGGGACCTTACCCTTCAGCTACGACCAAGCAGTTTAAGTACATTCTTACTGCTACTGATTTCTTTTCCAAATGGGCAGAAGCAGTACCTCTCAAAGAAGTCAGTTCTAAATGCATTGTTAGCTTCATCAAGTCTAACATCATTACTAGATTTGGTGTCCCTCATACCATATTTACAGACAACGGCACCAACTTTTGTTCTTCTGAGGTGAAGAAATTGTATCAAGAATACAACATTAAATCCAACCATTCATCTAGGTATCATGCGGCAGCCAATGGCCAAATAGAAGCCTTTAACAAGACTCTTTCAAATATACTGCAAAATATGGTGGATAAAGATAAGAGGGCATGGCCTGATAAACTCTTTCATGCTTTATGGGGTTATCGGACTACCACCCGCAATGCAACGCGGTCAACTCCATATTCGTTGGTATATGGAACAGAAGCAGTCTTGCCAATTGAAGTTCAATTGCCCTCACTCAGAGTAGCCATTTGTGATCAGTTATCTACAGATGAGCAATCCCAAAAGCGATTGAATGAATTGGAACAGTTAGATGAGAAAATATTGTGCACTTTGCACCACTTGGAAATCTATCAGAATCGAATAGCACGGGATTTTAACAAAAAAGTTCATCTTCGTTCATTCATTCAGGGAGAATTGGTATTAGTTCTTAGAACTCCAATGATACCAGGAAAGAAACCTCCCATGCTTGAGCCAAAATGGGAAGGACCTTATTCAATACATAGGGTCTACTCCAATGGAGCTTATTCATTAATCTCAATGGATGGAGAACTCATCACGACTCCAACCAATGCCAGATTTCTGAAGAAATATTTTGTATAAACACAAAATATGGTCCCCAGAACCAAGACTCTTACAATTGGTTCATACAACAATAGTCCAGTATGACTTTAAACTGCATCATCCACGGTCTATGCATATTACCTTAAACTATTTGCACTTTCGTCCAACATGATGTTAAACTGTAGAAAAGAAGATGTCCCTACAACATGACACTAAACTGTGCAACACCATTTCGTCCTTGCTATATGACGTTAAACTATACAGCAATGGTCCAGTATGACCTTAAACTGCAACTTCGTCCAACATGACGTTAAACTGTGAAAAAGTTCCCTAAACCGTCCAGCATGACCTTAAACTGCATCATCCTTGGTCCATGCATATGACCATAAACTATTTGCAACTCCCTTATGTCCAGCAAGACGTTAAACTGTGACGTCCTAACTACATGACGCTAAACTGTATAAAAGTCCCTTACGTCCGGAAAGATGTTAAACTATATAATCTCAAAGGTCCAGCATGACATTAAACTGCACCATTCACGGTCCATGTATATGACCTTAAAATATTTGCACTTTCGTCCGACATGACGTTAAAATGGTACACTCTTTTGTCCTTACTACATGACATTAAACTGCACAATACCCCTTTTGTCCTACATGACATTAAACTGTTATTTTGTCCCTGCTACATGACACTAAACTGTGCAGCACCAATAGTCCTAACTGCAAGACTTTAAACTGCATAGTCCCTGAATATGTCCTACATGACATTAAACTGTGCATCGTTAAGGTTGTTATTACCTCTTGTTTCTCACACCGAGTATGAATCATGTGAGCTTAGAGCAAACCTCAACCATAACACTCTCTTTGGGCCCCTAACCATGTGTAAGTCCCAACAACATTTTTTATTAGATCATTGTCCCCAAGAACAACTTGATCATTAATTCATTCTTTAATTGAACTACACGGACTTTGATCCTTGCCCTCCAGGCTGGGTATGTAGGCAACCTCCCAGGGTTCAAGCCCAAAAACAATCTCTTCACATCGGTTCACCACCATCTCATATGATGTTGATTCGTGAAACCGCACCTAGAATCAATATATTTACATTGATTCACTTTCGTCCTTGTTATATGACGTTAAACTATGCAACAATTTTGTCCGGTACGACAATAAACTACAATATTATTTTATTTCCTCATTTGAGAGAGAACTATTATTGACATTGATTTTTCAATCATGGTTTTCATTTTCAAAAGACTACGTGCATACATGGTAATGCCTAAACTTTTTATCTTAGGTTAAACCATCATTGCACTAAAGTCCCCTTTCACCCTTCACATGTACGAACCAAATTTGTACAAAGGGTAGTTCTAGAACTACGTGGACTTGATTCCCATCCCTATGGGATACGTAGGAACATTCGAGTGTCCCTCGAATCCAGTCCCAAGTCTTTTGGGCCTAACCCCAAATTTCACTTTCAGTCCCTTAGCTGAAAAGTCCTCATGAAAACACACACTGTGTATTCATTATTATGGTCCGAATTCTATGACCCTAAACTAATATCTCTCATACTTTCATCCTGAACGACGTTAAACTGCATTTCAAGAACTACGTATGGCTTGATTCTCATTCTTATGAGATACGTAGTGAAGTCCAAAATTTCAATTTAGGACTCAGCCACAACATGATTATGGTTATCATTGACCTATGTATCTCTATATACATTAGACAATACCCATCTTTATGTGTTATAATCCTAACCTTAAATATTTTCAGATCTTCATAACCCTTTTCATGACTTCTAGTCACAAAAATGTCAAACTTCTGAGAATTCTTTTGCCTAACTATGCAGCACGTGCCCATAGGTGGCCTTGCATAAATAGTCCACATAACAGACTTGTCAGCCAAAAGATACTATTTTATTTAACTATGCAGCCACTGCCCTTAGGTGGCCCTGCATAATTCAACCCCCTAACGGGTTTGTTAAATGATGGTAACTTCATTCTTGGGAAGAATGCCTCTTTTTTCCTTATTTGTCTTAAACGACAGTATGTAGGGATCCGCAAAAAAATAGCCATCCTTAACATATTTGTCCCATATCCTTTTTCATGATCTGAAAGTATTCAAGTTTATGGTTTATTCTTCTTCCCTACGTTTGGGTTAGACCTTCGTAGGAGTGATATTCATCCAGTTCTTCGATAATCTTGTCTAGAAATATCTTCTCCATATTCAAGTACCTCTTTCTATACAAAAAACTCTATACTTTAGAAAATTTGAATCTCCATAAACTTTCACTGGCTTTTAGCACTAGGAAAGTAAATTTCTGAGAGTTCTTTTGTCTGACTATGCAGCACGTGCCCATAGGTGGCCTTGTATAAACAGTCCACATAACAGACTTGTCAGCCGAAAGATACTATTTATTTGACCATGCAGCCAATTCCCTTAGGTGGCCCTGCATATTTCAACCCCCTAACGGGTTTTGTTAAATAATAGTAACTTCATTCTTGGAAACTACTTCTTCTAATGCCTTTTATCTCTTTTTCATATCATTCCTCAGATTCAAATATTCTTAAGTCATAGTTTACATATTTTCTCTCATACTTGAGTATGGTACTATGTTTTCAGATGAGTTGTCAAGGAATTGAGTCAATTCTAATCCATTTTCGGTCAAAGCTATTTCGACCTTAAACATTAGCCCCTTTATGTCCGGCATGCATGACTTTAAACTGCCATATTTCTTGTTTTTCTTTTCACCTCAAAGTCAAATCCTCTTTTCTCTCCGGATCCAACTCTGAGGGGGGACTTTTGTTGACGCTCCTTTCCGTCACAGAGTCTAACGACTGAAAAAAAGGAAATACCTTAGTCCAAAGTGGTTCATCCTTTGAAGAAACATCAAAAATCGACAAAGGGATGAACAAGGAGAACATTTTCCATAGGTCGCGCAAGTTCCCTCATGGTCACGCAAGTACACTTGCGCGCCGCCTAGTGGTCGTGCAAGTCTACTTGCGCGACGCCTTATGGTCGTGCAAGTGACTTGTGTGACCTAATTGATAACCGCCTGATAACCGTCCGGGGTCTTCTCCTGCCTATAAATAGACCCTGTGGGCCCCCCATTCGAGAGGATTTTTTTTCCAGAAACTCGGATTGAAGCTCCCGACGCCCAAGTCTCTTCTCAAAGCTTCCAGAACACTTCTAAGGTAATTTCTTACCTAGAACGGAAGATCTAAAGAGAAGAAGGAAGGCCTAAGTGTTGAAACTTATAAACACTTGCGCGCCGACTTATTTCCTTCAATAGAACTTGCGCGTCCCTTTTCTAGAAGAACCTCAAGAGGATTATAAAGTGATTAATAAAGAGTCGCTCAAGTATTCTAATGCTGGTTGAAAATCGCGCAAGTACCCCACATGTCGCGCAGGTATACCTGCGTGGCCAATACTTGCGCGCCCACAGAAGACTTGCGCGCCTTTCAAGACTTGCGCGCCCCTACCTTTTTTGGGTGCCCATCTTGCCCATTTTACCCCTCTTAAGCCATTACGCCTTTCCTTTTCAAGATTCAGTCTTCAAGACACTCTTCAAAGCCATTTATGGCATGATTTCTTGATTTGACTTCCTTATCTGAAAGTAATTCTGTGGAATATCTCTCAAAACCTAGTGATTTAAATATCATTATGTCACTAAATATGGAGAGTTCATTCATTCAACCTCATCCTTTAAGATGAGAGAATCTTTAACTTGGGTCTCCTTTTTTAGGAATAATCCCCAGTTATAAGTCCTTTAATATGGGAATCTTCCTTAGGAATAAGCCCCAAATTCTTAAAGTTCCCAAACTTTGGGCATCCTCATCAGGAGTAAGCCCCAAACCTTAATTCCTTAACTTGGGCATCCTCTTTAGGAGTAAGCCCCAATCATAATCCTTTAATCTAGGCATCCTTCTTAGGAGTAAGCCCCAAGTCCTCTAATATGGGCATCCTTCTTAGGAGTAAGCCCCGAGTCCCTTAATTTGGGCATCCTTCTTAGGAGTAAGCCCCAATCTCAAATATGGGCATCCTCCTCAAGAGTAAGCCCCAAACCTTAACCCCTAACCTGGGCTTCCTTTTCAGGAATAAGTCCCAGTTATAATCTTGGGCTTCCTTTTCAGGAATAAGCCCCAAGTCCCCTAATTTCTCTTTAACCAGTCCTAATTTACCCTTGATTTGGGTTTCCTTTTTAGGAGTAAAACCCAATCATAAGTCCCCTCCTTACTTGGGCATCCTCCTTAGGAGTAAGCCCCAAGATTAGAGTATTCAAATCTCCATGAAGCACATATACCTTTATGGACCCTGTTCATGGATTTTCTCCCTAAAAGTGAATCCTAAACCTTCATCTATCTGGGCAATCATACATACATAAGCCCCAAACCATTTCTTATGATTGCATCTTTCATGGCACAAATTGTCTAATTTTTTTACTAATACCTCTTGTTTCTCACACCGAGCATGACTCACGTGAGCTTAGAGTGTAAAAGTAATTATGACATCCTTCTTTGAGCCATCAATCATAAACTTCATACTCCCTTACTCGAACTACGTGGGTTCTGATTCCTTTTCCAAAACAAAGGTTACGTAGGTAGCCCATTTATGGGTTCGATCCCAACTTTGAAATAATCCATGTCCTTCTGAATGATGATAAACTTCAAGTTCCCCACTGAGTGGCTTTAAAACCAGCCTGGTCATCATAATGACCAAGAGACTTTTATAAATGTTTTTGAAGGATACCATTGACTAAGAATCTCTAAATAGATACAGATGATTCTCTATTGATGAAGAACCTCGAATACATATAAAAGATCCTCTAAATTTCTTTCATATTTAATCATTGATTGTTAAACTGAAGGAAAGCTCATTTTATACTTGGTAATGTAATAAGGATTCATGAACATAACTTAAATCTATAAAGAGAGTCCCGGAGTAGACAATAATTCCCCTCAAAAAGGTGTGATGAGTCCGACCTCCCATCCTCTCGACCAATGAAAATTCCTAAGACTCATTAGCCCATAAGCTAATGAGCGCCTACCTTTGGAAAGTAGGTCCAAATGGATGTGGAATCATTGGATGTTTCCGGTTCTACGAATAAACCCGTTAGAAACCGATCGGAACGTTTGAATCTCCCATCCAGGAGGTCATCCCCGTATTCCGTGCGAAACAGATAGTGTGTTTCTTCATATGTCACCAAGGTTGGGTCACCATCGAACTCAGAAATAGGGCAAGTTAGTGCCCAGGTATATGGGTTCGTTTGAGATTGTGGAGAGGATCAGACCGGTGGATTATTGATTGGCTCTTCCATAGAAGTATAGTGGTATTAATGATGTTTTTCATGTTTTGAAGCTTTGATAGTATCACCTTGATCTATCTCATGTGGTTAATGTTGAGGATGTTGAGATTGAGGATGATGTGTCCTTTGTAGACCATTCGGTTTGTGTTGTGGACCATTGTGAGAAAGTATTGCGAGGAAAGGTTGTGCCTATGGTTTGAGTTTTTTGGAAGAATGGGAATGTTCAAGAAGAAACTTGAGAGTATAAATCAGATATTTAGGCCCAGTGTCTAGATATCTTTTCTTTAGGCAATCAGTAATGCTTGGGAGTGCGGCTTGAGGATGAGCCATTATAAGGTGGGAAGGTTGTATAATCCTAAAATTCATGGGGGCGTGTCCTTATTTAAATTTTGGTTTAATTATCTTATTTTGGGTTAATGAAATGTTTCCCGAGAGGATGAGGGGCCACGGGGGTGTTTCTGGGGTTTGAGACACGATAGGAAGGAAAACCGGGCTAACTTGTGCAAGGCGTACGATTGGTGCACAGTTAAGTAAACTATGAGAACTTCCCTAGAAAACCGTGAAACCTTAAACAGAGGATTTCTACATAGTTAGTGCATGGTTTCCAAACCATGAAGGTATACCTAGGTAACTTCATGACTCAACCTCTCTTATATAGTGTCTTGCACACAGTTTGAAAAATAGTGTGGGTAAACCGTGCACCCCTTTAAAAGTTAAAAAAATTATGGGTTTTCCATCTGAGGATTTTTAAGATACCACTTGATTTTCTCCCCCTTATCCAAACTCCAGCTCAAGTGATAAACCAAAACCTTTAGGGGCTCCCAAGGATCGATCTCCCTCATTTATAGTCCGCTTAGAGCACCGTTGGTTTTGGATCGAAGCTCCGGGTAAGTTTAATCCTCTCTACTCTTCTTTTTCCAGATCAGGGCTTGTATCTTGGGAAATCTTCTTCTGAATCCCTAAATCCTCCTTTTTCTGGTAGAATATAGGTTGATTATTCAATGGGTGATTGAATATGGATCTGAGTCTAAGGTTGGGAGTGTGTTCATCATTATATTTGAGGTAGGTGGTCTATAGGTTATATCCCATAGTTTTAAACGTGGATTGTGCATGAGTGTTGTGTTCTTAGTTCCACCTTATTGTGCATTGATGTATTTAAAGAGATTTGGTAAAAATGAGCATCTAAATAATGAAATTAATCCCTCATGATCCATATGGGATGTGTTAAGGATGATTTGACCAATTTAGGGCCACCTATGGGGTGCGCCGATTTTCCAAACCTAGAAATTGGTAATTTTAATTGTGGAGTTGTCGTGTGATAATGCAGAGCCCTTTCTAAACATGTCAATATGTTTAGTTGAGTTGAAAATGGAATATTGATATTTTTTCCCAGTTTGATATGGATTAAGGGGTTTTTTGGCATGGCATGATAGTGGGTTAATTGGGTTAAAGTGGGTATGTGTTAAATGGATTTTGAAATAAGTCGAAGTGCCTAATAAGGACAGTACATATAAAATGATGAATATGGTAAATTAGTAACATCTTGTGGATTGAGAATTTTGTTAAATGGGGTTTTGATAGTGGAATTAATGAATATGTTAAATGGTTTATAATGAGGTCTTTGCTTTGATTTAATAATAAATGAGGCTTCGGCCCCAACCTTTAAAAAAAGGTTTATAATGAGGGAATTATTGAACATGCCTAATGAGTTGGGGAATGAAAATGAGAATTGACTAAATGGGTATGTAATATAATTTTAAAATGTGTTAATAGGTTATGGAATGATATTAATTCCCATGTTGTTGCTATGTATTGTGATTGATACGTGTGTTGATTGCGAATGGTTTGTGACACGTTATGTAGTTAATGGATATATATAAAGCATGTTCACATGTATTGGTAGTGTGGGGTATTGACTATGGTTTTACACCCATGATTCAAGTTAGGCTGAGGCTCTAAACTCCACCCCACAATGAATGGGTTAGGGAAGGGGACAAAGATCTATTCCCCTAACAGTTTCATTCCACCTGGACTGAGTCTTTGATGTGAGGATTATTCATTTTTGGTGATGTGTTTATCCCTATCAAGATAAGAACTTGATTTATCCCATTATGTTTAATATTGGCTTCCTTAACCCTTATTTGAATTATGTAAATGCCTAAACCATGGAACACATGTTGAGACTGGATTAAGTAATGAAAATGATGTACTTTCTGAAAATGGTAACAATGTTAGTAATGGGTAAAGTAAATATTGTTAACCACTGGAACCCGATTTATCTTTTTGTTTACTTTTCATTTATTTAATATTTGCATGCACATTCTGTTTAGACTGGATATTTTGTAAACACATTTGGTGGTAGACTACTGATTTGTACTCACACCCTACTCGAGTGCCATGGGTACCTAACAATATTTCATGGTTGTAGGTTAGGACAAGGGAAAATGTAGTACACTAGGATGTTGAGTTGGGAATGGAACATGCACAGATGAGGTTTCAGACTTGGATTCAAGAACTTTTTGGGGATTTATTTGTTGTCTATATTTTGGGTTTATTTTCCAACACATTTGGTTACTCTTATCATGACATACCATATTTATTATTGGTTGTGGTTTGTACCCAGTTTGGGAGATTTCTAATTATGCATGTTATTTGGTTATTACACATTTTTTCCACTATTTAAATTGTTATCTGCTGTGGAATACTCTAGTTAAGAGAGTATAGTCTCCCGAAGTGACTTACGATACCCTCACCATTAGTTAGAAACCTCTGGGGCATGAGGAGGAGTGTTTGAGTTCATGTCCTGACCTGAATTAGAGCACTATTTAGTGGCTTCTAGGTTAAGGATATTACACTAAGACCCTAGGGGAAAACTCCTTATTTTTGTCTTGGTACAAGTTACCACATTCCATCTGTCCACCTATGTATCACCTAGGTTGATTTTGTCTCAGTTCCATCCTGAACGACCTCCATGCACCTTGAGATAATCTTTTTATTACATATGTTTATAACTCACACGTAGGTGAGGGTAACCACAATATTGATTAAGGGAAAGTACATAAAAAACCTTGGACACACAAGTAGATGACACGAAAACCATCATAATTAATTTAATAAAAAATATTTTCACAACGCATGCAATAAATTAAATTAAATAAAACCAACACATAAAAAGATATTGTCAAAGCTCATGATTGGTCATACACATTCAATTATTACACACATGTACATTGACTAGCATTCACTTTAATTCACTATTTATTTTTAAGATAAAAACACTTGTATTAATTAATTAATCCCATTTATCTTAATGTCCATAAAATGAATCTTGGATATACCCATAATAAAAGAATTCATAGAAAATAAAACAACATTCCCAATAATTATTAATAATTATAATAAATTAATTCAACATTTATAAATTCGTCAAAACCTTTATTACATAGTTAAACACATCTACTTCCAATTGTGTAATTAGTTTATAATTCTGAAATTAATTATTTTAATATAATTTAATTCTATCCTTTATTTGGAGATTACATGATGTGTACTATCGAGCTACACATTGTTTTCCTCGCTTTATGTGTATCTAGGATAAATGCCTGGGGCCTCAGTGTGTATCTAGTCCAGATTACACGGTGTATACTAATGATCCACACATCACATGTTCCATTTTTCATTTTTCCATGTAACCCATTGATTGATTCAACATGTTTTTTATGAGATCACATGACGTGTACTTTGGCCACACACCAAGTGTTCTGCTTTCCGTGTGTCCACGTAACCCATTGATTGAATAGACATGTTCTTTGTGCTAGAGTTAGTTCCCTAGAACCAAATTCTATGTACTTTATGATAACTTTTATTCATTGGTTTGAATATTTATAAAATAATTATCAAATCATGGTTTTTATTCTACATAACATAGTATGTGATAATGTCCTAATAGTAGTTGTCACATTGAAAGATCATAGCGGTTCCTTGCTTTGATGAGAACCCAAAAGTTCCATGAAAGTATTATTAAATATATGTTCTATACCCGTATAAAATCATTCAAGGTACAAAAATGATATAGTCTATCAGGGGTGGAGACAAATAGGACTTTGAGGCTTATTCTCACGGTGCATGCCCTTGGTAATATCCAGTGTAAGATGTTATGATAATGATATCCGCCAGTAGTAAATCCATATTTATATGTGTCATTAGATGTTACTATTTGTGGATTTGTGTATTGATCCTTAGACTTTAATATTTTTATTAATGATTATTATAAGTTGCATACTTTGGTTCATTGATGAAAACCACGACGACATATGCTCGCTAAGAGGTAGGATACATTGGGTGCATCATGAGTAATATTTCATTAATGAATAATCTAAGAAAAGATTTTTCTCTTATGTTCTTTAATGGATGTTGATATCTCAGACCCTTTCATGGAAATTATATAGCCTAAATAAATCAATGACCCTGGTGTTGTATATACAAGTTTGATTTTTTAAAAGTCAAAGAAAGAGACATCAATCATATAGGTTGATGGCACCAACATGAAACCTACTTGACTATAGAAATCAAAATAAAATATTATATTATATAGTAAGAATTTGTATGAGTTATTATGTCATTATGGAATTAACTTATTTCTCTATGGGAACCTTTATATGTTTCAAGATACTAACCTTAGACTTTAGGCTGCTTTGCCTAATGCCATTGAGAAAGAGGCCTAGAGGGTCACACACGAAGTGTATCTAGAATCTCACTTAAATAATATGTTATTATTTAATAAGTTGAATGAATATTATTCTCTCATGTGGTTTAATAATTATTTATGTTTTCTAGATCAAATATATTCCTTCACCAGTTATTCGAGAGAATATTATGTGAGAATAATATTTAATAAATATTTATATTCTATTTAGTGAATATATTATTTATTTATTTATTGGAAAATATTGCAGTGATATTTATTTAATAAATAAATAGTCATTATTCAAGGCCTGATAAATATTATGGAGGAATGTCAGACCGAGTTTAATGGTCCATTGAGAAATAATATATATTGAATATTCTTTGAATAAACAATATTTAATTTAATACGTGAGTTTAGAACATGTCGATAAATAATAATAATAAGATTATTTTTATTATAGACATGGGGTTCCGTAGGGATTACGGTAATAACAAGGGTGCATGTACAATTACTATTTTTAACCCTAGTGGTATATAAACCCAATTATATTATTTTATTAAGAGAGCTAATTCATTTGTGGCGTGTACAATGAGATCCGAAGAGAATCCTCTCAAATCCCAAGAGAGAACATTATTCAAGAACACTCTTAAGAATGGAAAGCTATCCTCTTACACTTCCACTCTCAAGTCTAGAGAGATCAAAGAGAACCCTTCCTTGAAAATATTCTCAGGGTGATCGAAGGTGAATGACATAAGTGTTAGGGTATACCATGCTAGCACCCAAAGATTCCTATGATGATGTTCAGATGTTCGTTCAATATGTGTGGATAAAAAATAAAGAGAATCTACTCTTAATTACTATAATGCAATGATAATACAATGTATATATTTTTCCATATCCATCAATGAAAAAAATAATTTATCCGGTGTCCTCTATAGGGAAGACCTTCAGAGGTTCCGCTGGTTGCCTCCTCTTTCTCAAAAAACGGTCATCCCATCTTGACTATTCCTACAGAGTCCTTTGAGGTGGCAACAAGGGGTATTCAGTGGACCTTGATAGCGTGTTTTGGTTTCAACAAACCCACCCTGCTAGTTTTCTAGGATTGCATCAAACATTAAGGTCTTGATCTTCCAGCTGCAATGTCGATTCCGGATTAGAGGTATTTTTTCATTTTTTTGGCTTCAAAGATGGATTTTGTTAAATCTTAGAGCATGAGTCCTCAATGGGTGGGTCGATGGTGTTTCTCTCTTTCTCTCTGGACGATGGACGTGCACTCCAGAAGGTAAAGTTCTCTTTTGGTGGTTTGGATCTCTCTTCCCAGGATCCCCCTCCCCCTGATGAACGAGGATTTATTGAAGGTGATAGGGGATTTTCTGGGGTTGTACCTTTGTACGGAAGACACGATGATTCCTTTGGAGGAGTTTTCAGTTGCGTGGATTTGTGTAGAGATGGACATCTCTTGGAAAATCCAGGATCATGTCATGCTCTGGATTGAAGGGATGTAGGATCATCCCCAAGCTCTTTTTTATCCCACTTTCCACTGGTTCTGTTCTTTCTACCATTTCTCAGTACACACTCTTGAGGTTTGCTGCAAAGATGGGGGGAGGGAACCTCCGATGTCTCCAAGGCCTCCAGGTCGATGTCCTACCTCGCCTTGCTCCGCGAAGATTAAGGATCGGGGAAAAGGCATGATCGTCTATCCTCTTGATACAGTTTCTGTGGATTCCTTGTCCAAGTCTAGTCTTGATGGGCAAGGATCTTACAATAGGGACCTAGTTTTGTGAAAACCAGACGAGGGTGGGAAACCACCTTCTCATTTTCGAGGAGTGGGTTCACCTTAGGATGGGACATTCCTCTACATCACTATCAAGTTTCCTTAGTGGTTTCCTTGGGTCACTTCTAGAATTTGCATCACAGATATTTCCTCGACGGTTCGTGGGTCTGAAGAAGTCACAACTGATCTTCCTTCCTTTCCTAGCGAGGGTCTCCCGATGTCATCTTCTCGGAAAAGGGTTACATCCCCTTCTTCTCCGCATGCACCATTGGTGTTGCTGCCCTCCCAGTTTTTGCCTCTAGTGTCTCCTATTAGAAGTTTTGGGGATGCTTTGTTCCTTGTTTCTTTAGAAGACTCTTGAGGGGATTGGCCCAATAGTGGATGCTCATCAGAGGGCATTATAATGAAGGCGCAGAGTGACATGCGTACCCATTCTCAGTCCAAAGCCAGAGTTCTACGTTCTCCGTAATCACCTCTTCATAGAAAGGGGTAGGAGTTTGGGTCCAAATCTAGATTCTATCATGTAAATGTTTAGGATCTTAATCTATAATGCCCGAGGTCTGGGGGTACAGGTGAAAGTGGACTTCATTGGCAATGATTTTTTTAACAATGCAATTTATTTTGTGGCTATTATGGAACCTAAACATGCATCAAGTAAAATCCAGGAGTTTTATTAGAGGCTCAGAGTTCGTGGGTTCATGCACAGGAATCCACTCAACTCTCAAATATGGTTTTTATGGAAGGATTATGTATCAGTTGATCTAATTAGCGTGTCAGATCAGCATCTTTCCATGAAAATATTGATAGGTATGAAAGCATTATTCTTTTCCTTCATCTTTTATAAATGAAATGATCAAGACAGTGAGATTATATGGAGTTACTTAGATGTAATTATTTGTGACAATACACCATGGATTGCCGGGGGTGATTTTAATATCATTACATCCCCAGAGGAGAAACAAGGTGGTGGGGATTTTCTAAGGAGTTGAAGCCAAGCCTTTGTTTCTTTCATGACAAGGAAATGACTCTTGGACGTGGGCTTCGAGGGAGATCCCTTTACTTGGTGAAATAATCAACGTGGAGGGAGGCGCACATGGTTCCATCTTGACCGATGCCTGATGAATGAGGCCTCCATCAATTTATTCCAAGATGTAAAACTGTCACATCTAGTGCGGTGTTTGTCCGAACAATCTCCACTGAGGCTTTCTCTGGCCTCCAGAACTTAGGGTGAGGATTACACTCATTTTTCTAGGATGTGGTTGGACGAGCCTAGCTTCATGGATGTGATCAGGGAAGTATGGACCTGTTCTCTCTCAAGGAACCCATGGTTATCTATGCACAACAAGATCACGTGACTTAAACCTTTGCTACGTAGGTGGAGGAAGAATCTTCCTGCCCGTGATTAGGATATGTTCGAGAGTTCCAAGGAGGTAGAACTCTTGGAGGAAATCTTGGAACAAGAATGTGATGAAAACATTTTTAATGTTCTAAGGTCCAAGAAGGATCATCTTGCGGAAATTTTGCTAAGGTAGGAGAGGCATTCTATAGAAGGATAGAGGGATATATGGCTCCGTGAGGGTGATCGGAATACAAGTTTCTTCCACACATGCATTAAAGAGAGGCATCAGATTCACATGCCTAACATTCTTAGAGAGTATGGATCTTACTCCAATGATTGGGATGAGATTGGGGAAATGGCCAATGAAAACTTGAAAGGGTTACTATCATGGCCCAACTCTAACATGGAAGATGACTATTCAAGAGAGGCAACAGAAATATTTGAGGACATACCAAACAATGTTACAGATGAGGTGGATGAGTGGTTGAGGAGGATAACGGAAGAGGAAAAAGTGAGAGAGGTGGTCTGGAATCTGAATCCATACAATGAACTAGGGTTGGGTGAAATACCAAGGTCTTTCTACAGGCCTTCGTGGGATACTATCCAAGGGGATTTAGTGAGAGCGGTGTATGACTATTTCAAGGGTGGACATCTCCCTCACATATAAAGTGATTATAAGATGGTTATGACACCAAAAGTGAATAATCATTAATTCATAGAGAAGTATAGTCCCATTATCTTGTGCAATATACCATACAAAGTCTTGGCTATAATTCTTAACAAAAGGATAGCTCCTCATCTAAGCACATGGGTAGAAGAAGAGAAACACATTTTCATTAAAGGGATATCAATACAAGGTATGATTAGAGTGGTTCAGAATATGATTAGTGGGATAAAAAATAAGTATTTCAGGATTAACTTGGATATAAAATTGGACATGATCAAGTCCTATGATAGGATAGAGTGGGGGTTCATTCTTAGGGTGTTGGCGTGCATGGGGTTCTCCAATTAGACCCGTGACCTGCTATTTCACTACTTCAGCTCAGCATGAATTTCAACTTCATTCATGGGTAAGTATTTTGGGTTTTTCAAGGCATGCCGAGGTTTAAGGCAAGGGGATCTCCTTTCCCCCACTCTGTTCATTTTATCTCAAAATGTGCTTAGTCATTATATAAAGAGGGGCCTGTGCTCGGGTAAAATTCTACCATACCGGGACAAACCTGTCACAATGGGTATTTCACACTTAATGTTTGTGAATGACACTATTATTTTTATAAATAGCAGTATAAGGTCAATGAATGGAATGAGTGAGCTGATAGGGGAGTATTGCAAATGGATTGAACAGGTGGTGAATAAGGAGAAAAGTAACTATTATACTGCTAGAAAAACATTGGACATGAGGACCAAGGCTCTTGATGATAGATTGAACATGAAAAGAGGTACTTTTCCCACGGAGTATCTCAACACGCTGATCAGTCCAAACTCCCTTCGTGTTCATCATTTTGAAAAGATAGTGGGAAAGATAGTGGGGCACATTCTTAGTTGAAAAAACAGGCTTCTCTCATTTGGAGGTCACATAATACTGGTTAATAGTGTCTTAGTCTCTATCTCCATGCATCTGTTTTCCACTATGAAGGTTCCCAAAAGTGTTCTTTCCAACATGGAGAGGATAATTGTGTCTTTTATATGGTATGGATAGGGGGAAGGCAGGCATCACTGGGCCTCGGGGAAGCATCTTGTGAGACCAGCCTCTAAATGGGGCATCAATTTGAGGAGTGTCTCATTGAACATGAAAGGGATGCATGAAGAGCTTGTGTGGGAGGCTATAGAAGGACGAACTTTATGGGGCATGATCATGTAGGATAAATACGGGTTGGAGGTGGCGGTGTAGAGGCCTCATGCATCGAGGATTTGGAGCTTGATCCAACTGCATACAAAGGCCCTGCGCCCTCATGTAAGGTGGCTCATGGGAAGAGGTGATGTTAACTTTTGGATCCGAGATTGGGGGGGTGGGAGGTTGTGGTTTCTAGGATACCCCACCCCGGACATGTCACTCAGAGAAGCTAGTTATCACCTCAACTTCATACAGAGCATCCTCGATGAAGAGAAAATCGATGTTTTCAATGAGATTTTTTCAATGAAGATCCTGATAGACTCATCTTCACTGGTTCATCGATGGGTGAGTTCTCCATCAAGGATTTTAACTATGCAAGAAGGGAATAGAACACAAGAGACCCGTGGGGGGAAACGTTGCAGTGCAATGGAATTCCTCTAAAGTTCAAATTTTTGGTGTGGTGAGTGAAGAATAATGCTTTACCCACTGATGAGAATATCCAATGGATGGGCATGAACTTGGACTCCGTATGATAGTGCTGCAAAAACCCCAAACAAGAATCAATGGAGAATCTCTTTTTTTGAGGGAGAATAGGATCGCTGGATTTGGTAGTTTTATGGTACATTTGCAGGTTCACATGGACAAGGCAGGATGTAGGAGAATTTCTACAATCAATGGTTTAGTGGCACTGGTGATCATGTTCTCGAGAGGAAAGTCCATGAAATAATTCTAATGGTGGGCTGTTGGACCCTTTGTAAAGCATGGAATGATGCCCTCCACAAGAACATAAGTGGCTCTCACACTAGAATCTGCTTCAAAACAAAGAACATTTTTCTGGACTTGATCAACCTATGTATAGAATGCAAGGAATCTCCATCAGTAAGACTTCTAATATTAGGCTTTCATAATCAGAGTGAGAGTATAGATTAGGGACATTGGGTTTGTTGGTTTCCCCTAAGTAGTGGGATCAAGATCAATACGGATGGGTCACTCCTGGAGGGGGATATGAGAGGTGAAGGAGTAATAAGGAATCAGAGGAGGTATGATGTCATAGCTTTCTCGGCTTATTTTGGAAGATGAAATGTTCTGTAGGATGAGGCCAAGGTAATGGTTACGAGTTTAGATTTATGTGAGAAAAGACAAATAAATTTTATGGCAATGGAGATAGACTCTTTTCTACTCTTCAAAGCGCTAACAGGTAGTGGTAGTTTCCCCTGGAACATAACTTATCTCATTTGGAAGTGTAAAAAGGACTTGGGTGCTCATAAGAAGGTCTATCACACACAGAGAGAGGGGAATAAGGTTTCAGACTTCTTAGCATCAAAAGTGTATTAAAATCAAGATTTTTCCCTATTCTTGAATTTAGGTTCCTTTCCTCCTATTGGCTTAAAGTTTGTTGTTAATGATGATTTGGGCCTCCACTATTTTAGGCACCCATGATTTGTTCTTTTTTGTGAGTTTCCAAAATTTTAATAAAAATTTTAGTGTTTCATTCATGCCACATAAAATGCTTCCATTTTACCTAGAACCTATAAGTGGTATCATAGGGATCATATAATTATTTATAATTATTTAAATATCATTGACTGGTTTATGCATTTTTCATTATTTTTCAATTCTAGTTTAATTGTTCTTTAATCCAAATTAAAAGATATTCTCTATTACTCTTCATTTCTAGAAAATATAATAAAATTGAACAATTTTATGAATGAAATAAATTCAAATATCTCATCCAGAGGTGCTGAGGAGTCCAGGTGACTAACACAGGATTACACACCATGAAACCCAGAGGTACACACCATGTACCAGTTTTTAATGCACCTTGAATTAATTCATAATTAATTTAAGCCGTGTGAATTTATTACACACAGTGAATTTAATTAAACCCATGTGTTGACCAGGTTATTCTGACACACAGTCAGTTAGAGTATATACTGTGTATCTTCCATATATTCCAAGCAATCCTTTAGTCTCAAATGGGCTATTTATCTTTTTACACGGCCTACATGACTGGTGGATGTGTGACTCAGAGACTACATTCCATGTAGCCCATGTACATGATGTGTACCCCAATATTTTCTATGGAATAGTTACATTATGAGTCCCTAGACATTTTCTATGGATAAATGGTGAGAATAATACACGACGTGTAACTCCAATGTACATGCTGTGTACTTTTACCAAATTATATATAATTAAAAACTAATTTATTATACTATTCAAACCTTATCAACATATGTTCTATGTGGTCATTAATTTGATAATACACACCATGTGACATATTATATATATATAAATGTCTAATTAATTTATTCATAATGTTCAGATCTGTATATCATGTATAAGTCATATTACAATTATTAATCTACACGCATTGAAGCATAACATGCTACATTAATACCATGTGTTGTGTTTGGTCATTAAGTTGATAGTACACATCATGAAATTATGTGATAAGTTGTATATTCCACATGTCACAAGAGTAAACATTATATGAGTATAATACACATTGGGTAGTTCAGACGGGTACTCACCGTGTTTCCTCCAAGGTACATTTTTTTGTATATAGTTAATTTTAAATAAATTTATTTAATTTGTTTAAAATTAATATGGATAAGAATCTGTAGAAAATTTTAATGAGGATTAAGATAAAAGAATTGATTAATTAAAGAAGATAATTAATTTACTCGATCATGATTTATCTTAAATAAGAATGATTATAATTGAATGCTATTTAGATGCATAATTCGTCACATGCATGTGGATGATGATGAGCCTAGATAATACATTTGTATGTTATTGGTCTCTTTTAATTTATTATTAAATTAAATTGTTGGCCTATGTTTCATCCATCCTCTCATTATGTAAGGGCCCACGTTCCCATGGTTTCTTTTATGTAAACCCCTTAACCAATCCTTTGGTTCCCCTCACCTATGTGTAATTAAAATCATATGTAGTAGATGGAGATCCCAAGATAGTGGTGGAAATTGAATTTTGGAGATAAGAAAAAACCAATGTAAGAGAGATACATGGATGGACAGGTGGAAGGTTGCAACATGAACCATAAATGGTTCAAGGTGTTTTCCCCCAAGGTAGATGGTTAGTTTATCAACCACTAGATAAAATAACCATTAATAAAATCT
Organism: Viscum album; assembly: GCA_963277665.1. NCBI lineage: Eukaryota > Viridiplantae > Streptophyta > Magnoliopsida > Santalales > Viscaceae > Viscum > Viscum album. The sequence continues at coordinate 1,621,628,087 of OY728158.1, forward strand.
CATGGTCATACCAATTTATTATTTTATTTATATCAAGTTTCATGTTTATTTCATTATGGATGTTTTGTTGCGATCACATGAATTAATGAATTAACATGCATGCAATATAGAACTGAAATAAATTGACTTATGCATAAACATTATCTAAGACATAGTTAATCACTTAAGTAAATCCACTTAATATTAAAAAGCATGTAATAAAGATAATAATTGGGAATTTATCCATAAAAGATAAAATTACTAAATTATATATATTGAGTTTGTATAGTCTTCCACTACTTTAGTTAAAATTGAACCATTGTTCAAAGTACTTGACCAGCCAAAGTTAGGCTGCTTTCAATTATTAGGGAATTCTAACTTGAATTTATGAGTTGACTTAATTTTGTTCAATCAAGGGTTGATTTCTAAAGAAAGACTTGGTGTAACTGAGAGATAAAGGTTGAGGAAATATAATTTAAGAATTTCAGGATTATGGAGTCCACTCAACAGATCAAGGAATTGTGAGTTAATGCAATTGGCATTTTCAATGCCTACCTAAACCCTTAAAATTTATTTACCAACCAAATTTTGGGTGATAATAAGGGGAATGTGGATCCTTTACACTATAATGTCCAAGAAATGTGATATTTTGAATACAATGGTGAGAGATATTGGGTTTTTCTAAAATAGTGGGAGATTAATACATATAATATCTATTTATTTGTCTGAATTTTATCAGATAAAGTACTAAAACTTTGCTCATATTATTTTTATAAACAATAATAAAATGACTTCAAACATATCACTACGATCCATACTTGAGAAGGATAACCTTATCACCAAATTTTTTTCCAAGAGTGGAAAAGGCGATTACACATTATCCTATGCCGTGAAAGAAAATTGCATGTGTTGGAAGAACCTATTCCTGATACTCCTATTAAAGAGGCTAGTGATGAAGAGTTATTTCTCTATTAGAAACATTTGAATGATTCTATATATGTTCAGTGTTTCATTCCATCATCCATGACTAATGAGATTTTAAATAAACATGAGGACATGGATGCATATAACATGATGTATCACCTTCATGATCTCTATCAAGAGAAGGCAAGATAAGAGAAATACAATATCTTCAATGCTCTGTTTACAACGAAGCTTGGAAATTCAACACCAATTGGGCCTCATGTAGTCAACCTTATTGGATACATTAAATAACTTGATATATTATGGATTAAATTACCAGATGACTTGCACACAAATCTCATACTTTCCTCACTACCCAGGTTCTTCTATGGTTTTATTGTTAATTATAACATGACCAATAATGAGAAGAGTCTTTTAGAACTTCTTACTCTAATTTTCCAAGTGGAAAAGGACATGTGGCATGAAAAACCCATAGTCCTTATGATGAATAAGAAAATGAAAAAAAAGATGAAGGGGACCAAGTATTAGAACAAGTCTAAAGATCCCGATCACCATCCTTTTATGAAGATGAAGATACAAAGGCAAGGCAAGGAAAATGAAGCAATATGTTTTGCATGTGGAAAGCAAGGACACTGGAAGAGAAACTACACCCAGAATCAAGGGGAAGATAAAGGTGAATTTTTTATCAAGTGAAATATTTCAATATATACACATTGGGTATTAGATACATCCTGTGGAACTCAGATCTAAATCCAAATACATGAACCAAGTAGATTCTGAAATATTTCTAGATGAGAGGTGAATTTTCAAGATTCCAATGGAGCGAGGATGACTACTTTATCCATTGGTGACTACCACCTTTCATTTACCACATGAATGATATTGGTTTTAAGGGATTTATTTATGTACCAACTGTTACCAAAAACATAAGTTCTGTATCATGCCTATATGTGGTTGGTTTTATTTTTAAATTTGGAAATAAAAGTTTTTTCTTTTATAAATACAACAAATGTTATGGTAAGAACATTTAAATGATGGACATTATGTATTAAATTATGAAGACCTAGTATTGTAAATATATAATGAATCATCGTACACAACTCATATAATTCCCAACTATGACATCACTATCTTGGTCATGTAAACAAGAAGTGTTTGATAGAGATATATCAAGATGGTTATTTAGTCTCTTTTGAGCTAAAAAATTGAAATATTTCATGTTCTTTTATAAGGAAAAATTACAAACCACCATTCAGTGGACATGGTGAAAGGGCCAAAATACTTCTAGATTGGTATAGAATGATGTGTGTGGGCTATTTCCAGTAGAATCTAGAGGTGTGAATACTTACTTAATAAATTTTACTGATGAATTGAGTAGATATGGCTATGTAGACATGATGTGGTATAAGTATGAGTCCTTTGAGAAATTCAAATAATTTTAGAATGAATTAGAGAATCAAATTGGAAAGAAGATAAAGAATATCCAATCGTATCAAGGTGGTGAATATCTTAACCAAGATTTCCTCAACTTTCTATAGGATTTTGGGATTCTATCTCAACCCACTCCACCTTACACACCACAATGGAATTATGTTAGTGGTAGGATGAACCATACCATGTTAGAAATGGTAAGGTAAATGATGAGTCATGTATATCTTCCATTATCCTTTTGGGGATATGCATTAAAAAATATTGTATATAAACTAAATTGTGTATGAAATAAAGATGAAAAAATTAACTTCAAGTTATGGAGTGGAAAGAAACCCGTTTTGTCACATACACGTTTATGGGGTTGAGTGGTGTTTGTTAAGGTCTTCTTGGGAAACAGATTAGAAAAATGAGACAAAAAGTGTATCATTATTGGGTATCCTAAGGAAGCAAAGGGATACTACCTATACAAACCTTTAGACAAGAAAGTGACTGTTTCTAGACTATCTGTCTTTATTGAGAGGGAACAAATCCTCAAAAAGGATAGTGGGATAAATATTGACTTCAATGAAGTTGGTTCTCAAGATTCACAAGAGTTGGTACAAGAACATATTCCATAAGTCTCCATATAATAAGTAGTTTCTAAAACACTAGTACTATGTAAGATCACTAGAGAGGTAAGAGAACCAGATCGATATGGTTTTATAGTCATCGAAGTAGGTGAATCATTATTGGTTAAAAATTATGAACCTCTATCCTATAAAGAGGTAGTAGAGATCTAAGAAGCTATAAGATGGGAAGAATCCAAGAATTATGAAATGAATTCCATGTATCAGAACCAAGTTTGGGTTCTGTTCAATGTGCTAGTTTATGTAAATCCTATAGGGTGTAAATGAGTATTCAAGAGAAAACTATAATTTTAAGGTAATTTAAATACCTATAAATCAAGGCTATTTTCTAAAGGGTTTAAACAAAATCAAATAGTTGACTATGATGAAACATTTTTATTAGTTTTCATGTTTATATACATAGGAATTATACTTTCTATATCAGCTTAACATGACTATGAAATTTGGAAGATGGATGTCAATTTTTTTTTCTTTAATGGGAACCTTCAGGAATATGTCTACATGTCAGGACCCCCTCCCTCCAAAGATACCCATCCTGAGCTGGCAATGAAGAAAGGGACATAATGAACCCTGATTCTCACCTCCAGTTGGCCCCGGGGTGGTGACTAACACCAAGGGTACAAAGATCTCACAATATTGGAGGCATTACCCTTTATAAGAAAAAAATATTGGGAGATAATATGTATCAACCTCAAAAAAACTACAAGAAATATATAAAAGAAATCCAAAACCCATCCCACATGAATGTTTAGAAATAAAACTGTTAAAAATGCAACAAAATTCCAAGGTATGTACCAAAAATAAAAGATAAGCAGCGGCACAACAACTATCCCAAATTCTGAGCTAGTAATGCCCAACATAGTCCATGTAGTACTCCTCGAAACCTGAAAATAGTTTTATATCCATAGGTTGATCATACAAGTATACCTAGTAGGAGAAACCAAAGTCTCTCATGTATGAGTGAGAGAATCATACTAATGATCCCATGAGAAAACAACAGAACCAACATCACCTAACAAGGCATACAAACCATTCCCACCTCACCAAGCCACACTCACTAAATAACACAAGTCAAGTAAAGTAATATAGTAATCACATCGATTATAGGGTACCCCATACCACTTTCCCACTGATTAGCCACTATCACACCCTAAGAGAAAATGTAATGGTGCTCCCACCTCTTCTAAAAGAACCATGTCACAACCCACCCACACACACCTGGGCCTTACAACTAGTCCTGTCACCCGGGAAAATGAAGCTCATAACATCATACCCACACACACCCGGGCCACATATCACATCACATCCCACCTACAGACACTTGGGCCTCATACCACATCACATCTCAAAAACATCTGGGAAATCACAACACATCTCATCTAGAAAATACCTAGGAAAACAAAACTCACCCACACACACCTGGGCCCCACAAGCCATAACTTTCTTGAAGAATCTTGGGCTATCACCACCTAGAAGGGGGAGTAAGGTAGAGCGGGTGGCTATCCATCCATCCTCCCACTAGGATGTTTTGGAAAGACACCCTCCCTCATGATAATGGGTTTTTCAACAAATGGTGATCAACTAGGGTGGGGTGCACATATAAATCACAAGGAAAATACATGTAATACATATATGATACCAAAAAATCAAGCCCAATCTATGAGTTTCACAACAAATGCGACCTCAATTAGTATTATCAACGGTCACTTAGGAAGTTGATAAAATTAAAGTAGCTTCAAAAATATATTTCACTCAACACCCATTCATTTCATTATTTATCTTTAACCATAGTTAACCATGAAAACCATAATTTAACTTTTCATTGAAAAAATCCTTCCCATCAAACCAACTCATTCCATCTCAAAATTATTAATTATTTATTTGCTCCATCACTATACAGACAACTACCAAGTATAACACACAACAAGGCACACAAAAAAAGTCACAAAGGGGAAGAAGAACCATGGTAAATTAACCCACTTCATATTTTTACTCTGTTTAACACCCATTCATGTCATAAAAAAACCAATCACGAGACATGGAGTGAAACATTGGGAATGTTACTCATGGAGAAACTCTAGGAAAATTACCCATACCAACCACTGACATCATCATTCTTCAAATTCATTCTACCCAATCCATCCTATCAACAGAGAAAACCCCCAATTCACAACCACACCCAGAAACACATCTCATTACAACTACAACACACCCATAATAACTATTATTGTAATCCCTTCTGCATAACCACACCACACCCATCACACCCAGAAACAAAACATAGCATAACCCTATCACAGCCCTGCTGCACAACACTACCCATCCATTCGATAATCAATCAATCTCTCAACCTAAGATTCCATTACACCTTCCGAACCACCCCACAATACATAAAGACGCTCGAAACCATACCAACACACAAACCAAACAAAAAATATTCATATTTAAAAATCCATATGTTCTTTAGTTCCACTTGTTAACTTGTTGGGTTATCATTGAAATAGTTTGATCATGGGGCATCCATTTATTAGTTGAGTTTATGTGGTTAACTGATTTTATAACAATTGTTCAATATAAAACCAAACATCATGCATTACATAATCATTAATCAGTGCACAAAAAAAGACCCACCAATGAACATGATTTTCAGCGGGGCATTTAGCACGTATAATTCACAACAACAACCAAAAAAAAACAAGTAGACCATTCATCACTTTTCCCTGGCCCTGCATATTGATCTGAAACAGATTCATTTATCTGTATTAATTTGGTATTATTATATCCTAAAAAATGATACATCCATACACCCACCCCACATGATACAAAAAATAAAATAGAGATGAAGGGATCCCTACCACAAAGAACAGAAAATTAACACTTTTTTATCGTGCTAAAATAGGGGGTGGATAAGCAGGAAAATACTTTAGGGAAAACATGATCCAAAAACGCGAAAACAAAACCACAAAAATCCTTAGGAAATAAGGGTTAGAGGTGACCCAAGAGAAAATATGAGCACAAAATAAAGACATGATTTGGATTTATAAAGTCCAGATCCTATATCAATGGGAGAAATGGTTTTTACAAGCCATTAAATACTGATCTTGACCAAGACCACACAGTTTGGAAGTCAAATGAAGATTTAGGTTTTTAAAAGATAGATATGATTTGAAATAGCTCAAAAAACCATTAAATATGATATTAAACTCATTTCACATCAAATAAAATGTTTAAGGGGAGAAAATTGAAAAACTAGAGAATTTTGGAATTCTGACACTATTGAAAATGAGTTGCCGGTGGATGAGTCACCGATGTGAGCTACTAGTGGATGAGCTACCGGTGACGAGATAATAATGAAATTAATCATTTGGTGAGATACCAGTATGAGATATTAGTGAAAAAATCATTATTATATGAGCTACAGGTGGATGAGTCACCGTTGGGTGACTCACCGGTGAACGAATCACCACTGGAGACCTACCATCGCGAGTCACTAGTACGAGTCACCATTCTGACTCACTATTCCTGACTCGCCAGTCCTAACCCACCTGTCCTAACTCACCATCATGAGTCACCAGTGAGAGTCACCCCTAGTGACCTACCATCATGACCTATTAGTCCTAACTCACCATTAGAAAAACTATATTTTTGGAAAACTCTTTGAATGAGTCACCGTGACCTCCCCTAACACTTCAAACACTGAATTTTTAAAAAGTAATGGACTAGAGAGGTTAGGGAAATTACATAACATACCTATAAAACTATTATCACCCTTTATAATTTATAATCAAATCTAGAAGGAAGCGAGGGTTCTGAAAAACAACCCTGAGAGATACCTCTCAAATACCTCGCTACACTTGGATCACCACTAACTACCAAACACATAAAAGTTCAATGATAAACCACCTTGTGTTGTTTGAAATATGGAGTGAGACTTAAATATCCAATAACACCTCCTCCAACATTTGCTAACCCAACCGACCAGAAGGCACACCACACAATCACAACAACCACACTGTCTATGCACATGAACTAGGGAATTCCATCCTCCATGTCAAGATATTATCTGCTCTAGGTAGCACTGACTCACCCGCACAAGTTTAATTACATCTCAATTAATGCATCCTGATTAGGAATCAGGTCCCCCCTTTTACCACATTTCAGGAATTCATCATTTATTATGGAACAAGGAAAAACTCATCTCATAGTAAAAAAGGTTCCAACATCACATTCGAAAGAAAAACATAAGATGACAAAAATCAAAACAACTCTCGGTACTGGTCCTGCATCTGCGCTTCCCACTTCTAAGTACTCTTCTCCAGTACACCTTTCCTCCAAAACACGTGAATAAAAGGAATGGTCTATCCACACAACACCTTATCCTAATGATCCTGGATCTCTACTAGCCGCTCCACATATTTTGCATCATTTTCGATATTAAACTCTCCCATTCCTTGACATGGGAGTCATCATGAAGATACTAAAGAATTTGGAAGATGTGGAGGACATCATGGATCCTATCCAACTATGGTGGAAACGCCAACTGGTATGCTACCTTGAAAACTCGTCCCAACACCTTGAAGGGTCCGATGAACCTAAGATAAAGCTTACTCCCTCTGTTAAACCTCCTCTTACCACATTGAGGGGAAACCTTCAAGAACAAGTGGTCCCCAACCTTGAACTCCAAATTCATTATCTTGGATCAATATATGACTTATACCAGTCCCATGCTTCTCTCATCATCTCATGAACAAGATAAACTTTCTCTATCATGATCCGCACAACCTTGGGGTCAAGAACAGCTATATCCCAAACCTCTATCCAACACAAAGGTGAACAAAATAGTCTTTCGTACAAGGATTCCTATGAATCCATTCCAATGGAAGTGTGACAACTATTATTGTCAGAAAACTATACCAAGGTAAAGTGTCATACCCAAGATCTGCCAAAGTCCTTGACGCATGTCCACAACATGTCTTACAGCATCTGGATAGTCCATTTCGTCTTCCCATCTATCTGAGGGTAGAAGGCAGTGTTGAGACGTAACTAAGTGCCAAAATCATGCTGCAATTCCCTAAAGACTCGTGAGGTAAACCATGTATCTAGATATGAGATAATGGATATCAAAACTTTGTGCAACCACACCACCTCATCCACATACATCCTTGCCAAGGCATCCACTGTGCTCGAATCCTTAATCACTAAGAAGTGATCAGATTTCATCAACCGATCCACAACTACCTAGAGAGAATCGTAGCCTCCATGAGCTCCGGATAACCTTGTGACAAAAAACATAGAGATGTTATCCCACTACCACTTAGGGAAATATAAAGGATAAAACAAACCACCAGGAACACAGTGCTCAGCCTTCACCTGCTGGCACATTAAACACATCACCATAAACTCCGCTACTTCCCGTTTCATCTCGGGCCACCAAAACTACTCCCTCAAGCCATGGTACATCTTAAAAACTCTTGGGTGCACCACTAAAGGTGATTTGTGAAACTCATGGAGGACTCCCTCATGCATCTCCACTGGAACAAACAACCTCCCATGGAACAATATCTAATTCTGACTATCCCCCGATGATCCCTTTGGAGCATCGCCATAGTCAACACGATCGCACATCACCTATACCTCTGAGTCTCCCCACTAAGACTCCTACACATGTTGCATCAGATAATACTACACATTAATTTGAAACAAACAACCTCTACCACTATCCATTCCTGCTTCTAAGCAAAAAATTTCCAACCCCTCCATCACTTTCTAAGCATCTGTAGATTCAAAAACTACCTCCTTATGTGACTTAATTCTCAAGGAATCGACCACAACATTCCCCTTCCCTGAGGTGTAGGAGATATAAGAATCATAGTCCTGAAGAAACTCCATCCACCTATGCTATTTCAAGTTCAGATCTTGCTGGGAAAAGATATAACTTAAACTCTTGTGATCTATGAAGACCATAAAGTGCTCCCCAATGAGGTAATTTCTCCACAGATTCTGTGAAAACACAACTGATTCCAAATCTAGATCATGGGTGGAATAGATAAATTTGTGGGGATATAACTACCTAGAACCATAAGAGATTACTCCCCACTACTACATCAGTACACATCCCAATCCCTGATAGGAAGCATCAAAAAATACCTCGAGCATCACCCCTTCCTCTAGCAACTGGAGCACTGACCAACTTCCCCTTTAGATAGTTGAATGATGCATGAAACTGATTTCTATACACAAAATCCTAGACCTTTCTGGTTAGTGTTTTCAATGGAGATACAACTCAAGAGAAATCGGGTACAAATATTCGGTAATAACCTGCTAGACCGAGAAAACTGTGAACCTCTACAAAATTCTTAGGTGATTCCCAAAAAACAACTACCTTGACCTTCAAGGGGTCCACTAATACACCTTGCTGTGACACCCCATGTCTAAGTAAAAACACCTATCGTGTTTAGAAATTTCACTTGGATATCTTTCTATAGAATTGGTAGCATCGAAAGACCTACAAAACAATAATGAGATGCTCAGTATGCTTCTCCTATGACTTTGAGTAGATCAATATGCCATCAATGAATATGATGAAGAACCAGTCCATGAACTCATGGAACATGGAGTTCATAATCCCCATGAACACAGCTGGTGCGTTCATAACACCGAATGACATGACTATGAACTCAAAGTGCCCATACCTGAATCTGAAAGCAGTATTCAGGATATCACCCTTCTTCACCATCAACTGGTGATATACAGACCACATATTGATCTTATAAAACCAAATTTATCCTCTCATCTGGTCTACAAGATCATCTATCCTCGGGAGAGGGTAACGGTTCTTGACCATCACCTTATTCAACATCTAGTATTCTATACACAATGTCAGAACACCATCTTCATTCTTTTCAAACAACATTGGAGCACCCCATGATGACACACTGGGCCAAATGAATCCCTTCTTCATTAGGTGATCAATATTAATCCTCAGCTCCTATAACATAGAAGGTTCCATTTGATAAGGATCCATCAAAATTAGACAAGCACCGGGATGTAAGTCTATCCTGAACTCAACGTCATGTCGGGGGGAGGGGGGGGGGGGGGTAGAGTCACAAACTCCTAGAAGAAAACATCCAAGAACACCCCAAAAACTAAAAGAATCTACACTATCTCATCACCCACTGATCCTACTAATAGATTGTCCAATAAGGAAAGAAGAGGCTCTACACGCCAACTGCACACCTGGAAACTTTTCTCGCCAACGAAATCCACATGCCAGCCATCCATGTCTGAAATCATAACTCTTATTAGAAATAATTTGATAATGGAATGCATAGAATACAACCATTCAATACTGATAATGACATTTTATGGTTTTATATGTATCAAGAAGAGATCCCCACAAGACTGATGCAGTCCCATCCTCAGTCTACATCCTCAACACACATAAGAAAATTGGTTTACCCTTCGATTGGTGTACTCAACACCAGGGGAATGGGAAACCTCTCCACTTATAGTCATAGATAATGGGATATAATGGGTGAAACAAAGGAGTGTAGACCTCCTGAATCAAACAAAGCACAAGAAAGGGTACTAAACAAGATGACTGTACCTTTAACAATCTCCAACCCTGCTGGAACTGCTATCTCTACAGCGTGAAACTGACCATGCCTATCTACTATTCCCCTATGATGATGAACACCTCCATGACCATTCCTAGGTTGAGATACATAAGGAAAACATTAAGGTCATCCTCTACCTGCTCCATCTCCCCTCGGTGGAGCATGAGCCTGCTGTCTATACCACTGAAACAGACTAACCGGAAACTACTGCTAAGGCTGGCACAAAACCTAATCACCTCCACCAAAATAACCTCTAATGGCTTCTAGGAACTGGTTCTGAAGATGTCTATATACTCCATATAAGAAACACATTAGACCCAAACCCATAAAAGGGGAATAATAACTATTGGAAGAAGAAGGCTGGAAGGGAAAATACTGAGGTCACTTCCCTGCCGGTAAAAACCTTAAAGGTCCCAGCACTTGAGATTTTTTGCTAATGGCCTTGCCTCTCAAATAACTCTACTAGATCCCCTCTCACGGTAGATCTCCCTACGAGTGAATATTCTCGGTTACCTCCTCTTTCTTCTAGACCTCGAAGTACTTCAACAATGTAAATGGGGTAACTGTGTACTGGATAGAAGGATGAAGTTCCTCCTCTAGACATCTCTCAAGAGACCCCTAATTCAGAAATAGATCCAGGGATATATAAAGGAGATCCTTGAACTTAATCCCCAGCTCTCATACTGACATACTCCCCTACTGGAGGGAGAGTAAATCCTACATCTTCTCATCCTTCATGGTCGATTAAAGGAATTCTTCTTGCAACTCCTTCTCGAAATCGACCCACATAACGTCAACCTCCTTACTCTCCCCCAGGTACAATGTCCACTACTGACGCGCAACTCCCATCATTTGGCCCACTGATAAAGGAACCCAATACACCATTAGATCCCAGATCAAGATGAAGGTAATCTTAAGTTCCTTGAGCCAGCTCTCCTTCTCCATGTATGAAAAACTGCCTTCATACTTTCCCAAGGTCTGTCACCAGAGAGAATGTAATGTCCTTTACTACTGGTCATCCTCCTCCACTGGTTCAACCATACACTGATCAAATGGGTTAGTATACTGATCCTCAACTGCCCGATCCACACATGGATGATGACTGGGTTCTATAGCTAAAAAAGGCAAATAATGAATTCCTAAGCCCAAGTAGTATGAAATTTTATTTAAGATTAATTTTAACTTATTTAACTCATTCCATTATCCATTTAAAATTCCCCAAAACAAACCAATTCAGACAAGAACACGAGTCATTATGATTCATGTACCTTTCCTAGTGCCTCTACCGTACAAATAGTGTAGCCTCACTTGGTTGTTTAGTAGGCTTAGAGTCCTTACATCCGATCACAGGGAGCCCTAAAATTCCATGTCCTAGATAGTCTTCCCTGGCCTATGTCATGCACCAAGGTCACCTAACACTGTTTCTCTACCAACCCATGAAATCCTCACTGTTTCTAACCCCAAACTTCATCCCATCTCTCAACCATCACCTTTGATACCATTCTTTAATGACCCACTCCCTCCAAAGATTCCCTCCTAAGTTGGAAATGAAGAAAGAGAGATAATGACCCTGAGTCCTGCCTCCGGTAATCCCCGGGGTGGTGAATATCACCAAGGGTACAAAGATCTCACAATATGGGAGGCATTACCCTTTATAAGAAAACTAGATTGGGAGATAAGATGTATCAACATCAAAACAACTCCAAGACATATATAAAATAAATCCAAAATCCATCCCACGTGCATGTTTAGAAATAAACCTGTTACAAATGCAACAAAACTCCAAGGTAAGTACCAAAATAAAAGCTAAGTCACTACAAAAAATATTGGTTTTAGCAGCGGTTTATTAGCGACGGTTCTGGTAACCCACGCTAAATGTTTTTTTACAATGGTTTTGCGGCAGTTTATTATAAACCGTCGCGAAACATTTTTTTAATGTAGCCAACCCTCCCCCCCACCCCGATCCCGCTTCTCCCCGCTGTCCCCGCTTCCCCCGTGACCCCGACCCCCCGTTACCCCCGCGACCCCGCGATGCCGGAGACCCCGCGACCCCGGAGACCCCAGCCCCTGTGACCTCGGCGACCCTGCGACTCCGGCGACCCTGCGATCCCGGCGACCCCGCCCCCCCGCGACCCCGGCGACCCCGCGACCCCAGGTGGTATTGAATATTTTTCTCATAAAATTTATGTATTATATGTGTATTTGGTTGTTCCAATTTAATTCTTTACTATGTTTTGTGTTCCTGAGTAAGAAAAGTGAGATTAGTACTTAGATTGATGTATGAAACCCTCTAAGTACTTTGTTGGGTCCATTGATGTTTGAGATCGTACCTAGGTCTACCCTTGGGTTATGAAAACCCCTTAAGGTTGGTGAAATATTTTTTAAAATGTTGCAATAATATAATTATGAAAGTGAATGGGTAGAGAATTTTAAGTTGGTATGTAGTCAAGGTTAATGGGATATTTGAAATATGGAATTGGTATTTTTTTGAAATGGCTAGTTAGATTCTAAAATGGATTAAAATAATCATTTTTCACTTTGATTTGGTTATGGTTTTCCATGAAGGACAAAAATGTTTTGAAAGTGGGTATTGTTTTGAAAAGGAGGAGTTGACCTCAATGTTATTGGAAAAAAGGGGTTATATTAATAGATTTCAAATGGTGATTAGAAATGAGGGTGTGGTTCCTCTTTTTTGAAAATGATTTAAAATCCCCTTTTATGGTTGAAAATAGAAATGAAATTCTTAGGACATGTTGAGTTTTTAAAAGAGGAAGACTTGTTTTTTGAAGGGTGGATTCAATATTATTTCGATTGAGTATCTTGAATTGTGTTTTATTCCATGATTTGATTTTAAAGATATGTTGAGAACATAGTCATTTAAATGATATATGGGTTAGTGAGATAGAACCTCGACAATTAGGTTGACATGTTAACTTGTTTTATTAAATGAAATAAGTGATAAATGTGTTTTGTTAATGACATAAAATAAGGGGACATTTGGTATAATGTGATTGTGTTAAATGGGTTAAGGTATGGAATTGATATATTTGATAAATGAGTTGAGATTTTAAATGGAATATATGTTAATGGGTTATTCATTATAAATGGGATATAAATAGTCAGTTATGGGAATGATCATTGAATTATATTGATATAATATATTATTTAATTCTTGGATGGTAACCTAGAGAAATCATTTGGAAAGATATTGGTGTGTCAATCCACTATGATAGAAAGAGTTACATTTCATGTTTCATTAACAGCAATCAAATTTTTTAACACTAACTAGTCCTTGATTTTTCCAACCACAATTAGTATATCTTTAATTCTAACTTTATTTAGAACTAAATCCCAAGTGAATTCATGAAGATATCTGTATAGAGATGTGAGCACTACCTAATAATCTTGTTGGACTATACCAGCTTTAAATCCCACCATGTAGTTCATACAAAATATTAAATCAATGAAATACATGTATATGATCTGAATAAACTAGATAAATTATACTGTAATAATAGTCATGTAGAATTATATCCACTTTAATCCTCCTCACTACCACTATCTATGAGGTGTGTTGACACTGATGGTATGAGGAATAGTTTCCATATGTTGATTAACAGTAGAAGAATGATGGATGTATCCAATACAAAAATATCATATATGATATCCATAATTTCCATATTTAGACAAATGGTACCCCAAACCATATAGGAATTATGTTTCTTGTTCATGATATCCTTCACTTATGTATAAAACTACTTCTCAAATGTCATAAGATAGTTATTTATTCTCCAATGAGGCCCATACTAATAAAATTAATTGTTCCTAGATGCCTCTTAGTTTTCCTAAGACTTTTGTTAAGAACTAGTCTAATAGGACTATTCCATATGAGCATACAAAACTAGAGGTAGAGTTGATCTTGTTGCACCAACTGGTCATAGAATTTTATGAAAATATTTTTTAAGATTCCCATTTATGGAATAATGGTGTAAATTCTATAGTGGTGATATGAATTAATTATTCATGTGTAAATTCAAGATGCACTGTAAAAAACCTGGTCAATTGATGTGATATGGATTATAAGAAACTCATCCCATTGATTGATTTTCTATTACATTACTATCATAGGACTGACTCCACATATTGTGTTTAATTCCCATACTGATGCTCCTAGTTTCACATAGCTGAACAATGGTGTCTCCTACACTAATATTCCATCCAAAGTATCTTCCTCCAACCAACTCCTTATTATCAATTTCTAGGTGGCATGTAATATAGAACATTAAAAATATTGATAGATCCTTAGTTTTTATACCTTAAATAATGATCTATTCATTCAGTCCTTTTCTAGGTGTTTCCTCTCATGAAAAATGAACAAGGTGAGTGAATTTTGAAGTATATTTAATCTCTTATACACATAAATGTTCAAATTTAACAAATTATTCTACATTTATTACCCCAATGGTTTTCAAGAATAATTATTTTACATTATAAGTATACAAATCCTTTCCAAGCGAGGTATTGAAACAACATATCCAAAACAAATATGTATAATCATTCTAGAATCGGGTACTCAAGAATATTCATTCCAACTTTGATGTTTATCTCATCTGGTTTCCCATCAATTTTAAAAAAAACTGGACCTCCTATACGAAAACACATCTGATTTATTAGGTCTAAAATCCCCTTAAAATGTCAGTGGATTCTATTTTAAAAGTTCTATTAAATGATTTACCTAATGAAGTTCCACATTTACAGGTCCCTTAACAACTTCCAAAAAATCATGTTCTACACTCTGAACAATATACTAGTTTACTTTTTGTCCTAGAGAATCTAAAATATTAGTTTCTCTATATTTTGGTTATAGTGGCTTCATGGGGGGATAAAATGGGGAGGCTTCTACAATATCATTAGCTTCCTACTTACAGAATCAAGTAAATAGTATTTGGATCCCAACATCACTGTAAAAAACTAAGCTGTGATAAAATGTGTTTGGTGCCAATTTTTTTCTATCATCATGGGGATAAAGGAGAATATTGATAAAGTGGAGTTTCTTCTCTAAATCTTTTATGGCTTGGGCACAATTGGGTTTAATTAATGGAACTTATATGCTCTTATCCATCATTTTCTCACTTCTTAAGTGTAACGCCCCGACCCCAGCTACCCAGAGTCGGTGCATTACTTCGTAACATTGGCATGATCACAAAAGATCAAGTCTCGAAAGACCGATTAGTTTAGTATCCTTTGAAACACTAGATACATTCATAAATGTTACATTACATCATAAGGTGAAAAACTAAAATAACAAAGTCTTCATAGTCCACACTCATATCCTCTTCTGACTATCCCTGCAGGTCATTCATAAAATACTTCTTCACATCCTGGAAAATATTAAAACATTGAAAGGGGTGAGCTCATATGCTCAGTAAGGATAACAATATTGCAGAAGCTTTCATAAATAAACATAAAAATTTAAGGCAATGTATAACTAAAACAAAAGCCTTTTAAACTTGAACATCAACATAATATGGAAAAAGTAAAATGAGATAATGTCATTCACTTCTTCACATGGATATTCTACTGGTCGAATAATCACATGCAATATCAATAACCACTTTCATAATGAGGGAATGTATAATGCCAGACATTCTGAAACATTTTGTCAAGGCCTTGGCCAAGACGTCTAAAATGATTAAGGCCTCGGCCAAAACCATAAATCAAATTGGGAAAGGGCCTCGGCCAATTCCACGTCTAGTTGTCTCATGAGACCTAGCGATGCATCGAGGAGCTATAGCGGGCTCCACCCATCACTTATTAAGTCCAATGCATTCCTCATATGAATAGGTTTAAAAATATCATAAACCATAACATAATCGTATCACATAAAACATGGATAAAGGAAACATAACATTTCCACATTTCAATCACAAGATATCAATACAACACATTGATATAATAAAAATGATTTCAAAACCATTTTCAATACCAGAATAAAATAAAGTTACAACTTTGTATTTATTTTTAATTAAAAAAAACGTGATGGCTTGTAGAGGAAGCCGAAACTCAAATAATGGTCACAGCGGCAGAGAAGTCATTGTCGCTGCATATGTACGGAAAGAAAAACATTCCCTTTTTTTCTTTTAGTAAAACACTTCGTATAAAAAATATTCCTTTTGAATAACATAAAAGACAAAGGGGTTTATACACCGTATAAAAGAAAGTTGTGTATAAAACCAAATATGCCTCAATGAAAGAAAATTGAGACGAAGTCCCTTACAAAGAACTTTTTTTTAAATAAAATAGATATATTATGTGTATTCACTATAAGTACACATAAAGAAAGTATAAATACAATATAGGACATAATAATATCATGACATAATTTGAAAGTAAGAGATTAACCCAAAGAATGGAAATTGGGTTAAGAAGTTCCCTTACCTCGTGTCTGACTTGACTCAACCGTTCTTTAACCTCCTGAATAATAAACTAGAGTTAATATATACCTTATTAAGAACCATTTTAAATTTCATTATCCTTTTTATATCACTTATTACAGTGATATGAACATTATGTAATTATTTAAGTTAATAACGATCGTTTTGTTGATCTTTGGTACTTGAGTCAACAATAAACTTCTTATAATTACAAGTTGTTTATGTAATAGAATATCCATTATCTCCAGAATTATATTCATTATTTAGATGTCATATATATCATATATATCCATTATATACATTCATTTATAATATTACGTAACATTTAGAGGTAAGAAATGAAATGCACCGTTCATGGAGACGGTAAGCCGTACGTACGCATGAACGCTACTTTCATTTCTATTTTGTATTTAATAGAATGAAATCATAATGATATAAATATATAATATAATTCCATTATAATATAGTGTATAATACCATTTACCCCATCCTTTATACATCCCACATATGGCATTAACGATTCAAATCACTTTGATGGGGTGGTAGTCCGCACTTCCTAAAATGAAATTATCGCGTTTACCCATAATGGAAATCATAAAGTATGCCATAAATGAGAAATACAGAAGCATAAGTAAAACATAAACATATTATATATCATATATAAATATAGTGACATCTTAATGGCCACCTTTGAAGGTGTTATATGAGTGTTGAACAATCATCGTTTCGTGAGGCAGAAATTCGCCATCCACAGAAACCATATGTTCTTTAACCATTAGATGTAGGTGTGTGTAAGTGTATCTTGAATACTTCTTATAAAAACATCCTAGTATATTGAGGATACTGGGGTTGTTATAAAATAAATGAATAAAAATAGTTTAGGGGGTTGGAGAAGAAAAATAAAACAAAACAACATTAGAGAAGACATTACCTCAAAATCGGGTAACTCTTTTTGATTTGAGCCAAAGGATTACTTGGGAAGAGTTCTGCCCAAAGTGAGGCTTCTAGGAGTAAGAGGGGGAAGTTGGGAGAGTATTTGGGTAGAGGTTGGCCGAGCCAAATGGCTTGAAAGTGTGAATGTGGTGGTAGAGGTGGGGGCCTTTTATAAGAGGAGAGGAGGGGCACTCTTGGAAAGTAAGGAAATTTTACATTATTATACAATGATTTTAGGATTCTAAAGGTCCCAAACTTATATAATTCGTGTATAAGATGATAAGGGTTCGAAATCTACCCATAAAATAGTCTTTGGACAGGTGTAAGCCTTGGATTGTGCATTATCTTTTCATTTTATTAAAATCGTTAAATAACGAGGTCATTGCTGCATCGTAATGATGTCATAAATAATTTAATTTATTTAAAGTATAAAAATTATAAAAAAATACTATGATGTAGGAAATAGTTTTAGCTTTCCAATTAATATTTATAGTTAAAAATATGACTTATATAACCCCATGTAAAAATTGTTTTAGTAAAACATTTTATGTTTGTGTCATTTTTTACTTTAACATTAAATAAAAGGTATTTATGTCATTTTCCAACTAAAGTGGCTCCATGGGGTCCCCAAGTTGACCCATGGATTGTCTTGGTCGGCCATGGCACATACAATGAGGGTAGGAAATGTGTCAAGATCATCTCATATTATTAAAACATTATTTTTACCTTAAACTACACTAATTACCTCTAATCGCGATTAAGAACTTAAAAGTTACTATTCACCAAAAATTATTTTAATCTCATTGAACCACATTTTACTTATTAATGACAACCATGTATGTCGGATTTTTGAAAATCAAATCACAGAAGTGTTAATATTTCATTTAAACGAAAAATCAGTTATTTAACTACCACTTAGTGGTTTCACTATTCATCAAAAATTGAAGTTTTTCAGAACAATGCCAAAATTTCACCCTAAGCTATAATTGATATTCCGAATTCAAAAATGATGTCTATTTTACAAAATTCCAAACATATAAGTTTCATTAATTAATTTTATAATTAATTCCCGCTGTCACAATAAATAGCGTGTTTTTAAGAAACAATTTATATCAAAACATTGGCAATTGTTTATGTCCAATTTCAATGTTAAATTAATTCTAATGACCACCATTAGATAAAATGGTAAAAATATATTCTAATTATACTTTAAAATCACTAAATAGTATAAATTATCACTATAAATTATTTTGATTAAAAAAGTTGTTTTTAAGTATTTTTCACTATTCATAAAAAATTAGAAGTTCTCAGAAAAATACCAAAAATTCAACATAGGCTAATTTCAATATTCCAAATCCAAAAATGAAGTCCATTTTGAAATATAAAATTTCTATAATTTTAAAAAGTGGTTATTACTATTCATAACGGCTACTTTGATTAGTCGCGGTGTGTTAGAACTCGAAGTTGCGTACAATGAAAGTTATTGCATTATTGAATGAGAAGCGTATCATGGAAGCTCGGGGTGTTACATTCTCCCCTCCTTCAATAAATTTCATCCTCTCAATTTGAAATTTTTCTTTGAAAATAAAAGGTTGAAAATTGAAAATACCTTTGTGGAAAACCCACATCGGAAATAAGGTTAATAAATATATAACATTAAAAGAAAGCAAGATAAGTACAAAGGTCACCCGATATAGCCCATTCCAGGATTCTATGAAAATATGGATATGGAGGAGAAACAAACCATCAAGGTCTGATGGGGAGTTATAGAAAACAGGATTAGGAGAAAGTTTAACTACAAGAAAATCACAAACTTGTGATTGGTTAAACGATCATTGATTCCCCAGTAGGAAAAGTTAACCGACAACATTTTTGTTTTGAGTTAACTTTTATAAAGTTGAGGAATTTATTTAGGAGATTTACTAAGAATGTAAGGGAATATACATACTTGCCATGTAGACTTTCATTCTTTAATAAATTTTTACCACAAACCCATCTTTCACTCTTAAAGGTAATACAACTCAAAAATATTCTATTTATCCTAATTGTATAAGGTTCCAAATATTAACACATACCATTTAGATTAGTAAAATTATTTTGTAATAACCAGGGACTTCCTGTAGGCTAGTGGTAGGAAATAAAGGCCTATCGCACTATGATTGTGGGTTCGATTCCTACAGCTTTATCCGACGCGACATGTTATGCCCCACCCTACAGGTTGTCCTTTTCCTAAAACTATAGTATTATAATATTCAAAAATAATCTTCATAAATTTTTTAACCTTAAACAATACTATCCAAAGATCAACTTAATCCACTCCAACCTTTATAGTTATCCAAAATACCTCTGTCCAGACTTTCTCTAAAAGGTCTCTTAATTCCAAAATCAATTTATCAGATTCCCCAAACAAAGTAAAGTTTCTCTTATTGTCAAATACTAAAAATATAATTACCTTCATCATATTAAAACCTTACTGAAATCAACAAGTACTGCAGTACAATTCTTATATATATATCACATTATTCTAATAACCAGAATATAATCCATGAGTCCAAAAGCACCAATACATTAGTTATTCTGCTTCAACTGTAGTAACAACATAAGATTGTCCTTGATCCCTTGGCCTTTTCTGAGGTAAGTTTCCCTGACACTTAGGACATTCATTTTCATAATGCCCCATTTCCCTACAATTTTAGCATTCAACATTGATAGCCTCTTTCTTTCCCTTGCAATCACGCGCCTGGTGACCTTTTTCCCCACATTTATAACAAACTCCCATTCCTTTTAGGCAAGTACCAGGGTGATTCTTCCCACAATTATCACATAATGGAAAATCCTTCTTTCCCTTTTTCCGTTTATCTGTCTCTTGTTCCACCATTCTCTTCTTCTCTTGCTTTACTTTGTTGTCATAAGACTTAGAGAATTCCTTTTCTGTCTTGATAGCACATGAGAAAATATCTTCGTATGTTGAGAACGATTGTGATACTAAAGCTCGACGGAGAAATGGTTTTAACCCATCAAAGAAACGATCAATCTTACCTCTTGGGTTACGTATATAATCTGCAGCATACTTTGCTAACCTTGTAAAGTTGGCCTCATACTTTTCGACATTCTCATCCTCCTTTTGTCTCAGACTCAAAAATTGCCTTTCCATATCTGCTCGATGGTCATGTGGAAAGTATTTTTCTAAGAAAAGATCTTTGAACTCTCTCCATTCCATACATGATACTTCTTCATCTTCCTTTATATTTTGAATCAATGACCACCATTGATCGGCATCTCCAGTGAGGCGGTAAACTGTCGTGATAACCTTCTCCCTTTCGCTACTCCCCAAGGCATGGAATATTTTCTCTAAGGAGTTTATCCATTGCTCAGATACTAATGGATTTGTACCTCCATTAAATGTTGGTGGTTGTTTCCTCATGAAGCGGTCTAACATTGATCCTCCACATTGCGGATCAGGGTGCTCCATACGAGTAAGGTTATTATTCATAACCTGAGTGAGTTGTCCCAGTATGGTAATAAGTTGATCAACACCAGTTGTATCTCCAGATCCACAATAATTATCTTGAGCAGGAGGGAAATCCCTACACGGAGTGCGTGCATTGATATGGTTTCCATTCCTTCCACTAGGCGCCATTTCTATACAATGGAATAAACTAGATTAGTTTATGAATCAAAATACATAATTCCATACCTATAAAATACTTAACATAAATTGAACTATTTATGGATATAATCCATAATCATAAAAAGGTTTTTTTTGAGGAAGTATATACTCATAACCGTTCATAGTGGTTTATAAAGAAAACGAGAATTATCCTAAGCATATCCCCCAGGAGTGTCGTAACCAAGAGTACAGCAAGGCCCGTTGTCGTGCACCAGTTCCCGTTCGAGTCTAGCTCAAAGCGGTGTTTTCGGGTTTTACCCCTAGGTACATCTGTGCCAGAGCCGCCTCTACCTGCTCGTATCTAGACAGGGATGTATTGCTTGGAAAATTCAAAAAATATCTACAACAACAAAATTCTAGGAAGTTATTCTATACTAATCCTCAAAGTCTATCTTTGGGCTATGTGCTCTAATCAGAGTTTATCTAAATCTAGCTTCCAAGGTTAGTACTAAACTGCCTCTGATACCAACTGTAACACCCAGACCCCAGTTACCCAGAGTCGGTGCATTACTTCGTAACATTGACATGATCACAAAAGATCAAGTCTCGAAAGACCGATTAGTTTAGTAGCCTTGGAAACACTAGATACATTCATAAATGTTACATTACATCATAAGGTGAAAAACTACAATAACAAAGTCTTCATAGTCCACACTCATATCCTCTTCTGACTATCCCTGCAGGTCATTCATAAAATACTTCTTCACATCCTGGAAAATATTAAAACATTGAAAGGGGTGATCTCAGATGCTCAGTAAGGATAACAATATTGCGGAAGCTTTCATAAATAAACATAAAAATTTAAGGCAATGTATAACTAAAACAAAAGCCTTTTAAACTTGAACATCAACATAATATGGAAAAAGTAAAATGAGATAATTCCATTCACTTCTTCACATGGATATTCTACTGGTCGAATAATCACATGCAATATCAATAACCACTTTCATAATGAGGGAATGTATAATGCCAGACATTCTGAAACATTTTGTCAAGGCCTCGGCCAAGACGTCTAAAATGATTAAGGCCTCAGCCAAAACCATAAATCAAATCGGGAAAGGGCCTCGACCAATTCCATGTCTAGTTGTCTCATGAGACCTACCGATACACCGAGGAGCTATAGAGGGCTCCACCCGTCACTTATTAAGTCCAATTCATTCCTCATATGAATAGGTTTAAACATATCATAAACCATAACATAATCGTATCACATAAAACATGGATAAAGGAAACACAAAATTTCCACATTTCAATCACAAGATATCAATACAACACATTGATATAATAAAAATGCTTTCAAAACCATTTTCAATACCAGAATAAAAGAAAGTTACAACTTTGTATTTATTTTTCATTAAAAAAACGTGATGTCTTGTAGAGGAAGCCGGAACTCAAATAATGGTCACGGCAGTGGAGAAGTCGTTGTCGCCGCATATGTACGGAAAGAAAAACATTCCCTTTTTGTCGTTTAGTAAAACACTTCGTATAAAAAATATTCCTTTTGAATAACGTAAAAGTCAAAGGGGTTTATACACCGTATAAAAGAAAGTTGTGTATAAAACCAAATATGTCTCAATGAAAGAAAATTGAGACGAAGTCCCTTACAAAGAACTTTTTTTTAAATAAAATAGATATATTATGTGTATTCACTATAAGTACACATAAAGAAATTATAAATACAATATAGGACATAATAATATCATGACATAATTTGAAAGTAGGAGATTAACCCAAAGAATGGAAATTGGGTTAAGAAGTTCCCTTACCTCGTGTCTGACTTGACTCAACCGTTCTTTAACCTCCTGAATAATAAACTAGAGTTAATATATACCTTATTAAGAACCATTTTCAATTACATTATCCTTTTTATATCACTTATTACAATGATATGAACATTATGTAATTATTTAAGTTAATAACGGTCATTCTGTCGATCTTTGGTACTTGAGTCAACAATAAACTTCTTATAATTACAAGTTGTTTATGTGGTAGAATATCCATTATCTCCAGAATTATATTCATTATTTAGATGTCATATATATCATATATATCCAGTATATACATTCATTTATAATATTACGTAACATTTAGAGGTAAGAAATGAAATGCACCATTCATGGAGACGGTAAGACGTACGTACGTATGAACGCTACTTTCATTTCTATTTCGTATTTAATAGAATGAAATCATAATGATATAAATGTATAATATAATTCCAGTATAATATAGTACATAATACCATTTACTCCATCCTTTATACATCCCACATATGACATTAACGATTCAAATCACTTTGAGGGGGCGGTAGTCCGCACTTCCTAAAATGAAATTATCGCGTTTACCCATAATGGAAATCATAAAGTATGCCATAAATGAGAAATACAGAAGCATAAGTAAAACATAAACATATTATATATCATATATAAATATAGTGACATCTTAATGGCCACCTTTGAAGGTGTTATATGAGTGTTGAACAATCATCGTTTCGTGAGGCAGAAATTCACCATCCACAGAAACCATATGTTCTTTAACCATTAGATGTAGGTGTGTGTAAGTGTAGCTCGAATACTTATTATAACAACATCCTAGTATATTTAGGATACTGGTGTTGTTATAAAATAAATGAATAAAAAGAGTTTAGGGGGTTGGAGAAGAAAAATAAAACAAAACAACATTAGAGAAGACATTACCTCAAAATCGGGTAACTCTTTTTGATTTGAGCCAAAGGCTTCCTTGGGAAGAGTTCTGCCCAAATTGAGGCTTCTAGGAGTAATAGGGGGAAGTTGGGAGAGTATTTGGGCAGAGGTTGGCCGAGCCAAATGGCTTGAAAGTGTGAATGTGGTGGTAGAGGTGGGGGCCTTTTATAAGAGGAGAGGAGAGACACTCTTGGAAAGTAAGGAAATCTTACATTATTATACAATGCTTTTCGGGTTCTAAAGGTCCCAAACTTATATAATTCATGGATAAGGTGATAAGGGTTCGAAATATACCCATCCAATAGTATTTGGACAGGTTTAAGCCTTGGATTGTACATTATCTTTTCATTTTATTAAAATCGTCAAATAATGAGGTCATTGCTGCATCATAATGATGTCATAAATAATTTAATTTATTTAATGTCTAAAAATTATAAAAAAATACTATGATGTAGGAAATCTTTTTAGATTTCTAATTACTATTTATAGTAAAAAATATGACTTGTATAACCCCATGTAAAAATTGTTTTAGTAAAACATTTCATGTTTGTGTCATTTTTTACTTTAACATTAAATAAAAGGTATTTATGTCATTTTCCAACTAAAGTGGCTCCATGGGGTCCCCAAGTTGATCCATGGATTGTCATGGTCAGCCATGGAACATAAAATGAGGGTAGGACATGTGTCAAGCTCATCTCATATTATTAAAACATTATTTTTACCTTAAACTACACTAATTACCTCTAATCGCGATTAAGAACTTAAAAGTTACTATTCACCAAAAATTATTTTAATCTCATTGAATCAAATTTTACTTCTTAATGACAACCATGTATGTCAGATTTTTGAAAATCAAATCACAGAAGTGGTAATATTTCATTTAAACAAAAAATCAGTTATTTAACTACCACTTAGTGGTTTCACTATTCATCAAAAATTGAAGTTTTTCAGAACAATGCCAAAATTTCACCCTAAGCTATAATTGATATTCCTAATTCAAAAATGATGTCTATTTTACAAAATTACAAACATATAAGTTTCATTAATTAATTTTATAATTAATTCCCGCTGTCACAACAAATAGCGTGTTTTTAAGAAACAATTTATATCAAAACATTGGCAATTGTTTATGTCCAATTTCAATGTTAAATTAATTCTAATGACCACCATTGGATAGAATGGTAAAAATATATTCTAATTATACTTTAAAATCACTAAATAGTATAAATTATCACTATAAATTATTTTGATTAAAAAAGTTGTTTTTAAGTATTTTTCACTATTCATAAAAAATTAGAAGTTCTCAGAAAAATACCAAAAATTCAACATAGGCTAATTTCAATATTCCAAATCAAAAAATGAAGTCAATTTTGAAATATAAAATTTCTATAATTTTAAAAAGTGATTATTACTATTCATAACGGCTACTTTGATTAGTCGCGGTGTGTTAGAACTCGAAGTTGCATACAATGCAAGCTATTGCATTATTGAATGAGAAGCGTATCATGGAAGCTCGGGGTGTTACATTAAGAGGAATAGGTTGTCCAAGAATATAGCCTTCTCTTATTCAATATACCTCTGGACTGATAAACTGGTGATGAGAGAACAAGTGAATGCTTAAAAAATTTCATAGTCAAAAGGGCCTAACGAGTACAACCTAACTTCTTCTAGTTTAATATTATGAACCCACAAGCTTTAAGTTATTTATATTATCACCTTAAATTTTTCTTGATCCTCATATTGGGGAGGTCTAGTTCACAAGGAATTGTCTTCTTATTAGGTTTCCCTTTGCGTATTTTCAACATAATAGGATTTCTTCCATTTTTCAATTACAAATGCTTAACTTAGATTAGGTTAGCGTCATATCTAGTTAGTGGAGACTCAATTTTTACCTAGGTTTCTCTTTACAATTGTTCACCATGATGAGTTGTGTGTCTATTTACTTATATAGTTTTAGTTCATGCAAGTTGTACCGATATAGATGATGTTTAAGGTTTCTCTTTACAATTGGTGCACATTGTTTAAGTTTATGATGTGTGGACCGTAAGCTGGGGTAGCCTACATGAAGAGATGTTTCAAGTTAACCTGATATGAATTGGTAAAATATGGTATCATGAATATGGATGATCTCATAATTAATTATAACTCAATAAAACTAATCATAATGACCACATAAGAGTGGAATAGGGTGTTAGATAGTAGAATAAGTAGGATCTCACCTAGGTGTTCTAGAATATGTCTCTGTAAAATAATAGCAGTATTCTCATTTTAATTTAATAATTCCCTGATAATCATTAAATAATTTTTATAAAAAAAGGAAAGAAGTTCAAATTTACCAATAATTCCAAAAAAATGAAGGTGTAGATACGGTCTTGGAACATGGGTCATTTAGTTTATGGTCATGAAGCCCATACCATTTTCTTTGTGATTTAGAGTCACACAATCAGGACTAATTAAGGGTTACATCCTGCTATTTCTATGCTTCTTCATCAATATTGGAAACATTATTTTTTTCCTCATGAACTATGATTCCAGCCAAGTTATGCTTATGTTACTTTTTGTTATCTAATATTATATTTTGATGCTATAAAGGATTTAAAAAGTCAAGGGTTGAAAATTTGGAGATTTGGGAGAAACATGATAGGAATACTATTTAGCATAACTTTTAGTATTGACCATGTGGTAATTGAGTAATATGGTATTGTTAGCACACTGTTTCTCTTTACTAAATAAAATTCCCCTATCCCAAACACTAGAGGGTTCATATCTAACTTAGGGGCTCATCTTTATTATATTATGTTTCTGTAATATTACACTATGATATATATGAATCTATTTCTCTATTTAGTAGTAACTATGTGTTTTAATTTTTTTTATTATTGTGTAGGAAAATTGTGATATACATGGATAAAAACTGGATCACATTACCGAGGAACACACCTAAGTATGTTAAGGGTTTGAATGAGTTTTTAGATTTTTCAATTTCTAATTGATTTGTTGAAGGGAGAATAAGACATCCATGTCCTAAATCCCTGAATTGCCTGAAGGCCTTCATTTTTATTGATTTTTTGATAACCCCCCTTTAAAGGGATGAGGGGGAACCCTTACAAGGCCCGTAGGCTCAGATATTACATGGCCCGTAGGCTTAAGAGATTACATGCCCCGAAGGTCTTAGGGAATTCAACCGGACTATCTACAAGGAACTGCCCCTCACTAGCATCTACATCTTGATAGTAGCTCTCCACCTTTGCATGAACGTCTGGCTAGGCTTCCCGTGCAAGCACAGGCTGGTACCGATGGCATAGCCATACCCTCTCATTCTGACAATCCATTTGGCTCTGCTCTAGTGAGTGCACCTTCTCTGAATCCTCTTCTGGGGATGCTCCTTTTTTTGTAGTGTGTCTGGGGCCTGCATTCATGTGGCCTGAAGGCCTTGGGGTGGCCCTAAGGAATTAAGGTGGCCCAAAGGCCTTGAGAATCAACTGGCTCGAAGGTCTTGGGTGGCCCAAAATCCTTGCAGGTCCCTAGGACCATACCGGTGGCCCAGAGGCCCAGATGGATGAATAGTTATGGCTGCTACAATACCAAATAGTGCCTGCTACAGTACTACTACAGAAATATTGAGTACTGATGTTAATCCACAGAATGAGGTCCCAAGTTCATAGACAATGGAAAATGAAATGAAAAATCTCATAAATGATGCATTCGGCACTACAAGACACCACTATAAGCATCAAA
Source organism: Viscum album (assembly GCA_963277665.1). Classification (NCBI taxonomy): domain Eukaryota; kingdom Viridiplantae; phylum Streptophyta; class Magnoliopsida; order Santalales; family Viscaceae; genus Viscum; species Viscum album. The sequence goes on from OY728158.1 coordinate 1,621,656,137, forward strand.
ACATATCAGAATAACCAGAAGAGGGTGCTACAAATTGCAACATGACAAGTGATGTTTTTGAGACTGTAACACAAGCAGATCAAGATTGTAACATATCATTGGATCCTACTCTTGATTATGTGGAGCCAAATGTAAGAGAAAACCTCACTAAGAAAAATGTGTTTCATGATTTAGTTGATGATGGAAATCAAGAGTTGTATAGTGGGTGTTTGAAATATTCAAAGCTTTCATTTCTACTGAAGTTGTACCATATCAAATGTCTATGTGGAATTACAAATAAGGTAATGTCCATGATATTGGAATTTATTTGTGATGAATTTACTGAAGAAAAAATCCCAGAATCTTTTTATGATATGAAAAAAGTTGTTAACAAGCTTGGTCTAAATTATACAAAAATACATGCATGTCCCAATGATTGTATGCTTTATTGGGGAGAGGATTTAAGTAGACAGAATTTCAAGAAATGTTTTTCTTCTAGATAGAAGTCAAAGGGTGATTTTGGAAGTCTGAATGAACATAATTTCATGGATAAGAAGAAAAATAACACACCTGCAAAGGTTTTGCGTTACTTTCCCTTGATGCCTCGATTGCAAAGATAATTCATGTCATCAAAAACCGCCGAACACATGAAGTGGAATTATGTAGATAAAAAAAATGATGGGTTAATGAGATATCCATGAGATTCCCAATCATGGAAGACATTTGATTCATTACATCTAGATTTATCAGCTGATCCTAGGAATGTTCGATTGGGATTGGCTGCCGATGGATTCAACCCATTTGGGACTTTGAGTACCAGTTATAACATTTGGCCAGTTGTTTTGATCCCTTTTAATCTGCCTCTGTGGATGTGTATGAAACAAACATATTTTATTATTTTTATGATTATTATTAGAAAACAAATTACTATAAATGATATTGATGTATACTTGCAGCCTTTGATTGATGAATTGCAGGAGTTATGGAGCAACGATGTTGAGACATTTGATGCTTCTTCTAAAACAATGTTCAAAATGCATGATTCTTTAATGTGGACCATTAGTGACTTAACTGGGCTTGGGAATTTATCTAGTTGGAACACTTACATGAGTTTGGCTTATCTCGTTTGTAACTTTGATTTTGAGCCCAAACAACTACCTCACAGTAGAAAATGGTGCTTCTTGTGCCATCGAAGATTTCTCGATGCATTTCATAGATTTCGACTGAACAGATCAAAATTTAATGGTTCCATTGATCATAGACCACCACCAAAGTTCTTAACTGGTTCTGAAATATTGAAACAACTTGAAAATGTTGAAACAAAATTTGGGAAGGTTCATCATTTGAATGATAGCAGAAAATGGGTCCAAAGTGCATCATCAGGTGAAATCAGAACGCAACAATGGAAGAAAAAAAGTATATTATTCAAACTCCCATATTGGGAATTTAATTTGTTGTGGCATAATCTTGATGTGATGCATATTGAGAATAATACCTATGATAATTATATTTTCACATTACTTAATGAGCATGGAAAGTCGAAGGATCATCTCAATGCTCGCAAAGACTTACAAGTAATGAACATAAAATGTGATCTCTGGCCAGATGAGAATGAAAACTATGCTCCAGCCATTTTTCAATGAAAAATAGGGATAAATATACATTCCTTTGAATTTTAAAGAATGTGAAGGTATATGATGGGTATTTGAGTAACATATTGAGGTGTTTATACTTGAATAATCGTAAGTTACATGGATTGAAAAGTCACGATTCACATATTTTTTTACAATAGTTACTACCATTGACATTGTGTACATTATTACCTGAAAAAGTTACTGCTATTGTACTCCAATTCTGCACATTTTTCAGGCAATTATGTGAGAAAGATCTACATCCATTTCAACTTGACAACCTCCAGGAGAAGTTTGTATTGACCCTTTGTGCAATGGATATGATCTTTCCTCCATCGTTTTTTACTGTCATGATGCATTTAACTATGCATTTGGTTGAGGAAGCTAAATTAGGAGGTCCCATTCATTATCGATGGATGTATCCAATTGAGAGGTAATTTATTTATATGTTTTTCATTTAAGTAAATTTTTTTTGGCATTTAAATAAATGCATATTATTATTATTTTATTTCACTGATATCTTGGGAATTTTAAAGCATATGTGAGAAATAAAGCTCAACCAGAAGGCTCTATTGCTGAAGGCTATTTGGATGAGGAGTGGCTTACCTTTTGTTATAGATATTTGGATGATATTGAGACAAGATTTAATCGAGTTGGATGTGTTGACGACAAATCAACTCAATCTCAAATGCATCAAAAATAAAAAATATTTACTGCTATTGGTCGATCAGTTGGGAGGACCTCAAATGTGATATTGAAAGAATTGGAATTATTACAGGCACATAGATATGTGCTGCCGAATAGTGAAATTTTAGATCCATTTATTAAAGATTTTAGGATACAAACAAAGATATTAATGAGATTCCGAAAATGAAATGAGAAAGATATAACTAAAGCTGTGAATAAAGAGCTTGTAGAATGGTTTGTACGAAGTGTAAGTTCATAAATATTGAAATAAATACGAATATTAGTTTGACACATACATTTTGTAAATCTATTAAATTATATTTCTTTTTTCAGATCATGAATACTGATACTCAAGAAGACTTGTCAGAAGATTTGAAGTTTCTTGCTAGAGGTCCTATAAAACAAGTTAGAAAGTTCAACACTTATAATGTGAATGGCTTTAGATTTCATACAGTCGATCGAGAAGTGGGTTTGAAAACATAGAATAGTTATATATTTACATTTGATGAAGTGAGATACTATGGAAAGCTACATGATATTATTGAATTAAACTACCATATACATTTTTCTGTTGTTTTATTAAAATGAAAATGGGTCGATATTATCAGAGGTGTTAAAAGAGATTCCTTGCAATTTACTTCTATGAACTTCTCTCGCTTGATGGATGTTGGTGATCATGAACTTCATGATCCATATATATTAGCATTGAAATAAAAAATGGTATATTATGTGAATGATGTTGTGGATGAAGTGTGGAGTTTAGTTGTTCATGTAATACAAATAGATTTGTATGATATGGGTGATGAAGTGGAAGATTTGACCTCTGAAATTTAATTTCATCAACAACAGGAAGAAGAATTATTTTTCCATCATGATATTGGAAATATTAGTCTAGAAAGGATGAATGAAGTGGATGAAGCAATGGAGAAGGAAACTAATATGATTGAAGGAGAAAATGATTGTATGTACAATTATTTATTCATTCAGCAACCACTTGTTTCATTTCTGCAGTCATTCATTATCATTGTTATATATATTATGTCTATTAGTACTGGGAATCTATTATCATTTTTAATTGTTCTTTCTGCATAATTTTTTTGAAATATATATTCTGAACTAAATTTTATTTGATTAAATGACAGGAATGCAAAGGAAAAAGTGGTACACTATTTCATCTAGTTCTGTGACAGATGACGATCCATCTGGATCCCTCCCCACAGCATCTGAGGCACCAGCTGCCTACACCCCTGCACCATCTCCCCTTGCACCATCTCTCAAACCATTCGTGGGTGTCTCATTAGAGGCTGAGTCATCGAATCCCCCTTCATAAGCCTCAACAGTGGGGTGGCGACACGCCCCTTCCAGTTCATCATGGACATACTGGAGTGTCACTGTCATAGGTACAAATTTTAATTAAATAAATTTATTGCATTTTGTTTATACTAATTGTTTGCTCATTGAAGATGAAAAAAAATGAAACCATGAAGAAAAACATAAAAATTTTAGATGTTTGGAATATGAATGGAGAGAAGATAGTCATTCCATTTGATTGTTACGGGGTCCCTAAGGATGACGCCACGGGGTTACTTGGCTAGATTCTAGGCCAGCTGGCAGCAGAGCCCATTTCTGTATACAGATGTTCTTCCACTTTACAGTTGCTGATGTGATAACACAGAAGTGGATGTTGAAAAATCTTGGTAAGAAATGGAAAGATTTCAAATGGAGATTGTGGTGTGATTTCAACGATACTTTGTTGACCGTGCAACAAATGCATGAGAAGCTACCCAGTGGGGTACCGAAAGAACAGTGGAAAATTTTTGTTGACAAACATCGTGAAGAGAAACAGATAGTATTGAAATATATATTAATATATTATCATCATTTTACATTTATACATGTATATGAAGAGGATATGAAATTGAATACATTACTATTAAATTGATTTTTATTTATTTCAGGATCTCTCAAGACAGAATGCATCAAACCGGGCTAAGCAAGTCATCCCTCACACCGTAGGCTCAAAAAGATTTTCTAGAAGCCGAATGACATTGGTAATATTTTAATTATTTTAATATTTATAATACAATATTATCTGTTTAATATATTGAATTGTTAATTTATCTTTGCTTAATGCAGTCATAGAGTTTAGGGCATGAAGCATCCTGAACTGAACTGTGGTTGGATGTTCACAAAAAATCAGATGGAAGTTTTGTTAATGAGCTTGCCAAAGAAGTTGGGGTATGAAGTCAATTTTTTATTATAATAACTTATTATCAATTTTTACTGTGTTAATATATATTTATATTTGATTTATAGGTAAAAATTAAAGAACTATGGGTTGCCAATCTTGGGCAGTCCTACTCCGTCTCCCAGGAAGACCCAGTTTCTAAAGTCCTTGGGAAGGAGCATCCTGGTAGAGTGCGCGGGATGGGTTTTAGACTCGTACCATCTGAGGTCTTTGGCATGCCACCAGGGATTATAGTTGCATCTACTCATAGTTATAGTCAGTCCATACCTGAAGATGATCATAGGGAGATTGCTTCTCTACGAAGCACAGTTCAAGATCAGGGGGCACAGATATCTGCTTTGCAGCAAGAGATGACTGCTATACATCAGCAGATGAGAAGATATGCCCTCGGTGGTAGTGCATCGACCGGTGGTCAGCAGGTAAATCACAAAAAATCAAAATCATTTAGTTTTCAAAATTTTATTGGTTTTAAGTTTTAATATAAATATGAAACAATATTTAATTTTCAGAATAATGTTCTTACAGGTGACATCAGAAAGTTGAGATAGAGGTGGAGATCGTGATGATGCATCATCAGACCATGAGTAGAGTTGTATTGTTGATGTGTTGAACAAATATGGGAACATTTGGTTTGTATATGTACCATGTGTGGCACATAGTTTCCACCAAACATTTTCATGTCCTAACATTTTCTTGATTTCTCATGTTTCCTTTTATGCATTTTATTGATTTATGATGTTTCCTTTTATGTCTTTATTTCTCAAGTGTGGTATACATCATTCCAGTTAGGCCTGTGTTTGAATTAGTAGTCGAGATTTTGGATGACTAGGAGTTAAACCCATTGTTGATGTGTTGAATAAATTCGCGATGCTTAATATTATAATATGTAACTATTCAATATAATCATCCAAGAAGGTAAACCCTTTTGGAGTTGGTATCCTATGACACCGTGAATCACAAAAACATGTGGATTGATAACTCTTTATTAGGAACTATTTTCTATGAAACCAATAGAAAATGATTTTCATTTTCCATAACAAAAACATAACCTTGTTTTATATTTGAGCCTAATATGATTAATGTTATATAAATCTTGATTTCCTAAAATTATTCATGAATATATAAAAAATTACATGTCATTCCATGAATAAAACCTTAGAAAACAATAATATCTCACAGCTAGCGTATCACCCAAGGTAAAATAACATCCAACTATAACATCAAACAACAAGAACAACAATCCCACACCGAGAACCTGAGTTTTCCCCCATATATGGGTTAGACAATCCCACAAAAAAACACATTACCAAGGATTGAAACACCTTAATATCATATAAAACTTTCAAAAAAATTATTCAATAGAAAATAAAATGGCTTTGATAAAACATTGTGATGCCATTACCTAGGTTCCACTAAACTATTTCCCCAAACCAATGTGCCACATGACCATAGGAATGCCTTCTCATATACAAGAGGCTTCCTACTAGTATTGAGGGTCCAATGAGGTATGTGGGGATAATATACCATCTTTACCAGTGTAAAAAAATAGTATAAATCAATTTAAATGATAACCAAGTATGTTATAAGAATAATCATGCATGATGTATTCAATTCCAAAAATTAGGTAAATCCCCGCAACCAATATAGTAAACATGTCAGTTCATACAAGTGTCATGTGTTAAGGAAAAAATAAAATAAAAAACCCTATAAAAATCCTAAAATGGGTCTCGATGTCCATCCAGTTCCCTCATACATGCTCTATACCATATCCCAAACCAACCATCTATCAAAAGGATTTTTCCCTTACACTTCCCTACAACCATGAGATGTACTCAGGTATTAATGGAATCCTAAAAAGTGTGTGAGTATAGGTTAATAGGACACCACCAATAGTGTCTAAACAAATAAATATTATAATAACAATAATGCTATATACATAAGTAAAATTAAATAATGAACAAGGAAGAAAAGGTAAACAAGTTCCATAATTAAATATCAAGCATTTAACCCTGTATATCCTTCGGTTTTATGATGACATCAAATCCCACCAAACCTTCTTCAGCCATGTTAGAATTATATTCCATTAATATAAATGGGTTTTACATTTTCATTAACAACAATGGAAATTCATTAATCATTTCAAATTCATATACTGTGGTGCACTAATCAGTTCACTCATATCATACACATAGGCTTTAGTGCCTGGAAAGCCATGTCAATACACTATCCAAGCATATGAAACTCCATATACATCATATCAAGTCCATTATGTCACATTTCATGTCTATCCATACCACATCAAAGATAAGGAATTCCTTGTAAAAAAGTTCTTACCCATGGGTGGGATCTAATGTGTCCCTCATCATTTACCAATCCATCAATACACATTACACAAGGTCAAACGCACTTGACCTTTTTAACAAATTACAATATCAAGGGTGAACCTATTTCATTTCACCAATATTCACATAGTTTATCACTTTCACTGCACTTAACGTAATTCCATAACTATTCTATTTTACTATTCATTCATCAAAAAAACCATTGTACGTATTTTCAATTACATATTATAACATGGATATTCCCACATTTTCTATTCATTATTTATCCCCTTAGTTGTCTCATAACCCATTTAACCATAAAAGTTTTGATAAACAACCACTTATTCCATTTTGACATCCTTGAAAGGTCCAACACATCATTGATTTGATGTTATTTTATGAGATTGTGTCTGGTTTGATTTTTTTTTCAGGGCAGTGGTGCAGTGGAAGCAGCAATTTTTTTTCTAGTCATCTTTTCATGGCGGTTTTAACCGCCACAAATAGTATACAGGTAAAACTGTAGCGGCCGTTAAAAACGCCGCTAAACGTAAAAATACTTAAGTTTAGCGGCGGTTTTAACCGCCGCTACAGAGTCACATCCGCCACCTGCATTCCATGGCTGTTATCGGGACTTTAGAGGCAATTTTACATCCATTGGATTTTATGTTATTAGCGGCGGTTATAACCGCGGCTAATAAAATAAAATCCCAGGTTCATAAAAACCACCGCTAAAGTGGCTAGAACTGCTGCGAAATGAGGAAACTACGGCGCTTCCTTTAAACCGCTGCAAATTGAAGAAAACCGCCGCTAATAGTTTTACGACTCCAAATTTAGTGGTGGTTACTATAAACCGCCGCTAAACCATGTAGCGGCGGTTTAAACCGTTGCTAAACGCAAAAAAAAAAAAAAACCGCCGCTACATGGCGGTTTTCTTGTAGGGAGCATTGACACATAAACTACCCCAAAGTATGAGCTAGTAATGCCCAACATAGTCTACTTAGTCCTCATGGAAACCTAAAAATAGTTTTATATACATAGGGTGATCATACAAGTATACTTATTAGAAAAAACTAATGTCTCTCATGCATAAGTGAGAGAAAGATACTAATGCTCCCACGAGAAAACAAAAGAACCAACAACACCTAAAAAGACATACTAACCATCCCCACCTCACCAAGGCATGATCACCAAATAACACAAGTCAAGTAAAGTAATATAGCAAGCACATCGATGATAGGGTACCCCACACCACCTTCCCACTGATTAGATGCTCTCACACCCTAACAAAAAATGTCCAGGAGCTCCCACCTCTTCCGAAAGAACCACGTCACAACCCGCCCACACACAATTGGGTCTCACAAATAGTCCTGTCACCTAAAAAAATGAAGCTCATCACAACCCTCCCACACACACCTGGGCTACAAATCACATCGTATCCTACCCACAGACACCTAGTACTCATACCACACCACATCTTGAAAAGAATTGGGAAAGCACAACACATATCATCCCAAAGACACATGGGAAAACACAACTCACCCACACACACCTAGGACCCACAAGCCATAACCTTCCTGAAGAATCTTGGGCTATCACCACCTTAAAGATGGAGTAGGGAAGAGTGGGTGGCTAAAAAGCCATCCTCCCACTGGGTTGTTTAGGAAAGACACCCTCCCCCATGAAAATGCGGGTGTTCGCCACATGGTTCTCAACAAGGGTGGGGTGCACATAGAAATAAAAAAGAAAATACATATAATACATATATAATACCAAACACTCAAGACCAACCTATGGGTTTCACAACATCTCCTACATCAATTAGTATCAGCAACGATCACTTCATAAGTTGATAAAATTAAAGCAGATTCAAAAAGATCTTTCTCTCAACAACCATTCATTTCATTATTTAACTTTAACCATAGTTAATCGTGCAAACCATAATTTAAATTTTCATTGAAAAAATCCTTCCCATAAAACCAACTCATTCCATCTCAACATTATTATGTATTTATTTTCTCCATCACTATCCAGGCAACTACCTAGTATAGAATACAACAAGGCACACAAAAAATGTCACACAGGGGAATACGAACCACATTAAATAAACCCAATTCATATTTACATTTCGTATAACACCCATTCATGTCATAAAAAAACTGATCTCAAGACATGGAGTGAAGATTTGGGCATGCTACTAAAATTCAGGTGAATTACCCATACCAACCACTGTCATCATCATTCTTCAAATTTATTCCTCCCAATACATCCTCTCAATAGAGAAAACCCAAAACTCATAGCCACACCCAATAACACATCTCATTACAACTAAAAAACACCCATTGCAACCATTCTTGTCATCCCTACTTCATAACTACACCACACCCATCACACCCAGCAACACGACATAATAAAAACCGATTACTACCCCACTGCACAACACTACCTTTCCATTACACAATTAATCAATCTCTCAACTTGAGATTCCATTATGCCTTTTGAACCACCCCACAATACATAAAGATGATCACAACCATACCACAACATAAACCAAACAAAACATATTCAGATTTAAAAAGTCATCTATTCTTTAATTCCACTTATTAACTTATGAGGTTATTATAGAAACAATTTGATCCTTAGGCATCCATTTATTATTTGAGTGTATGTGGTTAACTGATTTCATAAAAATTGTTTGACATAAAAACAAACATCATGAATTCTAGAATCATTACTCAGTGTTCAAAAAAAATACCCCCAATGACCATGATTTTTAGTAGGGTGTTTAGTCCATATAATTCACAACAACAACCAAAAAAAACAAGAAGATCATACATCACTTTTCCATATACTCGTATATTGATCTTAAATAGATTCATTTATCTTTATTGATTTAGTATTATAAAATATTAAAAAAGGAGACATCCATATACCCACCCCACATGATTCAAAAATAAAAGAGAGATGAAGGGATCCCTACCTTGAAGAACATACAATCAACACTTCCTGATTGCGCTAAAATAAGGGGTGCATAGGTAGGAAAAGCCTCTAGGGGAAACATGATCCAAAAAGGTGCAATACAACTGCATGACTTCTCAGGGAATAAGGGTTTGGGGCACACCAATAGAAAACCAGAGCACACAAGGAAGATATCATCTCAACTTTAGAAAGGCCAGATCCTATATCAATGATAGAAATGGTTTTTAAAAGCCATTAAATGGTGATCTTGACCAAGACCACATGGTTTGGAAGTCAAAGGAAGATTCAGGTTTTTAGAAGATAGATACAATTTTAAACGGCTCAAAAAACCATTAAATATGGTATTAAACTCATTTCATGTCAAATAAAATGTTAAAGGAGAAAAACAAGAAAAACTGGAGAATTCTGACATTTTGACACTATTGAAAATGACTCACTAGTGGATGAGTAACCAGTGCGAGATACTGGTGGATGAGATACCGGTGATGAGATACCAATGCAATTCACCATTTGGTGAGCTATTAGTATGAGCTACTGGTGGATAACTCACAGTTAGATGAGATGCCGGTGGACGAGTCACCATTGAGTGACTCACCAATGGACAATTCACCACTGGAGACCTACTATTGCAACCTACCATTATGAGTCACCGGTGCGAGTCACCACTGGAGACCTACTGTCGTGGATGAGTCGCCATTGTAGAGATCCATTTATAGATTAAAGCAATCACCTAGGTCATTAAACACTCGATTCGATAAAGCAATTAAATAATTTGGTTTCATTATGAATGAATGCAAGCCATGTATTTAAAAGAGGTTTAGTGAGAATGCAGTCATTATCCTAGTAGTATATGTTGATGAAATATTAATTATTGAAAATGATATACCATTGTTATAGTATGTTAAGTACTAGCTAAGAAAGTGTTTCTCCATGAAGGACTTAGGTGAAGTAGCCTATATTCTAGGGATCAAGATCATTTACGATAGATCCAAGAGGCTACCAGGACTAAATCAAATTACATACATTGACTAGATACTAAATATATTTAGTATGGAACAATCCAAGAAGGTATTGGTTCCAATGTCACATGGTATACATATTTCTTAGAAAATGTGTCCTCAGAAACAATAGGAGAAAGAGATAATGAGTAAGATCTCATATGCTTTAGGGACATGATTAATAATGCATACCATGTTATGTACTTGACTTGATGTTTCCTATGTATTTATCATGGTATAAATATATCAATATGATCCATGAGAACAACATTGGTCTGCTGTTAAGGCTATCCTTAAGTATCTAAGAAGAGCTAAGGATATGTTCCTTGTGTATGGAGGAGACAAGGAGCTAGTCATCAGGGGTTACAATGATGCTAGTTTTCAAATAGATTAGAATGATCTGAATTCATAGTCATGATATGTTTTCTATCCCAATGGAGGATCTATGATCCAGAAGAGTTCAAAGAAGACCATTTTCACTGATTCGACAATAGAGTCCGAGTATATAGTGGCTCCTGATTTAGCCAAAGAATCTGTTTGGATATGAAAATTTGTCTAGGATCTTGATGTGGTACCTAACAGTAAAGACCCTATCGCATTACATTATGATAATACTGTAGTGACAGATCTTGAAAAAGATCCAAGGTCACACCAACTTAAAAAGCACAAACTCCAGAAGTATCATTGTAACAACCCAAACTCACACTTCTAGATTTGGTATAAATAACATGTTGTGTATTTTTTTTTATAAAAGATAACTGCAAAATACACAGTACATTATATAATAAAGGGTCTTTTCTGGTCTAGGTTTTGGAGAATTAGACAAAAACTTACATTTTATCCATATTGTAAAAAATTTATTACAATTAACCTATTTTATTCATGTGTGCTACCTCATTATATGAAACAATCACATTTTGAATTCCCATTAAACCTATGAAAAATATTTTAAAAATTGGGGTGAGCATAAAAATTTCCTAGTAAGGGGTTTTAAAACCATTGAAAAATACTTTTATACATACTTATTTAAATAATATTTTTAAACCATTTTATATCGAAAATATATATTTGATATAAAATATACTTTTTATAATTTTTCAAAAAAATATTAATCATTTTGAAAATCCATTTCAAAATTAGTCTCTGAAAAAACACTTGGATATCTTCTTTTATTTTTTTTTGAAAATAAAAATAATTTATTTATGGATTATTTTGATACTCGTTAGATCTTTTGAAAACCATGTGGCCACTTCGTAGTGTCACTTTTTGGACAATGTCTCATTGAGGAAGTGAATTCACTTCCCACCCCTTATCATCTCATTTGATATGAAAGCGTCAAATTTAATTTTAAGAATTTTTTTACTAAAGAGGTTCCTTTCTCATTCAAAACCCATTAAAACCCTTTCAAAATATTACATTATTTATTCACATAAAATAAATAAATTCTATTATTGGAAAAGAAAATCCTACTTTTGGGAGAAATATATTTTCTAGAAAATAATTACTTACATTTAGATGTAATTAACATAAACACATTAAAATTAAAACAATTTCTTGAATTAAAATACATGAAATGTCAATAATTATAGATGATGACCATATCTACTACCATGAATGAAATTTACACCAATTAAAAACCAAGTTACATATAAAATTATAGAATATAAATTTCATAGAGATTTTTAATAAAATAAAATTCCTTTAAAATTAAGAATTTTAAAATTGAAAAATAACAAAACAATGTTTTGTTATTTTTTTATAACTTGAAATAAAACTTTTAATCACAAAAAATAAAATAACGTATTCCCTTACATAATTTTGGAACATAAATCATACCTTTTTTTGAAAAATATAATCCCTAAAAAAGGGTTTTTATAAAATAATAAAAGCTTTACATAAAATGATAAATTTCCCTTACCAAGTTTTTTTTCTACTTCTTCCTCATAAGTGACTCTCTCTCTCTATCTATATATATTCTCTCCCTTGATATGAATTGGGTTTTCTAAGGGTATTCACATAGAAAATAACCCGAATGAAATTCCTATATATATAACCTCAAACTCACTATACACACACACACACATAATAAAAGAAGAATCTAGATAGATTTCAATACGTTTATATTATATAATATTTAGAGTTGAAATTTTAAGCTTGAGATTCATATATATATATGTATACTGAATATGAAAATAACATATGAATATATATATATATATATATATAATTTTAAAAATTAATCTATTTAACTTAAAAAAACAAATTATAAGTCTCAAGACTTCCTTTAGCTTATGAATAATGAATTAGAAATATATATATTATATGTTTTTATTCTGATTGGTTCAATATTCCTTGTGAATATTTGGTTTAAAATAATTTACAATTCATTTATATTGGTTTGAAAATTATGACAGTTCTCATTTATCAAATTTTCAACATGATCTGGGCCATGGGTTGTTGGGGAGGAAGGTAATGGTGGTGGTGGGGGGGGGGAAATCATCAATGTCGAGGGTTTTAAGATAAAACTAGATAGGAGGAAGATGAAGAATAATGGTAGATCAAATGACAATCATTGTTTCAATAGAACGGTTCTATTCTTAATAGAACATTTTAATGCGGGTGAAAAATTCTCTACACACTGCATCCCACATAAAAACCTTCCATGTTTAGGTTTCACTTAATAACATAAGCAGTGATAAGTCCCCTCTAAAATCATAACACACACCACTCACGAGTTGCAGCCTAGAGGGAACTATGCACAACTTATTCATGGTCCGAAGGCCTTATACATGGGACTACCCATGCTTAACCAAATATATGCTAAATAATCATGATTTACACATGGATTTCTACTTATATAGACTCCCACCATGGGATTGGCCGAGTGCACTGGGCCCACCTAAGTAGTGGTTGACTATGCACTTGGCTGCCTTTGCTTGGGTAATTTTTTTATTAAAAGAAATAAACATTCAAAGTAAATTTTATCATTAATTTACTTATGATTATTATTTATATATTTCAATTAGGTTACCTATAAAACTTTATTATTATTATTATTATTATTATTATTTTGATTATAATTTTTAACTATCAACTTAGAATTATTTTAAATTTATTTCCTAAAGGTATCAACGAATCTTTTAATTTGTATCACCATTATATTTAAAAAACTCTAATTGTTACTAAATAAAATTCACAAAAAAAATCTTATAAATACCCATGCCTTAAAGGTATTCAAATAATCTAATATCCCCCAAAGTCTAATTTCTTACTCTCAAAATGGTTCTCTATTTTCATCTTACTCTATGTATTTTTGCTATTTCCATTTTTGAAACTTTTCTAATCATGGAAGATCAAAGATAGGCGGGTCATACTTTTGACATTATTTTATTGATCGGAGGTGTTCCAATTATATTACTGATGCTTTTAATAAGCTTACTAAATTAGTTGGGGAATCTTGTTTGTAATGATGGTAGTATTTTATTAATAAAATTTCCTTCATTTTGTCTTAAATTATAAAATATTATTTATTTAAAATATTTATAATACATCAAAATATTGGGGTGTTACATTCCCCCCTCAAAGGAATCATTCTCTCATAATTTTTTTTACATAAACCCTATTTTTCCTTCTTCCAAGATTTGGTCTTGGAACTTGAATTCCTGCAATAATAACTTTACTATTATCACTAAACTTGAATTTAACAAATTTTCTTGAAATAAATCTTACCTTTATAAAAATATATAATGTTCCTGATTCTCATGGAAATGAAAGTTACTTCTAGTTATATTGATCCTCAAGGTGGCTTCATGTTCTTCTGCTTCTCTTTCCCATATGCAACTTGTGCAATATGGGTTATATTGATGCAAACATTGATAAGAAGTTCTTACAGAAGTATAATGAGTATATAGCTCAGAAATTTTTGTTTGAACTTGATTCCTATAAAACAATATAACATACTTGTATTCTAATATTTCAAAATCATCATTGATTATCCATATGATTGTTCCATATAAACTAAAACTTAACAGGTGATACATATATACTACATGGATGTTTCCCATTTTTGTGGCTTAAAAAATATCTATAAGCGATTCATATTGTTTGGATAAGGTAAAACATTTGAAAAGACCCTCCTGATACTTTACTTGGTGTACATAATAGGAATGTTGTGTCTGAAAGATCGCATAGTATATAAATCCTGATCCTTGAAAGTATCAAAGTATGTCATATGTATTGGATATTTTATAAAGGCATTTGCAAGTAAGACAAAGGTTGGAAAAGGGATTAAATTCATCTGATCATGAATTTATAATAATCATAATAAGTAACTCATCTGGAAGGAATAAAAGAGTTGTTCATGTTATTCTTCCTTCCATCTGAAAATTATATAATAAAAGATTTACTAAGAAGGAATGATTAACCTAATGAAATAGTCTAATTTCCAAAATTATCTAGACTGTTGCTCTGATACCACTATAAAAACCTGAACTTTCACTTCTAGATTTGGTATTAATAATATGATGTGTATTTTTTTTAATAAAAGACAACTACAAAATATACAGTACATTATACAACCAAGGATCTTTTTTGGTCTAGGTTTTAGAGTATTAGACAAAACCTTACATTTTATCCAAGTTGTAAAAAATTTATTACAATTAACTGGTTGTCTTCGTATGAGCTACCTCATTATACCAAAAAATTACCTTTGTAATTTCTACTAAACCTATGAAAAATATTTTAAAATTTGGGGCAATCATAAAAAATTCCCAGTATGGGGTTTTAAAACCAATGAAAAATAATTTTATATATAATTATTTCAATACTATTTTTAAAACATTTTATATAAAAAATATATATTTTATATATAATATAATTTTCATAATTTTTCAAAAAAATACTTATCATTTTGAAAATCCATTTCAAAAATAGTATTTGAAAAACACTTGGACTTCTCCTTTTATTTTTCTTGAAATAATAATAATTTCTTTTTGGATTATTTTGATAATTAGAAGATCTTATGAAAATCATGTGGCCACTTAGTAGTATCACTTGCTAGACAATGTCCCATTGAGGAAGCGAGTTCACTTCCCACCCCTTATCATATCATTTTATATGTAATTTCCAAATTTAAATTTAAGAAAAATATTTTTACTAAAGATCCAACTTTATTATTCACAACCCATTAAAACCCTTTAAAAATATTACATGATTTATTCTCATAAAATAAACAACTTATAATCTTGGAAAAGAAAATCACATTTTGTTAGAGAAATCCATTTTCTTGAAAAGAATTACCTACATTTAGAGGTCATGAACATAAACGCATTAAAACTAAAACAATTTCTTGAATTAAAATGCCTAAAATGTTAAGAATTATATATGATGGCCATATCTACTAACATGCATTAAATTTACAACAATTAAAAATTAAATTACACATAAAATTATAGAATAAAAAATTCATAGATATTTTTAATAAAACCAAATTCCTTTAAAATTAAGAATTTTAAAATTGAACAATAGAAAATCAATGTTTTGTTATTATTTTATAACTTTAAATAAAACTTTAAATTTTAGAAAATAAAATAAGGGCTTCCCTTATAGAATTTTGGAACATAAATCATACTTGTTTTTGAAAAATATAATCCCTACAAAAGGGTTTTTTTAAAAGAATAAAATCTTTACATTAAATGATAAATTTAACTTACATGGTTTTCTTATTATTATTCCCTATAAGTGAATTTATCTCTCTCTCTCTATGTAAATATATATATTCTCTCCCTCGATCTGAAATGGGTTTTCTAAGGGTATTCACACAGTAAATAACCCGAAGGAAACCTCTATATATATAACCTCAGTCTCACTGTATATATATATATATATATATATATATATATAATAAAATAAGAATCAAGATTTATTTCAATGTGTTTATATTATATAAGATTTAGAGTTGAAAATCATGGCTTGAGATTCTAATATATATATATATACATATATGTATACTAAAAATGAAAATAACATATGGATATATATATATATATATATATATATATTGTTTTAAAAATTAATCCATTTAACTTTAGAAAAAAAATAGAAGTCTTTGGACTTCTTTTATATTGCGAAGAATGAATATGAAATATGTATATTATATGTTTTTATTCAAATTGGTTGTAGATTCCTCATGAAGATTTGGTTTAAAAAAATTTATAATTCATTTATACCAGTTTGAAAATTACGATGATTATCATTTGTAAAATATTCAATATGAGCTGGGCCATGTATTGTTGGGGACGAAGACATTGGAGGCAGTGAGGAACACATTTGTGTTGAGGATTTTAAGATAAAACTAGGTGGGAAGAAGACGAAAAATAGTGGGCGATCAGATGAATTTTTTTGTTTCGATCAAATGGTTCCATTCTAAAAAGAACATTTTAATATAGGTGAATAGTGTTTCATACACCGCATTCTACATTGAAACCTACCACATTTGGGTGTCACTTAATAGCATAAGTGGTGACAACTCCCCTCCGAAATCAAAACACTCACCACTCATGGGTTGTGGCCCAGCGGGTGCTATGCCCAACTTATTCACGATCCGCGGGCCTTATACACAGAACTTCTTATAGCTATGGTCATTACTCATGAGTTACACATGGATAAATACTCATATGGAATCCCACCATGGGTTTGACCGAGTTCAATGGGACTACTTAAGCAGTGGTTGACCATGCAATTGGATGCCTTTGGTTGGGTAATTTTTTTATTAAAACAAAATAAATATTCAAAGTAAAATTTATCATTGTTTTACTTATTATTATTATTCTTATTTTATTTATATATTTCTAGTAGGTTACCTATAACAATTTATATTATTATTATTTTGATTATAATTTTTAATTTTCAACTTAGAATTATTTTAAATTTATTTTAAATCACCTATAGTTATCAATGATTTTTTTAATTTTATCACTATAATATTTAAAAAATCTCTAATGACTACTAAAAAATGCTAAAAAAATTCCTATAAAAAGGTATTTGGATAAACCAATATTCTTAAAATTCTAATTTATTACTCTAAAAAATGTTTTATATTTTCCTCTCACTCTCTATATTTTTTCTATTTTCCTTGCTAAATATTTTCTAATCATGACAGATTCGAGAGAGTTGGGTTATACTTTTGTCATTATTTTGTTTATCGGAGGTGTTCCAATTTTATTATTGATTCCTGTAATAATCTTATTGAATTAGTTTTGAACTCTTGTTTGTAAAAAAGTCAGTGTTTTATTAATAAAACCTCCTTCATTTTTTTAAATTGTGAAGTCTTATTTATTTACAACATTTATTATACATCAAAATCTTGTGGTATTACAATCAAATATTGAGGGATTTTTATCAGAGTTGAATTTGCAGTAAGTAGAGTTTCCATAGAAGAAAACGCGGTGTAAACCTTGACTAATGACCTATCTCATCAAAAGAATGAGTATCATGTGAGAGCTAGCGAGTTGAAGGTTGTTAGCAATTGGATTTAGTGCAAGTGGGAGTCTGTTGGAGTTGGTGCCCATAACCAACTTCTATGTACTTTATGATAACCATTATTAATTATTTTGAGTATTAATATAATCCTCATCACATATTGATTTTTCTTCTATGTAACATAGTATGGGATAATGTCCTAAGTGTAGCTATCACATTGAAAGGTTATAACAGTTTCCCGCTATGATGAGAACCTATAAGTGCCATGATACTATTCTTAAATATAGGTTCTATAGACATATAAAATCATTTAAGGGACACAAATGGTATAGTCCATCAGGGGTGGATACTTAAAGGACTTTGAGACACCTTCTCATAGTGTATTCCATTGGTAATATCTAGTGTAAGATATAATGAGAATGAGATTCTCCAGTGGGAAATCTACATTTATGTGTTATTGGATGTTCCTATCTGTGGACATGTGTATTGACACTTAGACTTAAATATTATAATTAATGTGTATTATAAGTCATGTACTTTTATGTATTGATGAAAACCATGACGATATATTCTTTTAGTGAGGTAAGATACAACGAGTGAATCATGAGTAATATTTCATTAATGAATAATGTGAGAAAGGATTTTCCCCTTCTGTTATTTAAGGGAAGTTGATATTTCAAGACCTTTGATGGAAATGATATATCCTAAATAAATCCATATCCATGGCGTTCTATAGGAAAATTTTATTTTTAGAAAGTCAAAGAAATAGACATTGAGAACATAGGTTGATGACAGTAGCATGAAACCTTCTTGATTAGAGATATTACGATAAAATGATTATATTACACAGTATTCATCTATATGAGTTATTATGTCATTGCAACATTAAATTATTTCTCTATGGGTTCCTTGACATATTTCTAGATGCTAACCCTATATTTTAGGCATCTTTGCTAATGCCATTGAGAAAGAGGCCTAGAGGGCCACACATTACATGTTTTCCATAATCTCAATTAAATAATATATCATTATTTATTATTTAATAGGTTGTATAAATATTATTCCCACACATGGATTAACAATTATTCATGTTTTATTTGATCACATATATTCTTTCACAAGTTATGTGAGAAAATATTATATGAGTAGTATTTTCTATTTAGTGAATATAATATTTATTTATTTATTGGAGAATAATTCAGTGAATTTATTTATCAAATAAATAGTCATTATTCAAGGAGTTTAATGGTCCGATGAGAAATAATATATATTGAATATTTTTTGAATAAATAATATTTAATTTAATTCATGAGTTTTGTTCATGTCAAGAAATAATAATAATATGATTATTATAAACATGGGATTCCATAGGGATTAAAAATAATAATAAGGGTGCATATACAATTATTATTTTCAAACCCTAGCAGTATATAAACCAAATTATATTATTTTCTTAAGAGAGACAATTCATTTGTGTTGTGCACAATGAGATCAGGAGAGAATCCTCTCAAATTCCTAGAGAGCTCCCTCTTTGAGAACTCTCTTAAGAATGGAGAGTGATACTCCTCCACCACCACTTTCAAATTTGGAGAGATCAAAGAAAACCCTTTCTTAAAGCAATTCTTGAGGCGATCAAAGACGAACAATGCAAGACTTAGGATCTACTATGCTATCACCCTAAGATTCATGCGACGAAATTTAACGGTTCGTGAAACACATGTGGATCACTTTTGGTGGGAATCTACTCTTGATTCCTACAACACAACAAAAATATGACGTAGTGATATTGGAAGATCCATCAACAAAGAAAGAATTTCTCACGAGGTAATTATTTAATTATTTTAATTAATTATAAATAATATGTGATGATCTTATGATTTTGTTTCATCATTTATCTATTATCTATATTATTTTATTCAATTACATTGATCGCAATATTTATCATCATGTAAATATCAGATTAATCATCAACCATGCAAAAAAAGTAGGGCATGCTCCATCCAATGCTTCCACTGTGCTTGAAAGCTTCACTTTGGATGTGAGAATTAATACGTTACAAGGCATGTATTCTAGCTACATTCCATGTGTCCTATTAATTATATAGGCTATCAGTCTCACGTGGTTATAAACTATGTATTTGTCTAAATGATTAGCATGAATTTTTCTACTGAACCATCTAAACTACACAATGTGTACGTTAACTACACACCATGTAGTCCAAACAATCCTGTACCAGGTTGGATCAGTATACACATAATGTACAATAAATTCACTGTGTGCAATAAATTCTTGGTATGTCATGTATCCCAAGACACATCTTGGTGTAGTGAACTTAGGTACATGACTTGTACTCTAGCTAGACGTTGTGCAACCCAATCTACCATCCAAAGAATTTGGCACCTTCAGATGGAATCTCCAATTTTTGTAATAGTGGGTGCCTTAGACCCAACTAAATAGTATTTTTCTATTACTATATAATGGATAAAATTAATTATACATGATATAAACTTACCATTATAGTTTATATATTTCTGTGTTCACTATTTAAATGGTAATGTCCATAGATTAATTATCATATAAAAGGTTATAGAAGATCCCATCCTATATTTAAAATCTCAAGATACTATGAAATTAATCTTAAATATATGTACTATGGTCTAGATACATCATACTGATTGTAAATAGTATATTTTTGACTATCAGGTGTTGGGTGATCATAATCATTGAGACTTATTCTCTTGAATTTCACACTTGGTGATCTCTGGTAGGTGAGATGATGAGGACATACCTGCCAATAGGAACACCCCATGTTTTTATGTGTCATTGATTGTTTCTATATATGGACATGTGCATTATTATCATTAATTAAGATCATTATCAATGTGTACCATTTTATCATATACTTTTATGCAAGGAAAAAACAATGATAATGAAATCATGGAGAGGTAGCTTGTGTTGGGTGTGTCATTGGTGGTATGACCTTGATTGAATGGTCAAGATAGAATTTTTCACTTCTTAGTTGAATAAGTAATATATATCAGGTCTGGTTGATCAGGATGGTAGTACATTTATAAATCCTTGACCTAGGTAGTCAGAGGTAAGTCCATCGAGACAGATTAACAAAGAATAAAGAAAGAAAAAGAATGATGACACAAGTACGCATCCCGCTTTATGAGATATCTAAATACAAAGAGATTATATTACATAGTACATTTTCTTAGGTTATTTGTCATTACTATGAATATTCCTTCTCTTTAGGGGTCTTGATGGGTTGCTATAATCTTCTCTTAGTCCATGAATACTATTCACTGCTATCAAGATAAAGTCCTAAAGGGTCACACACAATATCATATCAAAAATCTTCCCTATTCTGTTGAATAGGTAAATAGAATATGGTGGGACCCACAACTGGGTCTGAGGGTTTTCCAAGTATTCATGATCACCAATGAATAAATAAATCCTTTATTATTCAAGTACAAGATAATTGTGTTGAATTTATTTATTAAAAGTATTCACATGTTATTTAGTGAATATAGGAAAAATATTATATGAACGAATATTATTTTAATATTCCAGGTTCATTTAATATTATAGGGAATTACGAGTTAGGTTAAATGACTTAGTTTTATCATGTAATATATTTAATATATATTATAGGTATTTTATAAAATATAAATAATATTTATGATGTAGTTTAGTTCATCATAATTTTCATGAACCATCCCAGGTACCCAGGTAACCCGATAACCAAGCCGTCACCGACATGACCTGAAGTGAATTCCCAATCCCCACAGGTTGGAGAATAGAACCTAGCATCTTACAAAATGAAAGTGGGAATACATTTTCCACAAAAATTATGGAATAATGATAAAAAATTCAGTATGCATACAAAGAAAACTTCATAAGGAGTAGTGTACCATAAGTCAAACAGGTAAACAACCCAAAACACTACAACAGAGTACCAGAAAACAGGATAAAAAACCAAGTCCCAACATACTCTACTACCCAAGCCTAAGGATTAACAACTAATACCACCTACAAGTGGTGCCTTACCCTTACTCAAACCTAGAAGAATATAATCTACAAACACCCTAAGTCATAGGTAGGATGTGATATAAAATCCTAGTTAGGTCTCACAAAGGATTCAATAATAATATGCCAACATTTAGTTAACCAAATAAAGATTTTAATTTTAATAAATAGGTATGTTAGTTTAAAGAATAATTAAAACAATCCATACTTTATATTTCAAATGATGGAAATATTTTAAAAGAATGGATTAATAAACATATTATATAAAATGGTTTATATAAATTTATAAGGCATGTGTAAAATAATTTACAACAAACAATAGAATATATTTAAAATACAAATAATGAGAAACATGTTCATTTTCTAAAAGGTATGATAGTTTCAATATATGAGATCATCACACACTCTAAGGTGATCATGAAAATATGTGTATACACACATCTCTCTAACACTGGCCAAAGGTGACTCATCACCATCCCATCGAGGATATGAACTACTGCACTAGGTTTTGTTTCAGTTGTAAAGCATAAAAAATACCAATAACTTACTAACTACCTAGGATTTCATGTCCTCTAATAAAAACCAATGATGAGAAATTTATTTTAAAACTATTTAAAATACAATTAATCCAATTCCACATTTCAAATATGCCAATTTTCATTTAAAAACCAACACATGAGTTTTTAATCAAAACATGACGTTTTCCAAGATAAAACCACTGAGTTTCTATCAAAACCATTTTAAGTCATTTTTCTCAAATAAAACTTTGAAATCAATTTCAACAAACCAATTTCATAATTTAAATTCAACAACTTAAATTCCATAATTTTCCACCAATTTCACAAACACACCCCAATTCAATGGAATTGGGGGTTTTTCCCAATTTCATGCCAAATAAAATCCAAATCCCCAATTAAATAGAATTTGGTTTTTAATACAAAAATTGAAATAAATTTCAAGTAATTGAATTTAAATCAAGAAATCCAGGGTTAATTAAATTTGGCCAATAAAAATGGAACCACCTACCTTTTTTCAGGGAAAAACAAAGCCCATAATGGAACCCTCCAACAAGAACAAAGGTGAAAATGATCTAGGAACTCAACCTAGAAACAAGATTAAATAATAAAGAGTTTAGATTCATCAATATAAAGATGATATATCAAACTCCAAGGAGGTAAATATAAAGAGATAAAGAGAGAGGGAGACCGCTTACTTGGAAAGTCACACCGCAACCGCAACAATGGTCAGTCACTAAAAGAAATGACCTAGAAGGGTTTTAGGACTCCATAATCACATGGGGATGGATCTTAGTTGAGAAAAAGGAATCCTAGAGAATATGAAATAGGATTTTCAACTGGGATTCCTGTTTAAAAACAAATCTCGATACTTTACACGACGTGTAACCCAATTACAAGTCGTGTAATTGAAAAATCACAAAATAACTAAAAAAACCATCACCTTTTGTTAAAAATGGATTTATTTTTGTTTTAGAATTTACATATCATGAAACTATATTACGTGATGTATAAATCCTTAACAGGATACTAAACTAGTAGGTTTTATGTTGATGAATCCAACAAATCTCTAAATTCACCATTATAGGTATCCTCTCAATTCCTTATTGACCCTACCCAGACAAAAAAAACCATGACCATGTTTAAAACGCAACTGATAGAAAGGTAACGAGATGTTATAACCTCCCCACCATAAAAACTTTTTGTCCCCATAAATCCTATCAAGATGCTTCTATATCAAGAAGGTGAGATCGCTACTCTATCATTAGCACCTCATGCTCCCATGCCTCATGAGATGTTGAACTGTGATGCCATATCACATGAACCAAAGGTATTATCCTTCCATTAAATTAGGTTCAACGTCAAGTGTTGTATAGTGGGTGCCCTAGACCTAACTATACATTACCTTTGATTAACATTTCATGTGTATAGTTAGAAATGTATTATGTTTTCTTACCATTATAGTGTATATATTTCTTCATCCACTATTTAATGGTAATTAATATATATTAATTATGGTATCAAAAGGTTATAGAAGATCCTAGGCTATAATGAGAACCTTGAGATATCATGACATTAATCTTAAATATATGTCATACGATCTAGATACATCTTACAGACTGGACACAATAGTTGTCTAACTAGCAGGTGATGGGGGATCATAAGCATTGATACTTCTTATCATAAAGTTAGAAGTTGGTGATCTCTAGTAGTGAGATCATGAGGACAGTACCACCAATAGGAAAACCACATGTTTTAAGTGTCAATGGTTGTTCCTATCTATGGACATGTGTATTGGTCTTCTGATTTGAGATCATTACTAGTGTGTGCCATTTGATCGCATAATTTGATGCAAGGAAAAACCATGATAATGGAATAGTACTGAGGTAGATTTTTTTGGGTGTATCATTGGTGGTGTAACATTGGTTGAATAGTTAAGAATGAATTTTTCACTTCTGGGTTGAGGAAGTAATATATCCCGGGCCTTGCTGATTAGGATGATAGCACCTTCATAAATCCATGGACATAGTATCTGAAAGGTAAATCCATCCAATTAGACTAAAAAATAATAAAGCACGAAAAGGGTGATGAAACAAGTATACATCATTCTTTATGAGATATTTAAATACATATTGATTATATTACACAGTGCGTGTCTGTAGGTAGGTTGTCATTACTATGCTTTTCCTTAACTCTTTTGGGTCCTTGATGAGTTGCTAAAATCCACTCTTGGTTTGTGGAATTTATTCACTGTTATCGAGATAAGGGCCTAGAGTTCACACACAATAATGTATTCAAGAATCAGACCTATTTAGTTGAGTAGGTATATCAGACATGGTGGAACCCACCAAAGGATTAGGGTATTTTCCAAGTTATCGGTCACTGAAAAATAAATAAATTCATATTATTCAAGTAAAGAATAATTGGATTTAATTTATTTATTAAAAGTATTTACAATTTAGTTAAATATGATGAATAATATTAATCGAACAAATATCATTTTAATATTATAGGTTTGTTTAATATTAAGTGGGAGTTACGAGTCAATTTAATGACTTGGGTTTATAACATAATATATTATATATTTATATATTATAGGTATGTGATAAAATAATAAATAATATTGATTCATTTTATTTTTTCATAATTATTTATTTAGTGGATGTTAAATAAAGGAGGGCTAGGGAACCCTACTGGGTATTTTGAACACCCACTTTAAATAGAGAGAGTGGTTCTCACACAACGAACTATTGATGGAAATTTTGTCAGAGCCTCTCTCTCCTATCTCACTTCCTAGAGAGAGAATCTCAAAATCTAGGCATTCAGATCAAGTTATCCCTCACACATCACAAGCACGATTATGCAGTGATCTTCATGACGTCGAAGGCATCTTCATATTTTTGTGATAGAACTTGGAATACAATGATTGACATTCCAAAAGGTTTTTAAAGTGCATGTGAAAGTTCTAGAGGGATTCGGATTCAGATCATTGATGAAACAATCACTAATGACTAATAGATATCGACTGCAAATTCTAATATGAAAAGGTATGATTTTAGTTTAATCTTTTGTGCTCTGTTTAATTTATGTGAGATCGTCAGTCTGTACTGGGGATCAGACTTCCAGATATGACATGTATTATTATATCGATGATGAAATATTTTAAAATCCCCGACCCACCATCTTCTAATGAAGCCTCGGTATATTAAATTGGTATTAGAGCTATCAGGTAAATTTTCCGAGCTAAATAAAATTAAGTTGATTTAAATTTTTTAGAGGGCTTGATTTCGGTCTCAAGGATTCTGACCACGAGTCAATCCAATCTCGTATGGCCAAGTTACATCCATCCGAATTTTTTATAGATTATTTGGAGTTTGAACTTAGGTATTAAAAATTTTAAAACATATTTTTAAATATGTTAGTTATTTCCCAAAGGTAGTTGGTGTTGAAAATCCAGCCAGGTTCTGACCGGAAGCTGAATACCGGAACAATATGTTCGGGCTTGCTCTGGTATCAATTATTATTATCACAATCAGAATAATAATTGTTTTATTATTATAATAATTATTATTTTATGATAATAATAATTATAAAATATAAAAAAAAATTATTGAGAAAAATCTCACAAAGAAGACAAATGTGGAATATCAAGGGTGGTAGTGGACCTTTGTTTATAAGTGGACTTCCACAAGTAACAAAAAAAGAATAAGTTGAAGGGAAAGGCACTGCCATTTCCCCCTGTAAGCTCCTCCATGAGAAGAACCTGAGGCAACCCCCCTCCTTCCATGGTGGACTGGATGGTCCCCCTACCTCCTCTCCTGTGCGGGCCATGGCCTCCACCGGCCAACCTTGAGTAACACCAGCTCCACCTTCCCACGACAGCAAGCCGCCTCCCACCATCTCGGCCGCCATTCAGATCCTCCCATACAAGGGTAGAACACCACCTGGTGCCACTCCCAGAAGACACCTCTTCCCTATGGCTGCCACTTCTATCTCCTCTCCTTAGCACAACACAGTGCCAACCCCCCTCCGACCAAGTCTGTCTTGGACGGATCCCGTAGTTCTAGAGTCTTCCTCCCTAGCTTCACCAAAAAGTCCGTGGTTTCCCCCACTACCTGGCCATGCCGAGGCCCCAAATATGGACCACCGCTCAGGCCGTCGTTCTCCCAGCATCGGTGACTCATCACTGCGGAAGCTACAACCTCATTCCCCACTTGTTGGTTTCCCCGGATGGACCCACCTCACACCACCCCTATGAGTTACTTCCATTCACCACAGGTTTAACGACTACCATAGCTTCCTCGCTTGCTCAGACACCACCCCGTCTAGTTCTGACCACCTCCACGGGTTTTGCAGCACCTCTGAGGTACTCTCGTCTCGAGAACCACCTACACACCTCTAGTTTGACAAGATCTATCTCAAAATGGGATCAGGCGGGTTTTCCCAACCCGAAATGGGTTTGGGTGGACCTTTCTGGCCCATAATAGCCTTTCACGGGCTCTACACGACCCATTATGGGTCTGTGTGAGTTTGACGCAACCCGCAATGGTCCAGAGTGGAGTTTTGGGGAACAATCAATAATTTAAATAATGGAAATTAATTAATTTAATCTATTTAACTTTATAATTAAATTAAATTTATTAAAATATTAATTTTTGTTTAAAATAGTAATTTTAATACCTGAGATAAAATAAATTTAATTTTGGTTTTAAATTAATTAATTAATTAATTAATTTTTTTAATTAAAATTTAATTAAAAGTGGACCCAAAATAATTAAATTATTTGAATTATTTGAATTATTGAATTTAATTAATTCCCTCATTCTTTATTTATTGCAATTCATTTTTTATCTCCCTTTAATTATACCAACCAATATTGAGCAATTGACCTGACCTATGTATGTCTAACTGTTTTTATTTAATTAATTATTTAAATTCTTGAAAATATTGTAATTAATTAAGATAGTCTTCATATTATCATTTATTTTTAGTCAATTTGTATAAGGGCCCATGTGTCTAACTTTATTTGCATGTACATTGTTCCCCTAGTCCCCCTCTCGTGCATACAAGTATTTTTTGTACAATTGACAGAGAAGATGAACCACATGGACCCCACCAAGACAAGACAATACACCATGATGAAGATGATGTCGGGTGTAAATAATACCAATATGAGGTGGTACACCAGATGATATGTGGTTCTCGCCAAGATGAGGAATTACTCCAGACGAGCAGTAGACATACTAGATGGGGCAAGCTACATCACAAATAAAGTGAAGACTCAGGTATGATGCCCCTAGGTCATGGTTGGTCCATTGAATTTAAATGGATCAACTAATATTTGATGTTTAAGACCAGTCGGGTAGTATATTTCCATTATGCATTTATTTATTATTTTATGCATTTTAGAACAGAAGGAAAATACATAAAATAATAAATAATAAAATGCATAAATAATAAATGAATATTTTTCTATTAATGTTCAGTTTTGAGCGCGACAATATAGATGGAAAATATTAATAGAAATGAATTACATTTTTCAAGAGAAAAATAATGAAAACCCTCAAATAAATATTAAGTTTCACACACCTTCCATCATTTGAATTTGAACACAACCAGGTCTTCGGGGTTCTCAGTCAGCCATAACCAAGGGTGCCTCTTACTAAGGGGGTGTTCTTATGAGAATGATGGGTTAAATGCACTAAAATGGTAATAAATATTATCCATAGATAACTTGGTATCACTTTAGAGGAAATCATTGAGGGAATCAAGGTTATGATTCTGAGAAGCTGAGACTTCAATCAACAGATCAAGGAGTCACGAGTTAATGTAGTTGGCCAGTCAAAATTCTACCTTGAACTCTCCAAGTAGTAGTCTAGTTATATCCTGTAAACTATGAGGGGAGGCTCAAGGATCATTGCTACTAGAATATTCAAGTGACAAAGTATTCTGATTCTAGTATAGAGGGTTTCTATAATTTGATAAAATAGTGAGATACATTTAATGATTTAATTAATTAATCAATAATAATTAAATCGGTAATCAGGATAAAAGTACTAATTTGATAGTTTTATTTTTGTAGAAAATGGAAAGTAATACAAGAATAAATACTGTGATAAATTGGAAAAATTAAATGTCCTATCCGCCATGAATTTTTAAGTGTAGTACATGCGCTTGTGCACAATATTACTATATCATAAATTCAAAGTGATGGTGTCCCTATACCTGTTAAGCTACCTCGATAAGCAAGGGTGGAACATTGCTTAAAAGAGACACATGTCTGACACATATGATGGTTATGTCATAATGTTATCATCAACCTCCAATGTTAGTTGTAGTTACAACATTAGGACTTGGATGATTACACATGTAGTCTCATATCTGAGAATTTTATGAGGAGAAAGTGAAGCAATATATGAATGTGATGATTACATTGGTTATGTGTAAATTGGAAGGCAGATCATGATATTTAAAAACATCACATTCTCATTTACACCAGATTAATCTAGTCTCATTTAAGGTTACATAATGAACATGATGAAGTAAAAACTTCATTACCTTTTAGGTAAGGTTATCCAAGCAATAAGAGTATTAAATACAGGTTAATATTTAATTATTATGCTGAATAAGTTGAAAGACAAGGAAATAAGGCCAATGGAAAGACTGACACCAAAGGAACCTTTGAAACGTCCTTCAAAGATAGAGGTTGGTTATTAAACATGAGTTTATTTTCATCACATTAATTGAAATAAATTCTATGGAAGTTAAAAGTAATGAACTGAATTGAAGAATAAAGTACCTGCTTATTATTTAGGTATATTCATCAATATAATGTTTCTGACATACTACTTGGGTATTAAATACTATGGGAGTTGGTTCCCTAGAATCTACTTCTTTATAATTTATGATAAACATATATTCATTATATGAATATCAATAAACTCCTTATCACATCATGATTGTTCTTATACGTAACATTTCATGTGATAATGTCCCAAGAGTAGTTGTTTCACTAAATGGTCATATCAGTTCCCCACTATGATGAGAACCCAGAAGTGTCATGACACTATTCTTAGATATATGTTCTATATCTAGGTGATATCATTTGAGGGACACAAATGATATATGATATCAGGTGTGGAGTCTCATAAGAATTTTAGGCACCTTCTCACGGTGTACGCTCTTAGTAATTTCCAGGAGGATATTATGATAACGAGACATGCCATTAGGAAATCTATATTTATAAGTGTCATTGGATGTTTCTATCTGAAGACATGTGTATTGGTCCTTAGACTTTAAGATTATTATTAATGGGTAATATGACTCATGCACTTAGATGTATTGGAGAAAACTATGATGACATATGTCCATAGTGAGGTAGGATGTGTTGGGTGCATCACGAGTAATAATGCATTAATGAATAACGCGAGAAAGGATTTGTCCCTTCTATTCCATAAAAAAAGTTGATATCTCAGGACCTTTGTTGTAAATGATATAGCTTAAATAAATCCATGTCCAAGGTGTTATATAATCAAGTCCAAATTCCGAGAAGTCAAAGAATGAGAAATCAATCACATGGGTTGATGGAGCTTGCATGAAACCCACTTGATTGGAGAGATTGAGAAAAATGGATTATATTACATGGTAAGCATTCATATGAGGTGACATGTCGTTTTGGAATTAACTTCTTTCTCTATGGGTGCCTTGGTGTGTTATTAGATGTTAACCTTGGACTTTAGACTACTCCGCCTAATGCCACTGATAAATAGACCTAGTGGGCCACACAATAAGTGTATTTAGTATCTCAGTTAAATAATATATTATTTTTTATTTAAAAATTTAAATAAATATTATTACTAGTTGTGGTTTAATAATTATTTATGGTTTCTAGATCACATTTATTTCGACACTAGTTATTCGAGAGAATATAGTATGGTAAGAATAATTAATAAATATTTATTTTCTATTTAGTTAATATAATATTTATATATTTATTGGCGAATAATGAAGTGATATTTATTTAATAAATAAATAGTCATTATTCAAGGTTCAATAAATATGGTAGAGGATTGGTGGACCAAGTTAATAGTATGGTGAGAAATAATATTAAAGATTATTTGATTAAATAATATTTAAATATAACTTGAAAGTTAAGCACATGTCATGGAAATAATAGTATTATTGTTATTATTTGATATATGGGTTTCACATGGAATAATAAAATAAGTAATGACACTTGTGATAATTATTTATTATTACCTAGTGAATTAAATTCTCTTTTATTTTATTTTTTTATCATTAGCCTAGGGAAAGCAAGATCTAGACAATTGGTTGTGCACAACAATTTGGAGAAATCCTCTCAAGCCTAGATTGTTCTTTCCTCTACAAGAATGCTCTCAAGAATGAGAGAGATCCTCCACCACCAGATCAAGGAGAATGCTTTGGAAGTAATTCTCAAGGAGATCAAAGGCGGACATTAAAAGTGCAAGGATCTTCCATGCTAGCACCCAGAGACCCCTTCAGCGACAACTGGAGATACGTGGAACATGTGTGGATCACATCTAGAGGAGATCCACCCTTTATCTCTACAATGCAATGATGGTACACCTATAGATCTATGGTCGAATGCATCAATGAAGAAATAATCACCTTGGAGGTAATTCTTATTTAATTAAATTAATTATAAACAAAATATGTTGATCCTCTCTTTTGGTTATGGGGGAAATTATTCTTTTTCTAAATCCTTCATTCAATTCTATGGATATTGGCGTTCATCATCGTGTTGATCCTGGATTGATCACCGATTATGGAAAAAATTAAAGTTGGGTGTCAGCCCAACCATGCTTCCACTGCACTCAGAACCTATAAGTGGTATCAGAGAAGTCATATTATTGTTTATAATTATTTAAATAATTTATTGATGATTGATGATTTAATAATTTAGTTTTTCAATTCAAGTTTAATCATTCTTTTAAATATGAATTAAGAGATCTATTTCTTCCTTCATTGTTTCTCACAGATCTAATATAAACGATCAATTTTATGAATAAAAAAAATCAAGGATCTCATCTGGAGGTTCCAAGGATCCTGGCTGTAAAAAACTAGATTACACACTGTGTAATCAGAATTACACACCGTGTAGTTGCATTCAATGTATCTGGAGTAGTTCAGAAATTACTCAACCTGTGTGCATTAATGACACACGGTGTAGTTAATTCTTACACTACATGTTGACAAGAACATACTGGCACATAGTCAGTCGGAGTCTACATGCCGTGTGGCCCACTGGACACGCTGTGTACTCTGAAGATTTTCGAAGTACACCTCACACACTATTTCCCCATGTGTGTACTTCAAATGGATAGTGATGAGGGTACATTCCATATAGTCAGATCTATATTCCATGTACGCTTTCCAGATTACGCATATTTAAAATCTATTATTATATTATGTAACCCTTGAGACATGTACCTTCATGTGGGCATAAAGCCGAGACACAACATGTGATAAGTGTATAATATATATATATATATATAATTAAAATTTTCTTAATGTTCAAAGATATTCACATCATGTATGAGTTTTATTACAATTATAATTCTATGTGCATGGTACATGTCTCAAAGAATAAAGTGTATATAAGTATAATACATGTTGGGTAGTTTTGGATGGGTATTCACTGGGTTACCTCCAAGGTACAAGTTATGTACACAGTTAATTTTAAATGAATTTATTAATGCATTTAAAATTATAATGGATGAGAATCTCAAGAAAATTTAGAAAATGTTTAAGATAAAAGGATTGATTAATTAAAGATAATAATTAATCGATTTGAGCATGATTTATCTTAAATGAGAAAGATTAATGAATTGAATGATATTTTTATTAAATACATAATCCATTTCATGAATGTGGATGATCATGAGCTATATACCAGACCTTTGTGTGCGATTGGTTTCCCTTTTAATTTATTATTAAATTAAATTGTCTGCGTGCATTCCTTCTCTCCTCATTAATATATAGGGCCTGCATTCCCATGGTTTCTTTTATGTAAACCCCTTTTACCCCTCACTCGTGTGTGAGTAAAATTATATGTAATGGATGGAGATCCCAAAATAGTGGAGACAGTTCAAGTTATGAGTTGAGGTGAAACCAATCCATGGAGATACAAAGGTGGACATGTGAAAATCTATAAACACGAACATAATTAGTTCAAGGTTCCAACGAACCCGTACCCGAGTGGTAAGGGCTCCTACTTGGCATCTAAGAGACCCGGGTTCAAAACTGGGTGGAGGTGAATTTCCGGGTTACTGTAGCACTAATGTAGCAGTTATTGTAGTAGTTACTGTTTGGTACTATAGCAGTTACTGTTCAATACTGTAGCAGTCAGAACTATTCACCCGATTTGGGACTTCAAGCCACCGGTTTGGGCCTACGGGTCTCCAAGGCCTTCGGGTCATCAAAGGCCTTTGGGCCATAGGGCTTTCGGGTCATGTAGACCATGGAGTATCCCAGTTCACACAAAACATTCCCTAGAAGAGGATCATAGCAACAGGAGTAACAATCATCAGATGCAAAGCTAACCGAATTGGAAGAATGAGAGGGTAAGGCAGCCGCCATCAGGACCAGGTACCGTGCAAATTTGTATGGGGAAATTATAGCCTATCAGCAATGCAAGGTGGGGGGTTAGGTGATCAATGACATAGAAAGATGGGGTGGGACAGTTCAAGTGGGTTGGGCCTATGGGTCATGTATTGGGAATGGTATGCCTATGGGCCTTTGGGTCATGTATTGTGGGTGTGTCGGGCCTTGTTCCTTGGGCCTACGGTTCATGTACGGGTTCCCCTTCAACCCTTAAAAGGGGGATTATCCATAATAAAATAAAAAATAAGGCCTTTGGGCCATTCAGGAAATTAGTTCAAGGTGTTTCTCCCCTAGGTTAGTGGTTAGTTTATCAACCACTAGATAAACTGACCATTAGAGTAAGATCATGATTGTAGCCTTTATTTTATTTATTTCAGTTGTATGGTTTATTCATTATGGATGTGTTTTTGCAATCACATAATTAATTAATTAAGCAATCACACAATATGGAACTAAAATAAACTGTATTATGCATAAATATTATCTAATACATGATTAATCACTTAATCTTATCGCACTTAATATTAACAAGCATGTGAAAATATAATAAATGGAAATTTACGCATAAAGGATAAAATACCTAAGTAAAATATTAATTCGGTATAGCCTTCCATTACTTCGGTTAAAATCAAACCATAGTTAAAAGTGCTTGACCAACCAAAGTTGGGGTGCTTTCAATTATTGAGGAATTCTAATTTGAGTTTTTGGTTTGAATTGACTTAGTTTACATCAAGGGTTGAATGCCAAAGCAAGACTTGGTGTAATTGAGAGGAAAATGTTGAGGAAATTCAAAATTAAGGATTTCAATATTGGGAAGTCCACTCAAGAGATCAAGGGGTTGTGAGTTAATGCAGTTGGAATTTGGAATGTCTACCTAAAACCTTTCAAATTTATTTACCATCCAAATTTTTGGGTAATACGAAGGGAAATATGGATCCTTTCCACTATAATTTCTAAAAAACATGATATTCTAAAGTAAATGGTGAGGGATATTGGGTTTCGATAAAATAGTGGGAGAATAATGAATATTGATTTATTTATTTTTCTTAATTTTATCAAATAAAGTACTAAAACTCAGTTCAAATTATTTATAGAAATGAAATTAAAAATTTCATAAAGTATATCATTGTGATCCATACTCGAGAAGGAAAACCTTCTCACTGAAGTTAATTTCTAGGAGTGGAAAAGGTGCCTTCGGATCATCCTTCTTCATGAAAGGAAACTGTATGTGTTGGAAGAACCTTTACTACTTTCACATGGAAATGAGGTGAGTGATGAGGAGCTCTCTATGTATGAGAAACATCTGAATGATACTACAAATGTTTAGTGCCTCGTGATATCATCCATGACCAATGATATCTTGAAGCAACATGAGGAAATGGATTATTATAGCATGATGTATCTCCTTTTGGATCACTATCAAGAGAAGGAAAGACAAGATAGGTATGATACCTCTAACGCTTTGTTCACCACTAAGCTTAGAGAGATTGCAC
The DNA here is from genome assembly GCA_963277665.1 of Viscum album. Classification (NCBI taxonomy): domain Eukaryota; kingdom Viridiplantae; phylum Streptophyta; class Magnoliopsida; order Santalales; family Viscaceae; genus Viscum; species Viscum album. Next base: position 1,621,691,140 of record OY728158.1, read on the forward strand.
CAGCTGGGCCACATGTAGTCAAGCTTATTGGCTACGTTGAGCGTTTGGACATCTTAGGGATTAAATTCCCAGATGATTTTCATATAGATCTCATACTATCATCACTACATAATAACTTCTCTAGTTTTATTGTGAATTATAATATGAGCAATAATGAGAAGAGTATATCAGAACTTCTTACTTTAATTCTCCAAGTAGATAAGGAAATGGGGTGTGAAAAACCCATAGTCCTTATGGTGAATAGGAAGAGGAAGAACAAGGAAAAGGGGACTAAGACCTATAAATATTCTAAAGCACCTAAGCACTGTCTGACCAAGAATAAGAAGATCCAAATGTAGGGAAAGGAAAAGGAGGCAGTGTGTTTTGCATGTGGTAAGTCAGGCCACTAGAAGAGGAACTGCACCTAGAGGCAAAAGGAAGCCAAAGGTGCATTAATTATTGAGTTAAATATTTCCATTTATACACATTGGGTATTAGATATAGCTTGTGGTACTCAAATTTGTATTAAAATGAAAAAACCAAGTAGATTTCGTAAAATTACCAAAGGAGAGGTGGATCTACGAGCTGCTAATGGTTCGAGGTTGGATACTCTTTCCCTTGGTGACTACCACCTTTCATTGCCGACTGGGATGATTTTGGTTTTACATGACTATTATTATATACCAAGTTTTACCAAGAATATAATTTATGTATCAAGTTTAGATACAAATGGGTTTGTTTTCAAATTCAGAAATAAAAGTTGTTCCTTTATATGGACAACATATGTTATGGTATGGTGAATTTAAATAACTATCTATATGTATTAAATTATGAAAACTAAGTTTTGGAAATTGATAACGAATCAAGTTCACAAGACTCATATAACACCCAGTTTTGGCATCATTGTCTTAGTCATGTAAATGAGAAGTGTTTGACAAAGCTATGTCCAGATGGTTATTTAGACTCTTCTGAGCTAAAAGCACTTGATATATGTCACGCTTGTTTATAGGGGAAAATGAACAAACCTATATTTGGTGGATAGTGTGAAAGGTCTACAGATATTATAGGATTGGTACACACTGATATGTGTGAACCATTTCCAGTAGAAGCTAGCGGTGGATATTCTTACTTCACAACTTTTAATGATGACTTGAGTAGATATGGATATATTTACTTAATAAAGTATAAGTTTGAGTCCTTTTAGAAATTCAAGGAATTAAATAATGAAGTAGAGAATCAACTTGGTAAGAAGATAAAGAATATTCGATCAGATCGAGGTAGAGAATATCTTAACCAAGTGTTCATCAACTTTCTGCAGGAGTTTGGGATTTTATCTCAACTCAGTCCACCTTATACACCATATTGGAATGGTGTTAATAAAAGGAGGAACCATACCTTGTTGGACATGGTAAGGTCGATGATGAGTCATGAAGTTATTCCATTATCCTTTTGGGGATATTAATTACAAACTGCGGCATAAAAATTAATTCAAGTACCAACTAAGGCAGAAAATGGAATTCCCTTCAAGTTATAGAGTGAAAAGAAGCCCATTTTGTCACATACACTTGTATGGGGATGCAAGGAATTTTTTAAGGCTTTATTAGGCACCAAAATAGCACCCCGGGGCATGAGGTGTATCTTTATTGGGTATCCTAAAGAAACAAAGGGATATTACCTATACAACCCCTCAGACAAGAAAGTAATTGTCGCCAGACAAGATGTCTTTCTTGAGAGGGATCACACCCTAAAAAATTATAGTGGGAGAAATATTGACTTATATGAAGTTTATGCTCAAGTTACACTTGATTTGGTACATGAACACGTTCTATATGTCCCCTTTGAAGAAGTAATTCCTGAAACACAAGTACTGCGTAGGAGTGTAAGAGTGGTAAGGGAAGCTGAGAAATATGGTATTCTTGTCACTAAGGATGGTGACTCATTATTGTTGGACAATGATGAAACTCTGTACTACAAGGAGGAAGTAGAGAGCTCAGAAGCTAAAAGATGGCTAGAAGCTATGAATTCTGAGATGGATTCCATGTATCAGAACCAAGTTTGGGTTCTGGTTGATGCTCCAGTTGATGTAAAGCCTATTGGATGTAAATGGGTATTCAAGAGAAAACTAAACATGAAAGGTAAAGTAAGAACCTATAAAGAAAGGATAGTGGCTAAAGGGTTTAAACAACATCAAGGAATTGACTACGATGAATCCTTTTCTGCACTTTAAATGTTTAAATCCATCATAATCATATTTTCTATAGCATATTACCATGACTATGAGATTTGGCAGATGGATGTCAAAACTGAATTCCTTAATAGGAACATTCATAAAGATGTCTATATGACACAACCAGAAGGGTTTGTGACACCAGGTGATTCCAAAAGTATTTTCAATTTGCATAGATTTATTTATGGATTTAAGAAAGCATCTAGGTCATGGAACATTTAATTCGATGAATCCATAAAAAAATTTGGTTTTATTAAAAATGAATGTGAGCCATGTGTTTATAAAAGGGTTAATGGTAATGTGGTTGTTATCTTAGTAGTATATGTTGATGACATATTAATTATTGGAAATGAAATACCTATCTCATAGTGAGTTAAAGACTAGTTAAACTAGTGCTTCTCCATGAAGGACTTAGGTGAAGTAGCCTACATTCTAGGGTTCAAGATCATTAATGATAGATCCAAGATACTTATTGGACTAAGTCAAAGTACATATATTGTCCAGATACTAAAAATATTTAGTATGGAAAAATCGAAGAGGGGATTGGTTTGAGTTTCACATGGTTTATATATTTCTATGAAAATGTGTCCCAAAACATAATAAGAGAAAGATATAATGAGTAAGATCCCATATTCTTCAGTGATATGATCTATCATGTATGTCATGTTATGTACTAGACTTGATGTTTCCTAAGAACTGATCATGGTAGGAAGATATCAAGAAGATCCAAGAGAACATAATTGGACTACTGTTAAGACTATCCTTATGTATCTGAGAAGAATTAAGGATATATTCCTGGGGTATGGAGGGGATGACGAGCATGCCACTAGAGGCTATACTGATTGTATTGAAAAAAACCATAATGACATATATTCACGGTGAGGTAGGATATGTTGGGTGCTTTATGAGTAATACCGCATTAATGAATAATGCAAGAAATGATTTGTACCTTATGCTTTATAATAGAAGTTGATATCTCTGGCCCTTTGAGGGAAATGATATAGCCTAAATAAATCCATATCCATGGTGTTCCATAGGCAATTTCAAATTTTGGGAAGTCAAAGAATGAGAAATTGAGCACATGGGTTGGTGGAACTTGCATACAACCCGCTTGATTGGAGATATCAAGACAAAGAGATTATATTACATAGTAAGCGTTCATATGAGGTGATATGATATTGCAACATTAACTTCTTTATCTATGGTATACTTGGCATGTTACTATATGCTAACCTTGGACTTTAGGCTGATTCGTCTAATTCCACTGAGAAAGAGGCCTAGAGGGTCATACACTAAGTTTATTCAGTATCTCAGTTAAATAATATATTATTTATTATTTAACAAGTTGAATAAATGTTATTCTTAATTGTGGTTTAATAATTATTCATGGATGGATGATCATATTCATTTCGACACTAGTTATTAGATAGAATATAACATGAGCAGAATAATTAATAAATATTTATTTTATATTTAGTGAATATAATATTTATATATTTATTAGAGAATAATGAAGTGATATTTATTTAACAAATAAATAGTCATTATTCATGGTTCAATAAATATGGTGGAGGATTCGCAGACCATGTTAAAGGTATTATGAGAAATAATATTAAATATTATTTGATTAAATAATATTTAAATATAACTTTCAGGTTAAGAACATGTCATGGAAATAATAATATTTCTATTATTATTTGACATGGGGGTTTCACATGGAATAATAAAATAAGTAGCGGCAATTGTGCTAGTTATTTATTATTAACTAGTGAATTAAATTCCTGGTTATGTTATTATTTTATCATTATCCTAGGGAAAGTGAGAGAAAGTCAATTGATTGTGCACAAAGATTTGGATAAATCCTCTCGAGCCTAGATAGTTATTTCCTCTCCAAGAATTCTCTCAATAATGAGAGAGATCCTCCTCCACTGGATCAAGTAGAACACTTTGGAAGTGATTCTCAAGGCGATCAAAGATGGACATCGCAAGTGCAAGGATATTCCATGATAGAACCTGGAGACTCCTTAAGTGATGTCCAGAGATATATGGAACACATGTGGATCACCGCTAGAGTAGATCTACCCTTGATCTCTACAATGTAACAACAATACACCTGTAGATCTATGGCCGAATGCATCAACGAAGAAAGAATCACCTTGGAGGTAATTACTATTTAATTAAATTAATTATAAACAAAATATATTGATCCTCTATCTTGGTTCTAGGGAAATTCTTCTTTGTCTAAATACTTGATTAAATTCTGTGGATACTGGTGTTCATCATTGTATTGATCACAGATTGATCATTGATTATTGAAAAAATTAAAGTTGGGTGCCGGCCCAACCGCACTTCCGCTACGCATATAACCTAAAAATACAATATTACTTTCAAATATGTGTATTTAAATATAGTAACTAAGAAATTAATAGAAACATTACAAGAAGTCAGGTCTATTCTCCAAGAAGCCGAGAAAGGGTGATTCCTATGTCAAAGGTGAGAAACACAACTTCTAATTTCCAAGTAGATGATTTAAGTCAAACTATTATTAAGTATAACCAAAAAATTTATCTCATATTTCCATTGGACACAAGGATAAATTGTTCCAATATCAGTAATGATTATTGTTTGTGGTATCTCATACTCAATCAATAGTTCAGTGATAATTGAATCATAGGATATACTTGATGAATGTAAAATATAAGGCTTATTTACCAATTTAGGGAAAGATAATTATTTTTGAAGTAAAAATAAATGTGGAAATCAAGGATATAATCAGTTTGGTATTTAGACTTAGTATATCTAAACATCTTTAGTATTATCAATGCATTTAGTTTGGACAAAGAAACCATTAGAAATAAAGGTGTTCCACAAAGCTTTCAGAATTAGTTCAAAAAGAGAGTGTGAACTATTAAAATTGTAATATAGTGGTACATTTACTTCATATAGTTCCTTTAATTGTTTTATAGGAAGTGAAAGTGAATTATATGTTTGTTCAAAAGGTATAATATTCTTTGGTTCTTCATGTCGAAGCATATCTTGACCAAGAGTTCATCGATCAATATAATGTAGTGTGGAGAAATTACTAAATTAACATTACCTTATCTACATCATTAAATTGATGCTAATAAGAATAATTGATGATAAGTCTTACATGTTAACATTATCAAAAAAATATAGTGAGGGGAAATTCCAAAATGCACATTTTATACAATATAGTCATGATGTGAGTAGTATTAATATTGGAATTTGTAGAAACTTCCATTATATTTCAAGATGTGATTTGTAAATAATGGCGATATCCCATAAAAACATACCAACTATAATGACTAATGGATATCATAATAGTTGTAGTATGATGGAAATATATTATTTCATATGACATGTGTCTAGATGCAAAGAGTTTGTTAGGATATAAACAAACTTGCATCAAGCAAAACACAATGTGCATCTAAACTAAGTACTCTAATGGTTTCTTAGTATATTACATAAATCCATAAGATAGAAAAGATGTAGTCAAGTTATAGACTATATTTCTATATAAGGTTGCACATATATTTTAAGAAAGTGGGAGAAAGATTGACTTGGGTTTAGTTAATGCTGAATATGTATAAGTAGTTGCCATTGGAACAAATTTCACAAGTTTGTGTGGAACATGAATGTTCCAGAGACACATACTATGTAGGAAGGTTAAAACCATAGTAATGATTTTATATTAACCATGGTCAGTGATACATTATTCATTGTGAATAATAATTCCTACAAGTATGTAGTATATGGATGTTATCTAAGATTAACAAGATCGATTTAAATTCAATAGTGGATTCCATGTATCAAAGTGAAAAGGGGATTATTATTTTGAATACTATGGTGGGTATTAAAATGAAATTATAAATGGATAATACATGTATAGTACCAATAAGGCTTGATTGGTTATACCAAGTTGTTCCGTCAAAATCCATTAGAATTTTACTTGTCATATCTAATTTCTATTATCATTTTATGAGAATTGGATGTCATGACCACCAATCGTGGAAGGTGTCTATATGAAGCAACCAGAAAGGGATGGTCACATCACAAAATACTAATAAATATTCTAAGTTAGTAAAATCCGGTTTAGGATTGAAGTAAGCAACTAGATCATAGAATATTCATTTTGAAAGAATTCTTTCCATGTGTTTACCATAGGTTAGTGAGAGCGCCATTGTTTCCAAGAGAAATATGTTTGGAAATATATGGAAAACAAATATTGGTCTTATAGTTATTTAAGACCAGGATGAATGTTATCTTCCAATAATTGTATTAAAGTAGAAACCTAAGTTCTAGGGAACTAGATCTACTAAGATAGATCTACCGGTTTCTTGTACCTAGTAAATCATACATATTGTGACATGGTATTGAAAAATACAAGTTGGAACAATTCAAGGGAAGAATTGTTTCCAGTGTCAAGTGGCATAATCTCTTCAGGTATAAATGTCTGGTACATATGAGGAGATTAAAGTGGTGAGTGTAATGCCATATTCTTTTGTGATGGATTGATCACATATTACATGATATGTACAAGAAATGATATTACCAAGATATACTTTATAGTAGGAAAATTTCTGTTATATCCAGGAGTATTATAAGGGAAGCATTCAGAACTATCTTATTGTACTTGGTCAAAAGTAACTGGTAAATGCAGAAGAAAGGATACTAGTTTTTGAGGGGACATAAAATAGTATTACTTAGATACACGCGATATAATATTTTAGAAAGGATAAGGTGATGAGAGATACAAGATCATATAATCCTGTGGTATCCATACCTACAAATATAGAGTATGTTTCAGCTTCTGAGATAGCTAAGAAGTAGTTAAACGTAATGATTTGTTCTAGTTTTCGGAATCACACCAAGTAAAGAATTATCATCATGTAAATTATGATATTCTTACTAGACAATATCTCAAGTTTTGATTGTGTAAAAAAGGGATATACCCAGGGATACCATCTCTTGAGAAGTTTTACTCAAGGAAATGAGGCTGCATATAGAAGAATGTCCACATGGAGGAAACATGTCAGACCTAGAAACTAAAGCCATGACTCAACAAAAACATGATCATAATAATGTTAGATCTAACAAGGTTGGTCTGCAAGTTGGATCTAGTGAAAGTGAAAGTGTTGTAATAGTGGGTGACCTATACCCAACTGTAAAATGATTTTGATTACCATATCACGTGTACAATTAACTATGCATGATGTTTTCTTACCATTATAGTATAGATATTTCTGAATCCACTATTTAATGGTAATTTCTATAGATTAATTATGGTATCAAAAGGTTAAAGTAGATTGAAGGATATAATGAGAACCTTTAGATACTATGACATTAATCTTAAATATGTGTCATATGGTCAAGATACATATTACTAACTAGGCACAGTAAATGTTTGACTATCAAGTGTTGTGGGATCATAATAATTAAGACTTATTCTCATGAAGTTTTCAATTGGTGATCTCTAGTAGTGAGATCATGAGGACATACTCGCCAATAGTAACAACACATGTTTTAGGTGTCATTGCTTGTTCCTATCTATAGACATGTGTATTGGTCTTCTGACTTGAGATACTTACCAGTGTGTTCCATTTATTTTGATGCAAGACAAAACATGATAATGAAATCGTGCTGAGGTAGCTTATGTTGGGTGAGTCATTGGTGGCATGACATTGGTTTAATAGTTAAGAAAGGATTTGTTGCTTTTGGGTTAAAGAAGTAATATATCTCGGGCCTTGTTGATAAGGACGGTAGTACCTTCATAAATCTGTTGTCATGGTAGTCGAAAGGTAAATCTATACAGTTAGACCAACAAATAATAAAGCAAGAAAAGGGTGATGACACAAGTGTGCAACCTACTTTATGATATATTTAAAGACAAAGAGATTATATTACACAATGTGTGTCTGTAAGTTGGTTTTAATTGCTATGAATTTTCTTATCTCTTTAGGGGCATTGATGAATAGCTAGACTTTACTCTTGGTCTATGGATTTTATTCACTACCATTGAGATAATGTCCTAGAGGGTCACACACAATAGCATATTCAAGAATCCTCCCTTTTCATTTGAATAGGTATATCGAACATGGTGGGACCCATCACGAGGTCTGAGTGTTGTACAAGTTATCGATCACCAATAAATAAATAAATTCATATTATTCAAGTAAAGAATAATTGGATATAATTTATTTATTAAAAGTATTTACAAGTTAAGTAAATATGAGGAATAATATTAATCGAAAAATATTATTTTAATATTCCAGGTTCGTTTAATATTAAGCGTGAATTATGAGTCGAGTTAATTACTTGGGTTTATCACGTAATATATTATATATATATTATAGGTATGTGATAAACTAATAAATAATATTTATGAAGTTTAGTTTATAATAATTATTCATTTAGTATAAATTAAATAAATAGAGGTCATGGAACCTTATCAGATATTTTGAACATCCACTATAAATAGAGAATGAACTATTCATGGGAATTTCACCAGAGCCTCTCTCTCCTATCCCAATTCCTAGAGATAGAATCCCACTTTCCAAGTATTTAGATCGAGTTCTCCCCCATGCATCAAAAGCTCGATGATGCAGTGATCTTCAGGATTTTGAAGGCATCATCATATTTCTGTGCTAGCACCAGAAATACGATGATTGATGTTCTAGAAGATTTTTTAAGTGTGTGAGGATGATCAAGATGGATTCAACTTTGGATCCTTTGTGAAACGTTCACAGATGACTAGCATACGTCGACCACAACTTCAGATATAAAAAGGTATGTTTTCAGTATATGATTTTTTGATATGTTTAATTTACGTGAGATCCTTGGTCCGTACCAGGGCTCAGATTGTTAGAGCACACAAGTCTTGTCATCCCTAACAATGAAAAATTTTAAAATCCCCAACCCACTAGCTTCCACTGCAACCCTGATACCTTCATCAAGCTCATTCAATGAAGGTACTGGGGTCACAGTGGAAGCCGTTGGGCATAGGATTTTATATTTTTTTTATCATAAGGATGACAAGGCTTGTCATCTCTGATGATCTGAGCCCTGATATAGACCGATGATTCTGTATAAATTAAACAGAGCATAAAAGCATAAATCGAAAACATACCTTTTTAGATATGAAGTTGTAGTCAACATGTTCTAGTCATCGGTGGTCATTTCACAAAGGATCTGAAGCCGAATACCTCTATATCATCCACACACACTTAAAAAATCTACTAGAACTTCAATCATCATATTCTAGGTGATAGAATAGAAATACGATGACACCTTTGATGTCCCGATGATCACCACATCATCTAGCTTGATATGAGTAAGGGAGAACTTGATCTGAATTCCTGGATCATGAGCATCTCTCTCTAGGAAGCGAGATAAGAGAGAGAGGCTATGGAGAAATTTCCATGGATAGTTTGTCGTGTGAGATAATCTATCTATCTATTTATAGTGGATATTCAAAATACCCAGTAGGGTTTATCAAACCCTGTTTATTTAACATCCACTAAATAAATAATTATGAAGAATTAAACTACATCAATATTTTATCACATACCTATAATATATATATATATATATATATATAATAGATTGTGTGATAAACCCAAGTGATTAAATCTACTCATAATTCCCACTTAATATTAAAAGAACATAGAATATTAAAATAATATTTTTTTTGATTTATATTATTCCTTATATTTACTTAACTTGTAAATAATTTTAATAAATAAATTCAATCCAATTATTCTTTACTTGAATAATATGAATTTATTTATTTATCGGTGATCGATAACTTGGACAACACTCAGACCCCATGGTGGGGCCCACCATGTCCAATATACCCATTCAACTGAATATTGAGGATTCTTGAATATACTATTGTGTGTGACCCTCTATACCCTTATCACTATAGTAGTGAATAAAATCCACAGACTAAGAACAGAGTCTAGCAACTCATCAAGGCTCTTAAAGAGATAAAGAAAGTCATAGAAATGATAAGCTGTCACGACCCGCCGTCGGGGCCCATGCCGTGACTACCCCAAGCCCGAATTCCATAGGCCAGGGGCTGGCGACTAGCACCAAAGGCGTAAATCCTGATAACTGGGAAGACATTGCCTTTATAAAAGTAAACAAAACACCACAGAGTACAAGCGGAAGTAAAACAATAAGTACAAAAGAAAGTTCTAAAAAGTAAATGGGCCAGAATACAAACCCAACTGAAAGTACAACTACAACTGAACGAAAGTAAAACAAAAAAAGACAACAGCTGGAAGAATGGAAGCGGCTCCTGGGATGTCCTCCTCGAATCCTACCTGAAGGGTAGGTATAAATGGCGCAACTCCTGGATCGTCCACCACAGATCCTACCTGAAGGGTAGGTACAGATATCCTCCACAACGCTCTCGCCCGTCAACCTCCTCCGAGTGTCGTATCACCGTGAAGTGCACCTCCGGATACTAACTCGTTGTGTAGTCCACCTCTGGGTACCGTCCAGTCCTCGAACACTCGGCCTCCGTTAGCACTGTCTGTCGTCTGCAACCAACACAACGAGGTGCGAGCATAGCCCGTGCAGGGGTGAGTATAACGATACTCAATAGGGACCCAGAGACCCTCAAGGTCGCACTAAAACCAACAAGGATAACCACAAATAAGATATCAACAAATAACCTCTACTTAGGTATATTCCCATACATATACCTAAGTTATCAAGTAACCCATATCAATCATGAGGAAACACAAAGATTATGAAATCAATGGATAACCACCACCCAGGTATATGCCCATACATATACCTAAGTTATCAAGTGACCCATCTCAATCAAGAGGTAAACACAAAGGTCAAAGACTCAACTCAAACCAGGATTTTAATTATCAAAACCGTAACTGCTGAAGAACCCCGTCTCTGGAGTGTACAGTGGTCCTGTCACGACTCCGAGGTACTACTCACTAACCTAAGACTTCTGAGGTACTCTTCCTGTCGAGTACCGCGGGTCAACCACCCAAACATAGTAGTGCTTCCCGCCGGGGTATGCCACCCAAACACAGTAGTGCACGCCCCTAGTGGCCTGTAGAGGTACTCTCCGGACGAGTACCGCGGGTCTGCACTGTCACATAGGTAGTGCTCCATCCGCCATGGGTCTGCACCTCACAAAGTAGTGCTCCGTCCACTGGACTAGTCGACTCACTCCAAGTCGAGTCGGTCAAGCAGTCGTCAGGTCTCATCCGGCTAGACGGTCTCCGCACTCCGTATGCTCGTCTCCGGGAGGGTACGCTCCACGAGCCACAGGTCGATACTCCAAGTATCAAAAGTCCCACGAAGAAGTATCTCAAAGGACCTCCTCGTCATAGGGGTCTCAACGCAACAGACGGCGCGTCAATTGGATGCCCGGTCCGTGAGTTATCAGCTTTTCTGTTCTAGGGGCCCTTTTGGATTTCGGGCACAATCCAACCCGGCCACTATCCAACTGCATCAAAAACTCAGGCGAATTATTCCAAAAGTTCCGTATCATCAAGAGTAATTTAACGAGACAGACGACACATCAATCGGACGCCCGGTCTGTGAGTTATTGGTTTTTTCGTTCTAGGGGCCTGGTTGGTTTCGTGAGCGAACCAACCTGACCGCACTCCGACTGTGTCCAAACCTCAAGCGGAGTAAGACAAAAAATCTGTCTCACTTAGAGGAATCCATCAAAGTCAATGGAACGTCAATCGGACGTCCGGAGCTCAATATATGAGCGTTTCCGCTCCGAGGGCCCGGTTGGTTTCGTGTACGAACCAACCCGGCTGAACCCAAAGTATTCCGAAACCCTGAGTGCGATATACCGAAACGACCGTCTCGATCCAAGTATCGCATCTCCACTGACGGTGCGTCGATCGGAGGTCTATAGCTCAAGATATGGGCGAAAGACCGTGAGGGGTCCGAAAACGGGGGGTCTGGGCCCGGACCGACCCGGGTCCGGGTCCGACCCCGATGGCGCGACCTGGCCCAGCCGGGGTGGCCCGGCCCAGCCGTGACCCAGCCCAGCCGGTGGGTCAGCTCGGCCGGTTACGACCGAGCTGAGCGGGGCGCTGTCCCCGCGTGAAGAACCGCAGCCCCGCGTGGGGTCGCCCACGCCAGCGGACATGGCAGCCAACCGCGTCTCGCCGCCCCCCTCCAGTCCCGCGCGGTCGCGAGACCGCGCTCCGCCGCCGCAGCTTCAGCCGCGGTGGCTTCTTCCGGCGGCACACCGGGCGCCGCCGCCACCTGCCACCGGTGCCACCATGCCGACGAGGCGCGCCTGCGGGCTATTCCGTGGACCACTAGACGGGTTCCGGTGGTCAGAATTTTGTTCCATCTTCGCCAATGGCCCTCCCGAGACCCGTCCTTCACTGCAAGGATCCCATAATGCCCGTGTGGATTTGTTTGTCATTTTCTAGCGCGGCGCGACAGTGCCGTGGCTTGTTCAACTTCATCGGTGCGGCGCGACGTCTCCGCGCTTCTTAGCCCTTCCTCATAATTTCTGCGCGGTGGAATGGCACCGCGCCGTCTTTCACGTGCCGCAACAAATTCAAACAACAAGGGGGGAGGAGGGTCAGCCGTGTTCGTGCGGTCCGACCTCCTCCCGTTATAATGATAGCAAGCAGCCATCTAATAGAAGTTGACGTACGACAAAGAAATAATTCACAGAGAAAAACAATAATCCTCAACATCAATCCGCATGAACGAACGATCCGCGGATCAACCTGGAATTGGTTGGTCCACGCTCGTCGTTCTTTTCTCAAAAGACAAGATAACACCAAATAAAAATTCCCCTACTTGGATATTTGACGTCGAACGTCGGGTGTCACGGAGAACGGCGTCACGGGGTCGGACGTAGATTCTGTGGACGTCGGGGTGCGTCTGAGGAGGAAACGACGTCTCTTCACTTGTTGTTATGATAAGGAAGGAAGGTACGTTGTCGTTGGTGATGATCACCGTGGTCGGCGGCTTCTCCCTTGTTGGGGAGGAAGATGAAGACGGAAGAATCCGGGTCGCCGAGTCTTCTAAGTCGAAGGGTCGATGTTCTTCGTAGGAGAAGAACCGTTCTTCACGTTCTTCAACATGGAAGATGAAGTTCTTCAAAGTATAGAACTCTCCCTCTCACAATTCTCCACAGCAAAAACCAAAGTGAAATAAAATAAGGCCTTTCCTTATTTTATTTACTTATGAAAACATTTTCAAAAACTCAAAATTCAAAACACATAACTCACTTAATTAAGTTAATGTGTTGGCTTTGAATTAAAGTGGGGAGAGGGAAAGTCACCCTAATCAATGGTGAGTTTTTAAGGGTTACACACTTAAGAGGGAGTTTTAAGAATTTGAAGGGGTGGGGATCGTGTGGGACCCACCTCACAAATATCCTAACAAGAGAAGTTAGGATTTAGTGGGTCCCACCCCAACTCCCTCACATGGAAGTTAAACCACTTAGGAGATAGAAATAAAGTTGTGACACAACTTTATTTCACTTAACACTTAAACCTCTTAGTAAAGAAATAAAATAAAATTGTAAAATAATTATTTTTATTCCTCACATTTTTAACAACTCCTCCCGAGTAAACGCACCTTTGGAAAAGGTGCTCCTAAGAAATTACCGGCGCTGTGGTTTCATCGGTGCCCTCGTATTTCAATTCCGAGCACCGGTTCAAAAGTTAGGAAAACCCGCTCGTTCGTTCACCTAACGTACCCGAGCTAAACTTCAGAAATTGATTCCGGCCACACCGGGCCTCAGAATCAGGCACCGTCAGAAACTGCATTCTTGTAAAATTCCAAAGAAAATTAAGAAATAAATTTTCCTTGAAATTTCCGGGTCTTTACATTACTCCCACCTCAGGGATTTACGTCCTCATAAAGCTTAAATACAAACTAGGGATACAAAAGCAGTACTGAGCACGCATCTGAGCCTCCCGCTCTCATATGCTCACTTGGAGGTTCCCGTACTGCCAGTGAAAGCACACCCGAGGAATAGACCGTTCTCGTAGGATCCGCCCCTGTCGATCCTCGATCCCCACTGGAACCTCCGTGAAAGTAACCCCATCGCCATCGTCCTGCTCATGGTCGATGATATGTGAAGGGTCGAGCACGTATCTCCTCAGTTGATATACGTGGAAGTCATCGTGAACCTAGTGCAACTGAGGTGGATGGGTCAAGTGGTAAACCACCACGCCTACCCAGTTGAGGACCTAAGAAAGTCTGCTGAACCTCGGAGATAACTTACCGCCTTGGCCACATCTCCGTAAACCTCGTCGAGGTGAGACCCGTATAAAGACGTGATCGTCATCCTCAAACTCCAGAGGTCTCCAATTCCTGTTAGAACTGGAACTCAAAACGACTGCTTCCACGAGGGTAAGGTTGATCGAATCAAGAGTGAACGGTCGCACCCTCCTGTGCATGAGTTACCCTGTGCTTCCTGGGGTTTCCTTTTTCGCCAACCAAGGAAAACCCATTCCGATGTCGTAGTTAAACCACAACCTTTCTGCCTAATACCGTCAATTTGTGTATGAACTGTGATTGCCTAGTCCATACTCAAACCAACGTCGTAAGGACTTGACGCTGCCACCAAGAGATTTCAACCGAAACTCTCACCTCGAGGGTCTGACCACACTGTCGGCGTAAGTGTGATTATCGAGTCTCTTCCCATGGTATCTCCAAACGTGAGGGTCAAGTCCACGGCTTACCGGAAAATCTAGGTCTGGGACAAGATTTGTGAAAGCAAGGAATGATTCAAATCGACGTCTGTTACTAAAGCAGCTAGTAGTGGACACAGACTGTCCCTTGAATCATTTTTAGAGCCATTGGGTCACTCTCCCTGACCGCATGCAGCTACTCTCTTCCTCCGCCCTCCAGCTCCCTGAGCCTGGCGGGGATAACTAAGGCGGGTGGTTGTAGCATGTTAAGATTTACACCACCTCATGCTGCTCTCCTAGCTCTGACTCCACGTCTGCTGCTTCACAGACTCATCTCTCCTTTAAGATTCCTCTTATGGAAACATTTAGCATGCCTGAGTCTCTAAGACTGGTGCCGGTTTTCCTGTTTCTTACTGCACTGTACAGTCTTCATCCGCTCCTGGATGATCTGCACCTTCTTTGCCTATGATCTGTAAGAGCTGCTAAAAATTTCTCCTTTGCCGAAAAGAGAAACTCGGTCTCATCCCCTAGATGAACCACTTCCATTGCCTAATATAGTCAATCCTGACATGAATGATGTATTCATGCCATGGATGATGTCGTAAGGCCTCGACGTAACTACTAAGAGATCCAACTGTCACTCTCGCCTCCAAGGGTCGAGTCACATTGTCGGAATCAGTGTGAGGTCACTAGGTCTCCTCCAGTAGAAATCTCAAAAGTGAGGGTCAAGTCAACAGTTTTAATCAGGACCTCTCAGTATCAACCAAACAAAAGGGTAGGAAAGCAAATATCACAAATATAAGTGTCTTTTTATTATTACAGCTCATAGTACAAAGACACGAAAACAACAGAAACATGGAACTAGAAGTTCAAGGGACGTATCCACTAGTCCCACTTATGTCCACCTACTCGGCTGTTGCTCAAGCACCCGTCGTTTCTTTTGCCTCGGTGGCTCCTCCAAAGCCTGCAGATCAACTGTACGAGGAGTCGGACAGTCACATGCCAGGTGACTCTTCCCGATGAATGAGTAACACTGTCTGTTTCTGGAACGCCTAGCTCTGTCCCCACCCCGGGTGCCCCGCACCACCGATCCTAAAACCCGAGATCGCCCAACTGCTGGTCTGGTCCTCCTGGACCTCTGCATCATCTGTCTACTGCCCACAGATGACTCAGCTACTGATCGAAAAACACGCGGCAAAGGCAGCATCTCCTGAACACGCTCGGGGTGTAGATCTACTGGCACAAATTCCACCCTGAAGAAGGTCTCGAAGTCTTCTCATGTGAAGGTCATCCTGTCACAAAACTGGAACAAGTGGCTCCACCACCTGCCTACTGCTGCCTGAAGAAGGCTGACAGCAAAGATCACCATGAAGTCTGCAGGCGTCTCCACTAGCCTGAAGACTCTCACCACAGCCTCCAGCGAATCCTCAGCCTCCTGCGGGTCCGTCTCTCCCCGGAACCTGGGTGGCCTCTGCGCTGGAACTCGTGCAGCGTGCTCAAGTGGCGTGCATCACCTACTGCTGGGGCTGGTGGAATCGGTGGCCCAACGTATGGTAGTACCGCTGGTGCCTCAACTGGAAGAGGGCCCTGTACTGAAGCCTCATCGCTCGGCAGGCTGTCAGTACGCACATCCCTCTGGGCTCTAGCTGGTCGTCCATAAAAAGGCATCCTGAAAGAAACAACATGACACGGTCAAACGATTATACCTGGTGAGCTGACCTGGTTTGAGATGTTTTAAGGGAAAACCTTTGAAAACACACATGCAATCAATGTTTTTGTGCACAAAGTCGGAAATCAGTTGTCAGGGTCCTGGTGTATGGATACGTCGGCCGCCCACACCACCACTGGACTCCCTGAACTGAAGACCACACTTGGTACCCTTAACACTATTGCTTCACAGAAAGAAAATATCAAAGTTATAAGTTCTACGGTAGAACCGACTCCTATGATACCAATTTGTCACGACCCGCCCTCGGGGCCCATACCGTGACTACCCCAAGCCCGCCTTCCATAGGCCAGGGGCTGACGACTAGCACCAAAGGCATAAATCCCGATAACTGGGAAGGAATTTCCTTTATAATAAACAAAACACCACAGAGTACAAGAGGAAGTAAAACACTAAGTACAAAAGAAAGTGCTGAAAAGTAAATAGGCCAGAATACAAACCCAACTGAAAGTACAACTACAACTGAACGAAAGTACAACAGAAAAAGACAACATCTGGAATAACGGAAGCGGCTCATGGGACGTCCTCTTCAAATCCTACCTGAAGGGTAGGTACAGATGGCGCAACTCCTGGATCGTCCACCACAGATCC
This sequence comes from Viscum album, assembly GCA_963277665.1. Taxonomy (NCBI): domain Eukaryota; kingdom Viridiplantae; phylum Streptophyta; class Magnoliopsida; order Santalales; family Viscaceae; genus Viscum; species Viscum album. The sequence goes on from OY728158.1 coordinate 1,621,708,337, forward strand.
TACCTGAAGGGTAGGTACAAATAGCCTCCACAACGCTCTTTCCCGTCAACCTCCTCCGAGTGTCGTCTCACCGTGAAGTCCACCTCCGAATACTGACTCGTCGTGTAGTCCACCTCCGGGTACCGTCCAGTCCTCGAACACTTGGCCTCCGTCAGCACTGTCCGTCGTCTGCAACCAACACAACGAGGTGCGGGCATAGCCCATGTAGGGGTGAGTATAACGATACTCAGTAGGGACCCCGAGACCCTCAAGGCCTCACTAAAACCAAAAAGGACAACCACAAAGAAGATCTCAACAGATAACCTCTACTTAGGTATATTCCCATACATATACCTAAGTTATCAAGTAACCCATCTCAATCATGAGGAAACACAAAGATTATGAAATCAACGGATAACCACCACCTAGGTATATGCCCATACATATACCTAAGTTATCAAGTGACCCATCTCAATCAAGATGTAAACACAAAGGTCAAAGACTCAGCACAAACCAGGATTTTCATTATCGAAACCGTAACTGCTGAAGAGCCCTGTCTTTGGAGTGTACAGTGGTCCTGTCACGACTCCGAGGTACTACTCACTAACCTAATACTGCTGAGGTACTCCTCCTGTCGAGTACCGCGGGTCAGCCACCCAAACACAGTAGTGCTTCCCGCCGGGGTATGCCACCCCAACACAGTAGTGCACACCCCCTAGTAGCCTGTAGAGGTACTCTCCGGAAGAGTACCGCGGGTCTGAACTGTCACACAGGTAGTGCTCCGTCCGCCATGGGTATGCACCTCACAAAGTAGTGCTCCATCCACTGGGCTAGTCAACTCACTCCAAGTCGAGTCGGTCAAGCAGTCGTCAGGTCTCAGCTGGCTACACGGTCTCCGCACTTCGTACGCTCGTCTCCAGGAGGATCCACTCCACAAGCTATAGGTCGATACTCCAAGTATCACAAGTCCCACGAAGAAGTATCTCAAAGGACCGCCTCGTCATAGAGGTCTCAACGCAACAGACGACACGTCAATCGGACGCCCGGTCTGTGAGTTATCAGCTTTTCCGTTCCAGGGGCCCGGTTGGATTTCGGGTACAATCCAACACGGCCGCTATCCAAATGCATCAAAAACTTAGGCGAAGTATGCCAAAAGTTTCATCTCATCAAGAGGAATTCAACGAGACCGACGACGCGTCAATCAGACGCCCGGTTTGTGAGTTATTGGCTTTTTCGTTCGAGGGGCCCAGTTGGTTTCGTGAGCGAACCAACCCGACCGCACTCCGACGACATCCAAACCTCGAGCGGAGTAAGCCAAAAGATCCGTCTCACTTAGAGGAATCCATCAAAGTCGATGGAACATCAATCGGACGTCCGGAGCTCAAGATATGAGCGTTTCCGCTCCGAGGGCCCGATTGGTTTCGTGTACAAACCAACCTGGCCGAACCCAAAGTATTCCAAAACCTTGAGTGCGATATACCGAAATGACCGTCTCGATCAAAGGATCGCATCGCCGCTGACGGTGCATCGATCGGAGGTCTACAGCTCATGATATGGGCGAAAGACCGTGAGGGGTCCGAAAACGGGGGGTCTGGGCCCGGACCGACCCGGCCCGGCCTGGGCGCGACCCGGCCCGGCTGGTGGGTCGGCTCGGCCGGTTACAGCAGAGTGGAGTGGAGCGGAGCGGAGCGGAGCGCTGCCCCCGCGTGAAGAACCGCAGTCCCGCGTGGGGCCGCCCGTGCCAGCGGACGCGGCAGCCACCCGCATCCCGCCGCCCCCCTCCGGTCCCGCGCGGTCGCGGGACCGCGCTCCGTCGCTGCAGCTTCAGCCGCGGTGGCTTCTTCCGGCGGTGCGCCAGGCGCCGCCGCCACCCACCGCCGGTGCCGCCGCGCCGGCGAGGCGCACCGGCGGGCTGTTCCGCGGACCACCAGACGGGTTCCGGTGGTCGGAAATTCGTGCCGTCTTCGCCAATGGCCCTCCCAGGACTCGTCCTTCACTGCGAGGATCCCACAACGCCTGTGCGGCTTCGTTTGTCGTTTTCTAGCGCAGCACGACGACGCCACACTTCTTAGCCCTTCCTCATAATTTCTGTGCAGTGCAACGGCACCGCGCCGCCTTTCACGTGCCGCAACAAATTCAAACAACAAGGGGGGAGGAGGGTCGGCCGTGTTCGTGCGGTCCGACCTCCTCCCGTTATAATGATAGCAAGCAGGCATCTAATAGAAATTGACGTACGACAAAGAAATAATTCACGGACAAAAACAATAATCCTCAACATCAATCCGCATGAACGAACGATCCGCGGATCAACCTGGAATTGGTTGGTCCACGCTCGTCATTCTTTTCTCAAAAGATAAGAGAACACCAAATAAAAATTCCCCTACTTGGATATTTGACGTCGCACGTCGGGTGTCGCGGAGAACGGCATCGCGGGGTCGGATGTAGATTCCGTGGACGTCAGGGTGCGTCCGAGGAGGAAACGATGTCTCTTCACTTGTTGCTATGATAAAGAAGGAATGTACGTTGTCGTTGGCATTGATCACCGTGGTCGGAGACTTATCCCTTGTCGTGGAAGAAGATGGAGACGGAAGAATCTGGGTTGCCGAGTCTTCTAAGTCGAAGGGTCGATGTTCTTCGTCGGAGAAGAACCGTTCTTCACGTTCTTCAACGTGGAAGATGAAGTTATTCAAAGTATATAACTCTCCCTCTCACAATTCTCCACAGCAAAAACAAAACTGAAATAAAATAAGGCCTTGCCTTATTTTATTTACTTATGCAAACATTTTCAAAAACTCAAAATTCAAAACACATAACTCACTTAATTAAGTTAATGTGTTGGCTTTGAATTAAAGTGGGGAGAGGGAAATTCACCCTAATCAATGGTGAGTTTTTAAGGGTTACACACTCAAGAGGGAGTTTTAAGAATTTGAAGGAGTGGGGCTCGTGTGGGACCCACCTCACAAATATCCTAACAAGAGAAGTTAGGATTTAGTGGGTCCCACCCCAACTCCCTCACATGGAAGTTAAACCACTTAGAAGATAGAAATAAAGTTGTGACACAACTTTATTTCACTTAACACTTAAACCTCTTAGTAAAGAAATAAAATAAAATTGTAAAACAATTATTTTTATTCCTCACATTTTTAACAACTCCTCCCGAGTAAACGCACCTTTGGAAAAGGTTCTCCTAAGCAATTACCGGCACTGCGGTTTCAACGGTGCCCTCAGATTTCAATTCCGAGCACCGGTTCAAAAGTTAAGAAAACCCGCTCGTTCGTTCACTGAACGTACCCAAGCTAAACTTCAGAAATTGATTCCGGGCACACCGGGCCTCGGAATCAGGCGTCGTCAGAAACTTCATTCTTGTAAAATTCCAAAGAAAATTAAGAAAAAAATTTTCCTTGAAATTTCTAGGTCTTTACATAATCAACCTACAAAAACACATTTTTTAATATAATCACTATGAATTTTAATATCTCATAAATAAGGAATCATACTTGTCTCATCACCCTTTTCTTACTTTATTACTTATTGATATAACTAGACAGATTTATCTTTCGACTACCATGGCTACAGATTTATGAAGGTACTACTATCCTAATCAATAAGGCCCGAGATATATTACTTCCTAAACCCATAAGCAACATATCCTTTCTTGACCATTCAACTAATTCCATACCACAAATGACACACCCAAAACAAGCTACCTCACTACAATTTCATTATCATGGTTTTGCCTTGCATCAAATTATGTGATCAAATGGCACACACTAGTAATGATGTCAAGTCAAGAGACCAATACACATGTCTATAGATAGAAATAACCAATGAAACTTGAATCATGTGGTGTTCTTATTAGCGGGTTTGTCCTCATGATCTCACTACTAGAGACCACCAAGGGAGAACTTCATGAGAAAAGTCTCAATGATTATAATCCCCCAACACCTGATAGCAAAACATCTATTGTTTCCATTCAGTAAGATATATATAGACCATATGCCATATTTAAGATTAATTTCATAGTATCTTGAGGTTCTCATTATAGCATGGGATCTGCTATAACCTTTTGATAGCATAATTAATATTTGGACATTACCATTAAATAGTGGAAACAAAAATATCTACACTATAATGGTAAAAAAATATCATGCATATCTAACTATACAAATGATATAGTAAGCAAAAGAACCATATAGTTGGATCTAGGGAACCCACTATTACAAAACTCCCACTTGCACTAGATCCAACTTGCTAACCAACCTTGTTATCTCTCACATGATTATGATCATGTTTTTTCTGATTCACGACTTTAGTTGCTGGGTCTACCACGTTTCCACCGCATGGAAATTATGCTATATGTGACCTCATTTACTCGAGTAAAACTTCTCAAGATATGTTATTCTAGAGTATATTGCTTTTTTTACTATTTTTCTTGACATCTTGGATTGTAAGAATATCATAATTTACATTATGTTAATTCTTTACTTACGAGGTGTGATTCCAAGAACTGGGAAAAATCATTGAATTTAATTGATTCCTAGCTATCTCAGAAGTTTCAACATACTTGGTATTTATAGGTATGACTACTACTTGATTATATGAGCTTGTCTCACTCATCACCTTAGCCTTACTACAATATTAGATCACATGGATATAAGGAAGACTAGTTTGTGTACCCTAAAAAATAGTATCATTTCTTCTTTACTTACCAGGTACTTTTCTTTTGTACTTTCCCAAGTACAATCATATAGTTCTGTCTACTTCACTTGCAGTACTCCTGGATATAAACAATATTTTCCTACTATAAATTTTATCTTGGAAATATCAGTTCTTGTACATATCATGGCATACTTGGTTGATTCATTGAAAAAATAATATTGAATTCCACTAACCACATTAATCTCCTCCTATGTCCTGTACATGTCTACCTGGAGAGATTATGCCATGTGAAACTAGAAACAATTCTTCCCTTGAATTATTTCAAATTTTATTTTTCAATACCATGTCACAATATGTACGATTGACTAGGTCTAAGAAACCATTAGATCTACCTCATTAAATCTAGTTCCCTAGAACTTAGGTTGCTACTTTAAGTCAATCATTAGAGAATAAATTCCATCTCATTATTAACTATCTGTAAGACCAATATCTATTTTCCATATGTTTCCAAAAATATTTATCTTCGAAAAAATGGTGATCCCACTAACCTCTGGTAAACACATGAAAAATATTCATTCCAAATTAATAATCCATGATCTAGTTTCTTACTTAAATCCTAAACTATAATTTAGTGACTTACAACCTTTATTAGCATTTTTTGACATGAAAATACCTTTTTGGTTGTGTCATATAGACACCTTACACGATTGGTGGTCATGACATCCAATGCTCAATAAAATGATCATAGAAATTAGTTATGACAAGTAAAATTATAATGGATTTAGGCAGAACAACTTAGTATAACTAATCGATCCTTATGGGTACTACATTTGTTCCATCCATGTATAATTTTATTTAAATACCCACCATAATATTCAAAATAATAACCCCCTTTTCACTTTGATACATGGAATCCACTATTGAATTTTAATTGATCTTGTCAATCTTAGCTAATTTCCATATACTGATTAATTTTAGGAATTATTAATCACAATGAATAATGTATCACTATCCTTGGTGAATATAAAAAATTACTATGGTTTTAACCTTCCTACATAGTATGTGTCTCTGTAACAATCCTATTCCACATGAACTTGTGAAACTTATTCCAATGCCAACTACTTGTGCATATTTGGCATTAAATAAACCCAAATAAATCTTTCTCCCACTATCTCAAAAGTGATGTGCACCCTTATTTATAAATGTAGTATATAACTTTAATATATCTTTTCTATTCTAGGGATTTATGTAATATCCTATGAAACCATCAGGACACTTACTTTAGATGCACAATGTGTTTTGCTTGATGTAAGTTTTTTATATCCTAAAAAAATCTTTGCATCTAAATACATCTTATGAAATAATAGATTTACATCATACTACAACTGTTATGATATACCTTCGTCATTATAGTTGGTATGAGGTTATGGGATACCAATATTATTTACAAATAACATCCTGAAATATAATGTAAGTTTCTATAAGTTGCAATATTGATACTACTTACATGATGACTATGTTGTATAAAATGTAAATTTAAGAATTTATCCATGTTACATTTTTTTATAAATTTTAGCATGTAATGATTATCATCGATCCTTTTTATTAGCATAAATTTCATGATATAGATAAGGTAATGTGTGTTTAGGAATTACTCGATGCTACATTATAGTGATCGATGAACACTTGGTCAAGATATTCTTTGTCATGCTGGCCCAAAGCATCTTATACCTTCTGATGATGCATATACTTCACTTTCACATTCCTTAAAACATTTTAAGGAACTATATGAAGTATATTTACTAATAGCTTACAATTAGAATACTTCGTGGCCTCTTATTGAACTAATTCTAAAAATATTTGTGGCATACCTTTACTTCTAAAGGTTTCTTTGTCCAAACTAAATATGTCGATAATACCAAAGTTGTTTAACTCTACTGAGTCTAAATACCAAAATTGGTATATCCTTGAAATCCACTTTTAGTTTTACTTGACGAAGAATTATCTTTCCACAAATGGGTAAATAAGTCTTACATTTTATAATCATGATGTATTGCCTACGATTAATGTATCACTGAACTATTGATTTAGTATGAGATACCACAAACAACATTCATTCTTGATCCTGGAACAATGTCTCTTTGTTTTAAATGGACATATGAGAAAAATGTTTTGTTTATACTCAATAATAGTCTGACTTAAATCATATACTTGGCAATTATAAGTTATGCATTTCTCACTAATGACGTAGGAATCACCCTTTCTCAACTTCTTGGAGAATACACCTGACTTCTTGTAATGTTTTTATTACTTACTTGGTTACTGTATTTTAATACATATATGTGAAAGGTATATTAATACCCAAGTATTATGTGAGAAAAATTATATTGATGAAAATACCTGAAGAATAAGTGGGTACTTACTTCTTCAATTTTGTTCATTGCTTTTAACTTCCATTGAATTTATTTCAAGTTATGAAATGCAATTAACCTTATATTTAATAAACAACCTCTATCTTTGAAGGATGTTGCGAATGTGACTTTGGATATGGCTTTTCCATTGGACTTATCACCTTGTCTTTCAACTTATTCACCCTAAAAATTAAATATTATCCTATGTTTAAAAATCTTATTGCTTGGAAAACCTTACCTAAGAGGTAATGAAGCCTTTACTCCAACATATTCGTTATGTAACCATAAACGAAACTAGAGTAATCAGGTGTATATGAGAATTGAATTTTTTTGAAATATCATGATCTACCATCCAATTTACACATAACCAGTGTAATCATCACATTCATATCTTGCTTCACTTTCTCCTCATAAACTTCTCGGAGATGAGACTACATTTGTAATCATCCAAGCCCAGATGTTGTACCCACAACTAACATTAGATGTTGATGATATCATTATGAAATAACCATCATATGCATCATACATGTGTCTCCTATAATAAATGTTACACCCTTACTTCCTGAGGTGGATTAACAGGTATAAGGACACTTGCACCTTGAATTTATGATATAGTAGTATTGTGATCAAGCACCTATACTAAACTTGGAAATTCATGCCAGATAGGACATTGACTTTGTCAAATTTATCATAGTATTTATTGTGGAATTAATTTCCATTTTATAAAAAAATAAAAATAAAATATTAGTACTTTTATCTTGATTACCGAATTAGGAATTATTGATTAATTAATTAAAACATTAAATATCTCCCACTATTTTATCTAATTCTAGAAGCCCTCTATATTCGAATTGGAATAATCTATTTCTTGAATATTATAGTGGAAAGGATCCTTAAGCCTCCCCTCATAGTCTACAATATATTTCTATTCCACTACTCAAAGAGTTCAAGGTAGGTTTTTGACTGGCCAACCACATTAACCTGTAACTCCTTGATCTGTTGAGTGAAGTCCTGACTTCTTAGAATCATAACCATGATTCCTTAAACACTTTAATATAAAGTGATAGAAAGTTAGATATGGATAATACTTACTCCCATTTTAGTTAAGTCAACCCATCATTCTCATAAGAACTCCCTAGTAGTAAGAGGCACCCTCTGCTATGGCTGACTGAGCACCCCAAACACCTGGTTGTGTTCAAATTCAAACGAATGAAGGCATTTGAGACTTGATATTTCTTCGATGTTTTTTTTATTTTTATTTTGATGAATGTAATCCATTTCTATTAATCTTGTTCATCTATGTTTTTCATGATCACAACTAAACATTAATAGAAAAATATTCATCACTTCTTTATGCAGTTTATTATTTATTAATTTATGTATTTTTCTATAGTTATAAAATGCATAAAATAATAGATAAATAGATAAAGGAAATATACTACCCGATTGTTCTTGAGCATATAATATTGGTTGGTCCATTTAAATTCAATGGACCAACCACAACCTAGGGTCATCATACCCGAGTCATTTCTTGACTCGTGATGCAGCTCACCCCATCTAGTATGTCCAATACTCATCTGAAGTAATGCCTCATCTTGGTGGGGTTAACATCTTGTATGGTTTACCATATCGTCTTATCATTGTTTGCATCTTACACCATATTCGTCATGGAATACCACCTCATCTTTGTGGGGTCCACGCAGTTCATAATCTCAGTTAATTATACAAAAATACTTTCACAAAGGAGAGAGGGACTTGGGGCACAATGTATACATAAATAAAGTTGGACACACAGACCCTTATAAAAATTTATCAAAAATAAATGATGATGCATAGACAGTCTTAAATGAATTAAATAATTCAAAAAATTCAATTATTTTTTGGTCTACTATTAATTTAATTTTAATTCTTAAAATTAAATTAATTAACTAAATTAATTTAAAACCAAATTTAAATTAATTTTACCCAGGTATTAAAATTTCTATTTTAAATGAAAATTAATATTTAAATTAATTTAATTTAATTATAAAAGTAAATTAATTAATTTAATTAATTTTGATTATTTAAATTATTTACCATGCACTGAAACTTCACTATCTCCCATTGCAGGCCATATTGAACCCACATAGACTCATAACAAGTCGTACAAAGCCCATGCATGGTTATTATGGGCCGTACATGTCCGCCTAGACCCATTCTAGGTTGGGAAGACCTGACTGATCTGATTTTGTGATAGATATGGTCAAATTAGAGACATGTAGGTGGTGATGAGGATGAGAGTACCTCAGAGGTGCAAGAAAACACATGGAGGTGCCTGGAACTAGCTGGGGTGGCGTCTGAGTAGGTGGGGAAGCTATGGTGGCTGCTGAACCCACAGTGAATGGAAACAACTCATAGGGGTGGTATGAGGTGGGTCTAGTTTAGGAAACAAACAAGTGGAGGAGGTGGTAGTATCTCCCACAGTGGTGGGTTATTGGTGCTGGGAGGATGGTGGTTTGAGCGGTGGACAAGATCTGGGGCCTTGGCATAGCCAAGCGGTGGGGGGAAACTACAGATGGACCAATAAATCCGGGGAGGGTGAATCCAATACTGCTGAATCCGATCAAGATAGAATCGACTGGAAGGGGGTCAGCACTATTCTGCTCTAAGAAGAGGAGGCATAGGCATCCATCATTGGGAAGAGGTGCTAGTTGGGAGTCACAACAGGAAGTGGTTTGGCCTGGTGTTGGAGGAGGTGGATGACAGCCAAGCTGGTGGGAGATGATTTTCCATCGTGGTGAAGTAGATTCGGTGTTGCTTGGGGGTGGTCGGCGGAGGCCACAATCCATATAGAAGAAAAGTCAGGGGGATCGCCTGATATGCTGTGGAACGAGGGGGTTCCCTCAGGTGTCACTCATGAAGGAGCCGATAGGGGGTCCAGTAGCAGTGTGTTTCCCTTTAGATTCATTTTTTTTGTTTTTTTGTTACTTTTGGAAGTCCACTTATGAGCAAAGCCCCGCTACCACCCTTGATATTACACATTTGTCTTCTTTGTTGAAGTTTTCACAATATTTTTTAAATTTTATACTTATTATTGTCATAAAATAAAGATAATATTTTTTATAATAAAATAATAATTATTATGATTATAAAAATAATAATCGATACCAGAGCAAGCCCGAACATATTGTTTCATCATTTAGCATCTGGTCGGAACCTGTCTGGATTTGCATCACTAAATTCCTTCATAAAATAACTAACATATGTAAAAAATATGTTTTAAAAATTTAAATACCCGAGTTTAAACTGTAAATAATCCCTAAATTTTTTCAGATGACCGTAACTTGGCCATTTGAGATCGGATCGACTCACGAATGGAACCCTTGCGACCAAAATCAAACCCTCTACTAAATTAAAACAAAATTAATTTTATTTGGATTAGAAAATTTATGCGATTGATCTGATACCAATTGAAGTTTCCAAGGTCACAACGGATGCCAGTGGGCTGAGGATTTTAAAAATTTTCACCATCAGGATGATGGGACTTATCTTCTTTGATGATATGAGCTCCGATACATACCAAGGATCTCTTGTAAATTAAATTGATCACAAAATCATAAACCGAAAACACACCTTTTCAGATTTGAAGTAGCGATCAACATCTACTAGTCATCATCGATCATTTCACAATGGATCTAAATCCGAATCACTCTAGATCATCCACACATGCTTCAAAAATAAGTTGTAATGTTGATCGTCGTATTCCGGGTGCTAGTGTAGAAATCCGATGATGCCTTTGACGTCCCAACAATCACCACATCATCGATATTACGATGCGTGAGGGAGAGCTCAATCTGAATGCCTAGATCATGATATTCTCTCACTAGGATGCGGGAGAGGAGAGAGAGGGTCTAGCAAAATTTCCATGAATAATTCGTTGTGTGGGAGCCTCTCTCTCTATTTATAGTGGATCTTCAAAATACCTGGTATGTTTCCCCAACCCCCGTTTATTTAACACCCACAAAATAAATAATTATGAGGAACTAAATAATATAAATATTATTTATTATTTTATCACATACCTATAATACACACACACATATAAATATATATATATAATATCATGTGATAAACTTGAGTCATTAACTCTACTCATAATTCATTCTTAATATTAATCAAACTTGGAATATTAAAATAATATTCATTTGATTTATATTACTCCTCATATTTAATTCAATTGTAAATAATTTTAATAAATAAATTCAATGAAATTATTCTTTACTTTAATAATATGAATTTATTTATTTATCAGTGATCAATAACTTGGACAACACTTATACCCTATGTCTGATATACTTATTCAGTTGAATAGAGAGGATTCTTGAATATGCCATTATGTGTGAACCTCTAAGCCCTTATCTTTATAGTAGTGAATAAAATACACCAATCAAGAGTGGAGTTTTGCAACTCATCATGGACCCTAAAGAGATTAGGAAAGTCATCGAAATGATAACCAACCTACGAGCCTATACTGTGTAATATAATCTCTTTATTTTTAAATATCTCATATAGTAGGAAACATTCTTATGTCATCACCCTTTTCTTGCTTTATTATTTGTTGATCTACTTGGACGAATTTACCTTTTGACTATCATGGCCACAAATTTATGAAGGTACTACAATTGTAACACCCCAAGTTTTTAAAAATAAATTGAAATTAATGAAACTTTGTTTTAAGTAGATAGTTATAACTATCCTTTAAACATAATTTTTCCAATTCTATGATTGGAATTTCAAAAAAACGGTCATCTATGGTTGTGATCAGTAAGTTATTTGGAGTCTGATAGAACCAACTTGTTTTTTTTGGTAAATAGTAACACACCCTTATGAATAGTAATATGAATAGTAATATGACCCTTATGAATAGTAAATCATATCATAATTTTCTTTTCTTAAGGTTATAAGATAATGAGATGTTGATTAATTTTTCAAGGTGTAAAAAAATGAGTTATAGATTTAAAATTGTTATTTTTGAATAAATTACAATTTTATTTAAAAATTAAATTAATAATATTTAGAAAATTATTTTCAAAAAATGGAGTTCATTTTTGAATTATATACATTGAATAATTATTAGGATGAATTTTTGGTGTTTTTCTAAAATTCTTGAATTTTTGATGAATAGTAAAATACGATAAATTATGATAAATGCTAAATACTTATTTTACTATATCATAGGTGATTCAAGGCTGATGTAATCCCACTTGGTTAAAACTCACATGAAATTATTACTATTTGGGGTCACATGAATCAAGACTATTCATAGTCTTGAGCAAAAATATTAAAATAATGATTAAAATAATGTAAAATCCCTCCTCTCCTCCACTATAAATACCACCCTCATCCCCCTCTTTCTCTCACACCTCTCAAGCCTTGATAATTGTATAAGTTCTACCAAATCCCTTCACCAAGGATCTTCCCCACATCCTAGAGCTTCTGGTCTCACCAAAAGGCCAAAACCAAAGGCCTTAAGGGGGATCTCAAGGAGAAGTGATCAAAAAGTGAGAATCCTATTCCTTTTTCATGTGTTTTTTTTTCAATTCCTTTCTTTTCTTATACTATATTTACCTACACATATATAGGAGGTATGAAATCTCCAAAATCATATATATTCTGTATGTTATCATGTTCATGTAAAATAATCATCATCTTCCTTCCTCTTCTCTCCCTCTTGTTCTAAAAATAAAAACACCATCCATGATGTGCCGATTTACCAAAATCGTGGACGATGTGTTTGCAATATCCATTACATCCTTAAAATATGATCATAAACCCTTTTAATGGTTGAATTTTTTTTAAAGTATATGTTTTAACCTATTTTATGTTCTGGAATGAACTTCAATGCATGGAATTAAATTATATAATGAAACCAGTTCACGATTATCGAGGAATCACCAAAAATGATCTAAACAAATATCATTAATGTTTCATCTAATGATCCATCATAATATATGATAAAAAATTATTTATGGTTTCATTATATATTCTGGAAACATATTAATACCATTTCTTCCACTTCTGGAATTTTATTTCCTTACGTCAAGAAAATCAAATACAAACTGGCCACATAAATCATGTAAATAACGCACCCAAAACAATGGAATGAACAAAATACTAATAATTAAAGGGTAAAATGATGTTATGAAATGATCATATAAGGTGTTATAAACATATATATGTTTCTTTAATATATTAATAACATCCTTTTAACAATTATAAAATAGGTTTAAACAAGTCTGAAGTAAGACAAAACTGAGGTAAGAGAATTCGTAACCCAATTTCCATTCTTTGGGTTAACCTTAAATTTCCTTATTTATGTGGTATTAAATTGTTTCTGTGATTAATTTTGTTATATTATGTTTAATTATGTGAATTTAAAGTGTATATACAAATTTTATCCACTCTATTAAGTCTCAATTCAATTATATGATATTTATAAGAGACTTTTCTTTTAAAAATCCTCTTTTAAAATTCTATTTTACGAAATTAAAAAGCAATGTTTTTATGCAATTATTCATGTTATATGATTGTGTTCTAGTTCTTGGGAATTTTTTATAATGAAGGGTTGGACCTATATATCCCTCCAATGTATTGGGTATATGTAAGTTGGAGGTCGGCTGTATGGTTACTCCAAGTGCAACTACGGTGGTTACACAAATTGTAAGGTAGTCGTGATGGTTACAAATTATAAGGTAGACGAAAGGGTTAAAATATTATGTAAGTAATGCCCCAATATACCTTTATGGTTCTATTTATGTTCTATATGTTTTTTGTAAATATCATGGAAATCTCAAGTTTCACAAAGTAAGTTTATATGACTAACAAGTATGTCTTTTTTGTAAATGATTTCATACGTTACAAGTATTCATGGACTAATGTTTTCTTTCCTTCTTTTTATATCCCTTAATGAGATTTTTGTTCTCATACTGAGTTTTTTTAAATGATTTTCATAGGTTATAAGGATGTTTAATTCAAATAAGGAATCCAAGTTAAATGTTATGAAATTTTGTTAAAGAAAACATGTTTTATTTAAGAAGTCGTATATTTTGGAAGAAATGGATACTATTTTTGTGGTATCTACCCTATATGAATATGGAATGTTATGTATGTATTATATCTCAATTATATAAAACTATAAACTTGAAATGATCCTCAATATTAAAGGAATTTATTTCTTAACTAAAATTCATTATTATGTAATGTAATAAGGCTGAGTCCTTATAGTTGGTATCTGAGGTTGGATTAGATAAATTTAGAGTTTAGGATGATGTTAATAGAATACCATAAATTGTTTTTACTTTATGGTTAATTTGAAATGACATCGCATTTAAATATTAACATGTTTCTTAGACTAAGATATGTTTGTTCATAATGGTTTTGCGAAGAACAAACAGGGAAAATGAATAGAAGATGCACCGATAGAATGATATCCTTCTGAATCTATAGCCTGGAATGGTAGGGATTGGAACTGAGAAGTTTGTGATAGTAATGGCTCAGCTAACGTAGGAAATAAATGGTGGTGGCATCCATGCAATAGAAAAACCAGAGGTACCACAACAGAACATGACGATAGTGGAACATTTTACATGACAACACCCTCCTGCTTTCAATGGGTCTTCTAACCCCATAACAGCTGATGGATGGATTAAGGCCCTTGAAAAGATATTCAATGTTATGGGTTTTTCAGATAATCAAAAGGTATGTCTTTCCATTTATTATTTTGAATGTGAAGTTGATCAGTAGTGGTCAATGATCAAAAATATCAGGGATAGAGAATAGATTGATTCCTTAGAGTAGGATGAATTTAAAAGTCTTTTCCTTGAAAAAGATTTTCCTAAGGTGGTTTGAATTAGGATAGAGAAGAAATTCATTGAATTGAAGCAAAAGGAGGAAGATTCAATGGCTGTGTATGAAGAAAACTTCACATGACTGGTATGGTGTGCTCTAAATCTTATTCTGGATCTTGATAGCAAAATAAACTGCTTTTACTCAGGATTAAATCCAAGGTATCGAAGGGAATTGGCCTACTGTGAATTCAAAATGTTATGAGAAAGTTTTCCAATGTACCGAGAGGGTAGAGATGGAGTTTTTTGATGATCATGTTCAATTTAAAAATAATGAGAAGAAGAGGTCCAGATGGGAAGCGATGATTAAGAATCAACCAAAGAAATCTGATGGTAAGAAATTCCAGTTTCTAGTTTGTGAAAAGTGTGAAAAAAGCACCCTAGTGAATGCCTTACCCAAACTAGGAAGTGTTTTCAATATGGTAAGTTTGGACATATGGCCTGAGATTGTAATGAAAATGATCCTAAGACTAATCCTGATAAGCAAACTATAAAGTGTTTTAAATGGGATAGATGTGTCATTATGAAAATTCCTTCCCAAAGAGAGATATAAATGATGCATAGAAGATAGAATATAATAATAAAGGTGTGGTGAGATTATTTGAGACTACATCAGTAGATGTAAGACCATCCAATGAATTTTTATCATATACCTTGTCTGTTTACTCTGATTTTTCTAGAGTCTTGTTTGATATGGGGTCTACACATTCCTTTATTTCTATGGAGTTTTCTGGTAAAATGTAAATATCACCTCAACATATGAGACCAAAACTTATTTTTAAAACACAAGGGGGAAATATTATAGAAAAGAGGAATTGTAAGAATATTTATATTATGGTATGTGGAAATAATTTACCTGCAAACCTTGTTATTTTTTCCTTAGTATAGTTTGATATCTTTCTGGGAATGGATTAGATTTATTTTTATCATGAGAAGATTGACTGTAGAGATAAAGAAGTTGTTTTTTAGAAATAGTTTCAATTTTTATACAAGAAAAAACCCATTAAATTGATAACATATTAGGAAGCTAATAGAATGTTGAAATATGGAAATGAAATTTATCTTACTCATATTGTTGAAAACAAGGTAACTATTCAGATTAATGATGTGCTAGTTGTAAACGAATACCTTGATGTTTTCCCTGATGAGTTACCCGGTTTCATACCTAATCGGGTAGTCGAATTCACAATTGACTTAGTTTCTGATGATAAGAGAATTTCAAAACCCCCATATCAAATGGATCAAATGGAACTTCTTGAATTGAAAAATTAGTTGTAGGATTTTCTTGATATAGGCTTCATTCATCCCATCACTTCACCATGGGGTAATCCTATTCTATTTTTTAAAAATAAATATGGTTCCATGAGACTTTGCATTGATTATAGAGCCTTTAATAACATCACTATTAAAAACAAGTATCCTTTTCCTCATATCAATGACTTGTTTGATAAGCTCCAGGGAGCTCATTAATTTTTCAAGATTGACTTGAGATCTGGACACCATCAGCTAAAGGTGAAAGAGGATGTCATCACAAAAATATATTTTTGTACTAGAAATGGGAATTATTAATTTGTTATTATACCATTTGGGTTAACTAATGCACCTGTTGTATTAATTAATTTTATGAATAGAATATTTCATGAGTTCTTAGATAAGTTTGTGGTTGTGTTTATTGATGACATTATGGTATTTTCTAAGAGTAAA
This sequence comes from Viscum album, assembly GCA_963277665.1. NCBI lineage: Eukaryota > Viridiplantae > Streptophyta > Magnoliopsida > Santalales > Viscaceae > Viscum > Viscum album. The sequence goes on from OY728158.1 coordinate 1,621,724,973, forward strand.
GAGGAGCATGAAAAATATCTAAGGGATATTTTTCAAACCTTAAAATAAAAAAAACATTATGGAAAATTCAGAAAGTATGATTTTTGGCTGCAACAAATTTCTTTTCTTGGGAACATTGTAAATAAGGATGGAATAAAAGTTGATCCTGCCAAAAAAAAAATGGTTTATGAATGGCCAATACCTATAAATGTTACAAAGATTCATAGTTTTATTGTATTAACAGGTTATTACCGACGGTTTGTTAAAACATTTTCACGGTTATATAGCCCGCTAACTAAGTTAACACGAAAAAGGGTTAAATTTATTTGGATAGAAGAATGTGATGATTTTTTTTCAGGATCTGAAGAATAGATTAGTGAATGATCCAGTTTTGGCCTTTCCTTCCCAAAATGGCGATTTGTTCATCTACAATGATGCTTCATTGAAGGCACTAGGTTGTGTTCTGATGCAGAATGATCGGGTAATTGCATATGCTTCTAGATAACTAAAAACTCATGAGTTAAATTATCCCACACCTAATTTGGAATTGGTAGTTGTGGTTTTTGTTTTGAAAAATTGGAGGCATCATTTATACAGATCCAAATTTCAAATATATACTTACAATAAAAGTCTGAAGTATATATTTACTTAGAAGGAATTAAACATGAGGTAGAGAATATGGCTTGAACTATTAAAAGATTATGATTACAGGATCAATTACCATCTGGGAAAAGCAAACAAAGTAGCAGATTCCTTGAGTCAAAAACATCATGCAACATTAACCATGTTACATTTGGAACATGATACTTTGATTAATGATTTAATGAATTTTGGATTAGAGGTTTTTTGTGCAAGAAATACCTCTGTTTTGTTTTAGGTATCAGTGCAATAATCATTATCAGATAGAATTAAGCAAGTGCAAAAGGAAGACCGTGAGCTACAAAAAAAGGTAGAATTGGTTAATATGGGTAAGTTACCAGAATTTAACCTTGAAAAAGATTGTGTTTTAAGATTTGGTAAAAGGTTTTGTGTGACTTGTGATTCCCAGTTGAAGAAATAATTGTTGTGTGAAGCTCATAGTTCTCCATTTTCAGTTCATCCTGGCAGTACTACGATATACAGAGACCTTCAGAAGTATTACTGGTGGGATGGAATGAAAAGGGATATTTTTGATTTTACCATGAAATGTTTGACATTTCAACTAGTTAAAACAGAGTGATAGTTACTAAAGGGTATGCTTCATCCTTTTCCAGTGCTAGAGTGGAAATGGGAGACTGTATCCATGGAATTTGTGGTCGGACTACCAAAGTCTTATTGAGGTAATAACGCGATTTGGGCTGTTGTTTATCGACTGACTAAATCTTCAAATTTTATACCTATTCAAGATATAATGTCTTTGGATTATATTTCTTGATTGTACCTCAAATAGATTTTCAGGTTACATAGAGTTCCTCTTTCTATTGTATCTGACTGGGATCCCATGTTCACTTATAACTTTTGGAAGGGACTTCATAAGTCTTTGGGTGAAAAATTAAATTTCAGTACAACATTTCATCCTCAATCATATGGGAAGTAAGAACAAATGATTCAAACTTTGGAGGATATTCTTTGAGCTTTTTCAATGGACTACTAGGGAAGTTGGGATCATCATATTTCTTTAGTTGAGTTTTCTTATAATAATACTTTTCATTCTGGTATACAGATGGAACCTTTCTAGGCCTTGTATAAGAAGCAGTGTAGAACTCCAGATTTTTGGTATGAAGTTGGGGAAAAGAAATTAATGGGACCAGAATTAGTAGAGGAAGTGGCTGGGAAAGTGAATATGATCTAGCAACACGTTAGGATAGCTCATAGTAGGAAGAAAAGTTATGCAGACAACAGGAGGAGAGACTTTTCTTTTGAGGTAGGTGATCATGTTTTTTTTAGAATCTCACCATGGAAAAGTGTTATACATTTTGTTAAGAAAGGAAAGCTAAGTCCACGGTTCATTGGACCTTATGAAATCCTAGAGAAAGTTGGACCAGTCTCCTACCAAGAAGCTTTTCCTCAATGTTTATCTCAGGTACACAATGTTTTTCATCTTTCGATGTTAAGAAATTATCTTCCATATTCATATCATGTTTTGAACCCAAAAGCAGTTCTGCTAGAGGAGAACCTTTATTATGAAGAGAAAATAGTTCAGATTCTTGATCGAAGGGAATAGGTATTGCAGAATAAGGTAATCCATCGAGTAAAGTTTTTTTTGGAGAAACCACATGGTTGAATAAGCAACATGGTATTCTAAAAATGCTATGAGGGAAAGGTACCCTCACTTGTTTAATAAGTAAATAAAATTGTAAGGATGAAATTTCATGAAGGTAGGGATAATGTAACACCCCAAGTTTTTAAAAATAAATTGAAATTCATAAAACTTTGTTTTAATTAGATAGTTATAACTAGCCTTTAAATATAATTTTTTCATGATTTGAATTTCAAAAAATAGTCATCTACAGTTGTGATCAGTAAGTTATTTGGAGTCTGATAGAACTAACTTGTTTTTGGGTGAATAGTAAAATTCCCTTATGAATAGTAATATAGATAGTAATATGACCCTTATGAATAGTAAATAATAATATTATTTTATTTTCATAAGGTGATAATATAATGAGATTTTGATTAAATTTTCAAGGTGTAAAAAAATGAGTTATAGATTTAAAATTTTTATTTTTGAATAAATTATGATTTTATTTAAAAATTAAATTAATAATATTTAGAAAATTATTTTTAAAAAATATAATTCATTGTTTAATTCTACATGTTGAAAAATTATTAGGGTGAATTTTTATGAAATTCTTGAATTTTTGATGAATAGTAAAATGCGATAAATTACGATAAATGCTAAATACTTGTTTTACTGCATCATTGGTGATGCAAGGATAACATAAGCTCACTTGGTTCAAACTCACATGAAATTATTACTATTTGGGGTCACATGAATAAATACTATTCATATTTTTGGGCAAAAATATTAAAATAATGATTAGAATAATGTAAAATCCCTCCTCTCCTCCACTATAAATACCACCCTCATCCCCCTCTTCCTCTCACACCTCTCAAGACTTGAGAATTTTCTAAGTCCTACCAAATACCTTCCCCAAGGCTCTTCCCCACTTCCTAGAGCTTCTGGTCTCACTAAAAGGCCAAAACCAAAGGCCTTAAGGAGGATCTCAAGGAGAAGAGATCAATAGGTAATAATCCTCTTTATTTTTCATGTGTTTTCTTTCCAATTACTTTATTTTATTATACTATATTTCCCTCAACTTATCCCGAAGGTATGAGATCTCTATAATATTATATATTCTATATGTTATCATGTTCATGTAAAATATTCATCATCTTCCTTCCTCTCCAATCCCTCTTGTTCTAAAAATAAAAACACCGTCCACGATGTGTTGATTTACCAAAATCAGGGATGACGTGTTTGAAATATCCATTACATCCTTAAAATATGGTCATAAAACCATTTTAATGGTTGAAAAATAATTTAAATTTTATATTTTATCCTATTTTATGTTCTTGAATTAACTTCTATGCATGGAATTAAATTATATAATGAAACAAGTTCATGATTATCGAGGAACTTCCAAAAATGATCTAAACAAATATAATTAATGTTTCATTTAATGATCCATCGTCATATATGATAAAAAAATGATTTATGGTATAATTATATATTCTGGAAACATATTAATACCATTTCCTTCCACTTCTAGAATTTTATTTCCACACGACAAGAAAATCAAATACAAACTGGCCATGGAAGTCATGTAAAGAACGCACCCAAAACAACGAAAGGAAAATAATAATAATAATGAAAAGGTGAAATGATGTTATAAAATGATCATATTAGGTGTTATAAACATAAATATTTTTCTTTAAGATATTAATAAATATCTTTTAACCATTATAAAGGAGGTTTAAATGAGTTTGAATTAAGACAAACCTGAGGTAAGAGAATTCGTAACCCAATTTCCATTCTTTAGGTTAAGCTTATACTTCATTATTTATGTGGTATTAAAATTGTTTGTGTGAAGAATTTTTTTTATATTATGTTGAATTATGTGTATTGATAGTTTATATACATAATACATCCACTCTATTAAGTCTCACTTCAATTATATGATATTTATAAGGGACTTTCCTTTTAAAAAACCTCTTTTAAAATTTTGTTTTATGAAATTCAAAAGCAATGTTTTTATACAATTATTCATGTTGTATGATTGTATTATGGTTCTTGGGAATTTATTATGATGAAGGTTGTTACCTATATATCCCTCCAATGAATTTGGTATATGTAAGTTGGAGGTCATCCGTATGGTTACTCCAAGTGCAACTATGATGGTTTCACAAATTGTAAGGTAGCTGTGAGGGTTAAAATTCTAAGGTAGTTGAGAGGGTTACAAGATTATGTAAGTAATTCCCAAATATACCTTTATGGTTATATTTATGTTCTATATGTTTTGTGTAAATCTCATGTAAATCTCAAGTTTCACAAAGTAAATTCATATGGGTAACAAATATGTATTTTTATAAAATGATTTCATACGTTACAAGTATTCACAGATGAATGTTTTCTTTCCTTCTTTTTATATCCCTTACTGAGATTTTTGTAATTATCCAAAGTATTTTTAAATGATTTTAACTAGTTATAAGGATGTGAAAGAGAAATAAGGAAGCCAAGTTAAATGTTATGAAGTTTTTGCAAATAAAAAACGTTTTATTTAAGATGTATTATATTTTGGAAGAAATGGATACTGTTTTTGTGGCATCTTCTCTATATGAATGTGGAATGTTATGTATGTATTATATTCAAATTCTCTAAAACTCTAAACTTGAAGAGTTCCTCAATATGAAAGGAAGTGAGTTCTTGACTAAAATTCAGGATAATGTAATGTAATAAGTCTGTGTCCTTATAACCATCATGATCAACATGGCCCGAGATATGTTACTTCCTCAAATCAGAAGGGAAAAAATAATTTCTTGACCATTAAACCAATTCCATAACACTAATGAAACACCTAAAAAAATATTCATTGACACAATTTCATTATCATGGTTTTTCCTTGCATCAAAGTACGCGATCAAATGGAAGAAACTGGTAATAATCTCAAGTCTGGAGACTAATACACATGTCCGTAGATAGGAACGACCAATGAAACCTGAAACATGTGGTGTTCCTATTGGTAGGTCTATCATCATGATCTCACTACTAGTGATCACAAAGTGTGAATTTCATGAAAAGAAGTCTCAATTCTCATGATTCCCTAGCACCTGATAGTCAAACATCTACTGTGTCCAGTCAGTAAGATGTATCTAGACCATATGATATATATTTAAGATTAATGTCATAATATCTCAAGGCTCTCATTATAGCCTGGGATATTCTATAACCTTTTGAAACCATAATTAATCTATGAAAATTACCATTAAATATTGGATACAAGAATATAGAAACTATAATGGTAAGAAAAATCTTACATATTTAACTATACACATGATATGGTAATCAAAATTACTATATAGTTGGGTCTAGGGAACCCATTATTACAACACTCAAAACACGAGATGGATCAGATAGATACTTTTTTAGCTAAGACACATGGAAAATGTTATTTATCAATTCCAGTTTTGGTAGAATTTAAACACGATAAGAAACTTTCCCCACCTTCTCAACAACCTAAAAAGTCCCCATAAAATAAGGAGCAAGATTCCCTTGCCTCCCAAGCTGTCAATCACCCAACTGAGGTGAAACTTTTAAGAAAACCATATCACCAACTGAAAATTCCAACAGTCTATGATGCTTATCAACATAATATTTATAATAGATTTTCACTGTCAAAATTCAACAATGAATTAACGAAATATTTGTTTCTGTATATTAAACCAAGATTGGTCCAACCAATGAACTTTCACCAATCACTGACCAACACAAAAAAGATCTATAAGGATAAAAATATAGGGAATCAAAAGGAGATGTTATAATCATGGACTAGTAATTAGTTTTATAAGAAAACTCAAACATCCCAAGATGGTCATACCAAGATCCACCAAAGTTGGGAACACAAGCATAGAGCATATACTCAAGAATCTGTATACCTCTTTCTGTCTGTACATTTGATTGCAGATGGTATGTCATGATCAAACAAACCTGAGATCCTAGTGCATCTTGAATTCCTATCCAAAAGAGATAAGTAAACTGAGGATCCCTATTAGAGAATAAAAAATATGGGACTCTGTAAAAATAAACAATCTCATTCACATAGATATTTCCAAACTCCTCAAATTTGGTTGTATCAATTGGTAAAAAGTGAGTCGATTTTGTCAGCCGATCGATCACAACCGATATCACATTATTCTTTTTTTGGGTACATGGAAACCCAACCAAAAATTCCATTGATATCTTTTCCCACTTCTAGGTAGGTACTAGAAGTGGATAAAGCAAACCCAAAGGTTTTTGGTGCCCGACCTTGACCTTTTGGAACGTATAACAATGAGAGAAAAATTCAGTAATACCCTACCTCATACTTACCCACCAAAATCTACACCACATGTCATATAACATCTTCATGGTTCCTAGTTTCACTGCCCATTGGGAATTATAGAAATCCCCAATCATAGATTTTCTTACTGCTAACGGTACACCAAAGAGATTCTGATAACATAGAATACCCTCAGTGGACAATGATCCGTCATCCACGGTCTCCCCACCACAAAGAGAGTCTCTAATGATACATAACTCATCATCAATCTGGTTTTCCTAAAGAATCATCTCAAGAAGGGTAGATTTCTGCTAAACACTATCCAAAGAAACCCCATCCCTTGATTCTTGGATTCCAAAATGAAACTGTGGAAAGAGAGTCATTAATTTCCACTCTTTCAAAGATTCTTTCATGGCATGGGTCAGAAGATTCCTGCTTAAAGAATCTATGATTACATTATCTTTCCCCAGGGTATAAGTGATATCAAATTTTAAATATTTTAGGTACTACCCCCAACAGTTCTGGAGATGATTCAAATTTTTTTGAGATAAGATACAACTCAAGATCTTGTGGTCAGAGTACACGATAAAATTTTCTCCAAAAAGTTAATGCCTCCAACTCTTTAGAATGTGCATCACAACTTCAAGTTCAAGGTCATGGTTCGGATAATTCTTCTGGTTTAGCCTAAGATGATGATATCCATAAGCAATGACATGATCACCCTACAGATGAACACAACCCAAACCTAAACTCGATACATCATAGAAGACCACATAGCCCTACCCGACCTCTAGGAGAGTCAACACTAGTGAATTAGTCAAAATACATTTTAGCTCAGCAAAATAAGTCTGAAATTTCTCATAATAAGAAAATTTTACTCCCTTCTAAGTTAGAGTAGTCATCAGAGAATCCATCTTTGAGAATTCCTTTAATGAATCGATGATAAAACATAGATTGACCGAAGAAGCTCCAGATATCAAAAACATTTCGTGGTTGTTCCTAGGTCATAACTACTGTAGACGCCGGAAAAGTCCGTTGATCCCCAAACGAAGTTCCGGATGCGGAAAGCGAGGTCATATTTGGAGTCGGAAGCCGGTTTCGGAGGGCCCAGAGGCCTTGCGCGGAATTTTAGAGGCCCGCGCGCAAAGTTGAGTCGCGGCGCGCAATCCTCCCGGGATGCGCGCAATCCGCATGGCCGGCGCGCAATTTTGCGCGCCCCGAGCTCCCGCGACTCCCTTGCGCGCCGGGTCCGGATTCTGCGCCCGCGAAGGGGATTCCGCGCCCGCGAAGCGAATTTCGCGCCCGCTGCCGGGATTCCGCGCCCGGGGTTGCCTATAAATATAAGGCGACCCCCGACGTTTTGAAGGTTGCTAGAATTCGAACGGTCTCTCGTGCGCGTAATCCAACCCCTTCCGCGCGCAATGCCGATATTCAGGTAACCTCTTTTCTTTCGTGCAATAAGGCCCCGGGGTTCACCTTCGCGCGCAAACCCTTGGGCTCCTTTCCTTTGATTCATTCTTCACCCTAAGGCCTTCGCGCGCAAAAGAAGCCGCTTGCGCGCAATTGCCCCCGGGGTGCGCGCAATCCGGTCCGCTTGCGCGCACCCCCCCCCCTTTCTCAAAGTGTCCATTCGATTTAAGAATGAGCCGTTGCCCCCGCGCGCTATCTGAAGCCCGGTGCGCGAAATCTCAACCATCCGCGCGCAAAGTGCTGGCCCAATTGCGCGCCAGCCCGTCCATTTGCGCGCCGACCCGCGGTATTGCGCGCAAAGCTCCTCTTTTGCGCGCAAACCGCCAGGGTCGCCTCCTTTGACCCCCTTTGGGTACCCGCTTGCGTGGCGCCCGATGATCTTCATCGCAGGTGCCCGCACCGGGCGTTGTCTTCCCGTGCAGCCTTCCAGGCTCGCGCGAAGTGACACGGACCTACTGGCGGCTTCATTCGTCCTGCATGACGCTAAACTGCACCACGTCCTGCACGACGTTAAACTGCATACGTCCTGCACGATGTTAAACTACATACGTCCCGCACGACGTTAAACTGCATTCGTCCGCGCGACAAGACGTTAAACTGCCCAGCACCTTCGTCTTCAACACACGACGTTAAACTGTATTTCGTCCGGCAAGACGTTAAACCGTCCGCTTAGTCCTCAACACACGACGTTAAACTGTACTTCGTCCGGCAAGACGTTAAACCGTCCGCATCTTGATCCCGTGCTCCGCACGCAGGGTCCTCCTGGTTTGGATGTGGCCCCCACCCGCTCGTCTCTGCAGGGATGTCGGGATTGGAGTGGCCTTTACCCATGGGGGTAGAGTGTTACAAACCCAACGAACTACGTGGACTTTGATCCCTGTCTTCTAAACAGGGTACGTAGGAAGCCTCTCCGAGGTTCAAGCCCGCCACCTGGTCGTCCCGGTCATATTTACGTCGGTTCGTCCATCAGTGGACCCCTCCTGGGTTCACACTTGCGTCGATTCACCTATGAATCCGCTCCGTGGGGGACTGCACGTGTGTATCTCCATTGTGCTTCCCCACCGCCTCGATCTCTCTGTGAGTCGGCTTGCCAACGTCCATCATGACGTGAAACTGTGATCCACCCGGCCGTTCCATCCCCCTCTGTGCGAGGTGGTTCGGTTCAATCATCCATCCGGCGGCCTCGATCTCTTCATGAGTCGGCTTGCCAACGTCCAGCATGACGTGAAACTGTGATCCACCCGGCCGTTCCATCCCCCTCTGTGCGAGGTGGTTCGGTTCAATCATCCATCCGGCGGCCTCGATCTCTTCGTGAGTCGGCTTGCCAACGTCCAGCATGACGTGAAACTGTGATCCACCCGGCCGCTCCATCCCCCTCAGTGCGAGGTGGTTCGGTTCAATCATCCATCCGACGGCCTCGATCTCTTCGTGAGTCGGCTTTCCAACGTCCAGCATGACGTGAAACTGTGATTCACCCAGCCGTCCCATCCCCCTCTGTGCGAGGTGGTTCAGTTCAATCCTCCATCCGGCAGCCTCGATCTCTCTGTGAGTCGGCTTGCCAACGTCCAGCATGATGTGAAACTGTGATTCACCCGGCCGTCCCATCCCCCTCTGTGCGAGGTGGTTCGGTTCAATCCTCCATCCGGCGGCCTCGATCTCTTTGTGAGTCGGCTTGCCAACGTCCAGCATGACGTGAAACTGTGATCCACCCGGCCGTCCCATCCCCCTCTGTGCGAGGTGGTTCGGTTCAATCCTCCATCCGGCGGCCTCGATCTCTTTGTGAGTCGGCTTGCCAACGTCCAGCATGACGTGAAACTGTGATCCACCCGGCCGTCCCATCCCCCTCTGTGCGAGGTGGTTCGGTTCAATCCTCCATCCGGCGGCCTCGATCTCTCTGTGAGTCGGCTTGCCAACGTCCAGCATGACGTGAAACTGTGATCCACCCGGCCGTTCCATCCCCCTCTGTGCGAGGTGGTTCGGTTCAATCCTCCATCCGGCGGCCTCGATCTCTTCGTGAGTCGGCTTGCCGACGTCCAACATGACGTTAAGCTGTATATCCGAACTACGCTGACTTTGATCCGCGCTAACGCGCGGTACGTAGGAAGCCCCTACGGGGTCCAAGCTCTTCACTCCATCATCCATCCTGATCCTTACCCGGGCCGCCACATCCCGGTGGGGTCATGCCATTTCATTCCACTCCACTTCACTCGGGAAGCCGCCCATGTGCTGGCCCCAGCGTCGGAGGTTCCCTGCAAGGGGTTCTGTCATCTGATCCACTTCTCATGTTGATCAGTCCGATGCCATCCCCGCTGGACGTTAAACTCGCGGCATACCCCGTGTTAAACATGGGAAGCTGAGGAAAACCTCAGGTAACACAGTCCCCCGCACCCAGTGCTGGATGCCTCAGACCATTACGCCTTCGAGAAGCCCTATTAGGGACGGAAGGCAGACATGCAGAGTCGCAGTGTCAAGACACGCCCCCGACACCCAGAGCCACCCGGTCTCCTCACCGCAGGTTGCTGCCCCGTCCAGACTCCTTGGAGCGTCCGGGCGGATGCAGTGTAATTAACCGGTGTCCATGAAGATATGGCGCTGGGAACGAGATTCACGAACATTCTTAAATCTATGAGGGAGACCCGGATTAGGCGACGAGTTCCGGGGAGACGTCCACGGAAGGAGGAGCCGACATCCCATCATCCCGGTTTCGATCAAGGAGCAGACGCCCCTGAATAAGTGACGGATGCCGCCCGCCCTTGGAAAGCGGGACTGTGGGGCCACAAGCCGCGCGCCTATCCCCTCGGGTCGACGGGTGCACGCGCGAACGCGTCCTGGCAGAACAGCGTAACCCGACGCACATCCGCATCGAAACAGAAAAATGGTGAACCCGACGTGAATCTCTTCTCCTCGATACGAAGACCGATGGCTTTCAGAGGTGTTGGAAGACCAGCATGCTGCTCGACCGAGCATTCAGTTTTACCCACCAGGGGCTGGGGAAGGGAACTCGGGCACTCCGTCTCGTGACGTCGAGGGCCTGGGTCCCCCCCACGGAAGGCGTCGTGGCGCCAATGGTTGGTTGTCGATTCCTTTTCCTGTCAGTGTTGATGGGTTCTTCTCCCTGCTTTCAGAAATCAGGTCGCCCAATCCAGTGCCCGATCGCCACCCGCCCACTGGCGCAGGGGTAGGGGAAACACCGACGCGGCTACTCCGCGCGGTCCCGCCCGTTCCACAGTCGTCCCAGCAGCCGCAGCTGCGGGGCAACCACGCCCTCTCTCCCCCTCGGAGGTCATCCAAAGAAGGGTGATCAACAACTTGGTGCGGAGATACGAGGAAGAGGGAGTCATCCCCACCAGGGACATGGCTCGCCTAGACCTCGAGGGAGCTGCACCTCGCCGCCAACGCCGCCCCCGAGGGCCGCGCAGGGAGGCACCGCTGCCTACCTCGACGTCCAACCGCTTTGGGAGCTTATCCCCGGAGCGCTCCGACAACTCCTTCCCCTATGCGGATGAAGTGGAAGATGCCCGGGACTACCCTATCCGAGGTCCGCTCCAGGGATCCACCCTAAGGGCTCCCGCCAGGCCACGGCGACACCGCCGCCAGGCCCCTCAAGTCGAGGAACAGGCTCTCCACCTGCCCGCGCCGCTCATCCTGACTCGTCTGTCTCAACGCCAACGTCGGGCACGAGCGGAAGAGGATGCCCACCTTGGGGCCCTAGAAACAGTGGCCGCGTTGGCTCAAGCCAATGCTGGCTCCAGTTACCGGGCCCCTGCGCATCCTGAGCAGGGGCACTTCTATGCCCGACCTGGATCGAGGCCCCGACCGCCCCAAAGGCAGGTTGGGTTGACTCTCCCGGTTGCTGGTACAGACAATAGCCACCGCGGACCACCTCGCGGCAGCGCTATTCGCCAACAGGGGCTACTCCGTGTGGCCGATCCAAGAGGCATGGGTCATCCCACCTTCCGATCCCGGCCCGGAGGCCTGCCCGGAATCATCTCTCCCCGCGTCCCCTTTGATATCTGTCCCGGTGCTCCTCGCACCTTGGTTTCCAGTCCTCTTGGCCCCAGCACCAGTGCGGCCGGAGGACGCCAGGATAGAGATCAGCCGTGCCCCGAAGAACCACCCAGGGGCAGGAGGGCGAGGCGTCGACGCCGAGGGAAGAATGTTACGGAATTCCGGACAGAGATCCGACCGGTCCGTTTCTCTGATACAGAGGCGGAGTATGATTCGGCGACAGAGCCCTCCCCCAATCCCGCCAGTCAGGGGCAGGGGTAGGAATGCGGCACGTCAGCCTCGTACTTCCCGAGAGCGAGATCGAAACGATCCCCGCTTCTCTCCGAAGGTATATCCGTAGTAGCGAGGGCCTGGTAGACCCCCAAGGATCAAACTTTCGGTTGGTACCGGCCCCTCCGGAAGCGCCTTCTGCCTCGATCGGAGGACCCGAAGACTTTTTCTGGGGACCGACGGCCGAACCACGATCTAGTTCACCCTCGGCAAGCACCGACGCTACGGCAGGATGTTCGCTCGCCGGCCCGTCCTATCGTGATGTGGTAGCCAGGGCACCGCCACCCTCAGAGGGCGGCCCGGGATATGGAGGCCAATCGGCCTGCTCGCCGTATTCACCGCCGGCTAGCCCGTCGGCCCGGCGGCCCGCCTCGGCACCACTGCCGGTTCCCCGTCCATTCCCAGTCTTTGAAGAGGACCAAGGAGACTTGGGTCCCGAGCTTGAGTCATGGAGCTTCTGGACCGTCCTTGCAGAGGGCCACTTCCCTGAGAAGTTTTGGCCAGTCGCAGGACCGGACTTTGATGCACCCGAATCGCTCACCCCGGATGAGTTCGAATGCTTCCGCCGAACTCTCCGGTAGACTCACTCCCGTCTTCACCGCTTACAAATGCCATATCCCGGGAGTCAAGTGCACCTGGAGGATATTGGTGAGCAGTGCCGTCAAATTGACCTGGCCACGCTCCCCGCGGTTCGGCACCCCGGGTCATTTGGGCACCATGAGGCCCTCCAACAACGATGCGTTGAGTGTTTTCAAGTACTCCGCAAGGTTATCAAGGAAGCCACTCCCCACGTGTATATCCGTGGATGGGGGCAGTACGCTGCCCTACGCTTCAGTGCGATTCGCCGACAGCCCGATTCGCTGGGCGGCCCTGAGGGTATATCCCCGGGGATGGAAACAGTCAATATGGCTGACCTGTCGGGGGAGGGGAACGGTGTGGAACTTCTCGACGGGGGATCTCCCCCCGAAGACAAGCCGTTGCTGGATCCACCGGTGAGAGTTACTCGTCATCAGAGGAACCTCCTGGGACTCCCCGCACCCACTGAAGCACTGACGTTGAGCCGAAACGTCAGCAAAGGTAAAGAGCACGGCGAGGCTATAAAGCCCGCCGACCCGTCTGCCTCCACGCAGAGGGCAGATGAGGATCCCGAGAAGGCTATGCTACGCCAACAGCTCACCGAGCAGAAGAAGCTAGTTGACCAGCTCCTCGCCGAGCGCGCTGCGGAGCAGCGGCCTGACTACGGTGATCCTAGGCCAGGACAGCAGGGACAGGAACAACCACCCCTCGATGAGGCTCTCCCGGGCAACCGTGATCATGTCGTGTTCGCCGACAGGAGAGAGGCCATCGCCTATGGCAAGAGGGCACGGTATGTTTCACCGCACCCTCCCGAGCGGCGTGACTACCTGAGAGACCCCGCTCGGATTCCTCCCGCTGCCCCAAGGGCCTCTCCGCCCGCCATCCCACGAGCTGCAGAGTTCGACGACCCAGTCGACGACCCGATTGAAGGGCTGTGCAATGTGCTCATGGTTAGAGATCCTCGCCAGGACTGGAACCCATGTCCGGACGATCCGATGGCGGCACTCATCGCCCGTTTGGAAGCCTTGGAAACTCGGCAAGTGGCAATCCCACCGGACGGCAAGCCATACCCAGCATGGGTGGATGACATGCCGGCGCCTCCGGGATTCGGGAATCCCACTTTTGCCCCCTTCAACGGGACTGGAGATCCGCCACAACATTTGGCCCATTTCAACTCGAGGTGCGGGCCTATGTTGGGGACTCCAGCGCAGCAAGAGGCCACTAAGCTTCGCTACTTTGTCCAGACACTGGAAGGGCCGGCATTTGTCTGGTACAGCCAGCTCCCCGTCGGGTCGATAACTAGCTGGGAGGACCTTCGTAGACAATTCCTCTACCAGTTCAGTTCCACGACCCGGAAGACGAGTATCGCAGACCTCTTCAAGTGCAAGCAGAGGCCTGATGAGCGAGTCGCAGACTTCGTCGCCCGATGGAAGGGTCTCACGTATTCCCTTGACATGCCATTGACTCAGGAGCAGTTGCTGACAATATGCGTCGGGAACGTCAAGACCGAGCTGGTCCCTTCCTTGATCACTCAGAATTACCCCGGAGGGTTCAGGGACTTCTCAGACAAAGCTCAACGTCTTGAGGAAGCCCTGCAACAGGCCAGCCAGGCACACCCGCTGCCTCCTATGATTCCTGCAAGGAGAGCCAGCAGGGCTGAGCCCGCTGCTGTTGCCCAGATAGAGGCCCCTAGGCCATTGGAGCTACTGCCGGCGAGACCAGCTCCACAGCCTCACAGGAATCCGCCTCCACGGGCTCAGTTCCCAGCCCAGCAGCGGCAGCCTCAGAACCGGCCGGCCCCTCCGCGTAATGTACCGCCGCGACCCAGGCGAGATAATCAGGGTCCACCTCCTCGGCAGGCCCCTCCAGCCCCTCGTCAAGACCACGCTCCCAGGGGCCCGCGATACCTGACCTACTCATTTCACGAGGATCAGGTCCCCGGTTATTTCCGGAGTGCCCTGGAGCAGAGGATTGTGCGACTGCCTGAGTGTTGGAGGCCAGAGGAGGCACATCTCACGGATAACCCCCGCTACTGCCCCTACCATCGAGCCCTGGGACACACCATCCAGCGGTGCTATGTGTTTAAGGATTGGCTCCAAGACCAGATTAACAACAATGTAATCAGGTTGGGCCCAGCTCCAGCACAAGTGGCGGGCGTGTTCGTGGGATCAGATGACGATAGCGGCGATGAGGACGAATGGCAGCTGGTCTCCGACCGCGGGTCCCAGAAGTATAAAAACTGGATGGCCCGCAAGACGATCGTTCGCGCCCATGGAATCATCTGTGCGCGCTTGAATCAGCCTGAGCCCCCAGAATCTGCGGGTGCTGCTTCGGCATCGTCGTCCCAGCCTGCCTCTTCCAAGAAGAGCAAACGGCGGCGGCGCAAGAAGGAAGAGCGCGCCCCTCCAGTTCCGCCACTATCCCGCACTCTCGGCGATTTCATGACCCCGGAGATGGGGATCCCTCCACGGATCCGCCCCGTGGTGAATGATTCGTCCGATGACAGTATTGGGTACGCTTCGGTTAATACCGTTGAGCTGGTAAATCCCTTCTCGGTTCCCGACGTTGAAGAACACCAGGTGGACCTCCCTAGTGTCCCCGGTCGTCGCCACCGTCGGAGGAGCCGCAACAACAGGAGTCGTCGGGGCACAGCAGTTGGTACCTCCAGCCAGGCCGTGCACGCCACTGAGACTAGGCAGCAGGCTCAAGATCGAGCTCAGCATGCGCAGGCCCCCCATCCGGGGATGACAGATTCGCCTCCGCCACTGTTTGTGGTGTGGGACCAGGCAGAACCGCCTCAGCCGCGCCGCGATCAGCTCCGCCCTGCCACGAGTCCATCCCGGCCTCCTGGCCCCAGTACGGTGACTACTTCCCGGGCTTCAACCAATGAACAACGAGATGCGCCAAGCACCAGTCGGCCGCCGGCCCAACCGGCAAGGCCCGTCATGCTTCCAACCGCAGAGCAACCTCCTGCAACCAGGGGCTCGCGCTTGGCCAAAAAGTATGATGTCCTGAAGCACTTGGCCGACATCCCAGCGAGACTCTCCATCCTTGAGGCTCTGCGCATGTCATCTGAGATGCGCGAGGCACTCGCTGAAGCCCTGAAGATCCCCCTCCAGTTTGAGACAGAGGTTGCGGCTGCAGAGGCCTTTCACGCCGAAACGATTGAGGACGCCGAATGCCAGACAGTTATCTCGTTCTCTGGTAAGGATGAAGACCCTCCTATACAGGGGCACATTCGTCCGCTGTATGTTACCGGCCGGTTCAATGGCCTTGAAGTCCGGAGCTGTCTTGTCGACACGGGGTCTGGGATTAACCTGATTCCAACTCGGACGCTCCGGAGATTGGGGTTGTCTGAGGATGACTTGATCCCCTCCGACCTCAGGATCCAGGGGTACGACCGAACCAAGCAAACTCCGGTCAGCAAGATACGTTTGAAGACCCAGTTCGGTGACTTGGTTGCCAACACTGAATTCATGGTGGTCTCTCAGGACACTACGTATAACGCATTGATGGGCAGGCCATGGCTCCACCTTCATGCGGCGGTTCCCTCGTCATACCACCAATGCCTCAAATACTCCCTTAACGGTCGAGTAGGCATGCTTCAAGGAGATGCCTCTCCCTTTGCCTCGTGTGAAGCCCACTATCTGGACGCGGACTATTACAAGAGCAAGGATAAGCAGATTCTGGCAGGTGAGGTCGAGCCTGTCGCTGTTGCAAGTGATCCCTGGGCAAGTTTGGATGATGCTTACGTCCCCCCGATTCAATGGTTGGACGTAGCCATGGTCTCGAAGACTTGTGAGTCTCCTGATGAGATGACCGCGACCGCCCGTGCCAGCACCAGCGGCCCAGCAGGATCTGGTAGCCCCAATGCAGTTGCCAACGCAGTCTCTCCCGTGGACGATCCCTCCCCGAGTGGAGAGGACGTGGAAGATGCACCCCCAGCCTTTGAGGAGGGCGTCCCCGCCACGGTCGATGAGTTAATACAAGTGAACCTTGGAACCGAAGCAGATCCAAGACTCACATTGGTCAGTTCCGCCATGCCCTCTGAGGAGCGGCAGCAGTACGTGGACTTTCTCAGGCAGCATCGTGATGTGTTCTCTTGGGGCTATGACGAGATGCCGGGGCTGGATCCTCAGGTAGCCGTCCACCGACTTGCTCTCCCGGCGAACCATCGCGGGTTCAAGCAGCCTCCCAGGAAGATGTACCCATTTCACGGTGCCATGGTTGAGGCCGAAGTTGACAAGCTTATCAAAGCCAACTTTGTGAGGGAAGTCCAGTACCCCAAATGGCTGGCCAACATTGTGCCGGTCAGGAAGAAGAACTGGCAGATCAGAGTCTGCATCGACTTCCGCGATCTCAACTGCCACTGTCCGAAGGATGATTTTCCCCTTCCAGTGACAGAGCTGTTGATTGACTCCACGGCAGGGTTCCAAGCCCTCTCCTTCATGGATGGATACTCCGGATACAACCAAATCCGGATGGCCCCTGAGGATGAGGAGTTCACTGCCTTTAGGGCCCCCCAAGGTACCTTCTGTTACCGGGTCATTCCCTTCGGCCTGAAGAATGCAGGTGCCACCTATCAACGGGCGATGCATCGCATATTCAAGCCAATCCTCGGCACACTGGTGGAATGCTACGTCGACGACTTGGTAGTCAAATCGCACCAGCGTCACGACCATCTCAAAGATCTTGAGAAAGTGTTCGGCTTCCTCCGGTCTCGTTGCCTGAAGATGAACCCGTTGAAGTGTGCCTTCGGGGTCACCTCCGGAAAGTTCCTTGGATTTGTGGTGAGATACCAGGGTATTGAGATCGACCCAGAGAAGATCAGGGCGATTAGCCAGATGCCTCCCCCAGGTAACATCCGGGAACTACCAGGGTTCCAAGGCCACTTAGCCTATATACGTCGATTCATCGCGAATCTGGCCGGCAAGTGTAAGCCCTTTTCTCGTCTCATGAAGAAAGGTGCCACCTATGCATGGGATAAAGAGTGTCAGACCGCTTTCGAGGAAATCAAGCAGTACCTGCTACAACCTCCGGTTCTGATGCCGCCTGTATCCGGGAAGCCGCTGGTCCTCTATGTGACCGCCCTGGAATGGTCCCTTGGCTCCCTTCTCGCCCAGAAGAACAACGAGGGAACAGAGAATATCCTCTATTACCTCAGTCGCATGCTCCTCGATGTGGAAGTCAGGTATTCCCCCATCGAGAAGAGCTGCCTGGCGCTCGTATTTTCCGTACAGAAATTACGGCACTACTTGCAGCACCATGAGGTACAGTTGGTTTCTCGGGTAGACCCGTTGAAATATATCCTGAGCCGGCCTATGTTGACTGGCCGTCTAGCGCGGTGGGCTGTGATTCTCCAGCAGTTCGACATCAGGTATGTGTCTCAGAAGGCCATCAAAGGGCAAGCATTAGCAAACTTTCTGGCTGCTCACCCAACCTCCACGGATCAGCCGCTGGATCTAGGCTTTCCTGATGAGGCCATCCTCTCGGTCGATCGAGCCGGTCCATGCTGGAAGATGCACTTTGACGGTGCCTCCCGGAGCCCCACCGGTAGAAGGCTCGATAATCCTAAGCTCAACAGAGTGGGCTTGGGTATCGTCTTCATCACCCCGGAGCAAGCCGTGCTGCCATACTCTTTCCTATTGTCAGAGGGCTGTACCAACAATGAGGCGGAATACCATGCCCTCATCACCGGTCTCGAGTTAGCTCTCGAGATCGAAGTGCCCCATCTGTGTGTGAAAGGGGACTTCGAGCTGGTTGTTAAGCAGATCAATGACGACTATGTTGTCAGGAAGCCGGAACTTGTGCCATTGCTGGAGTGCACCCTCCTTCTGATGGCCCGGTTCCCTTCTCGGACAGAAATTGTCCATATTCCCCGGTCGCAGAATGGTCGAGCAGATGCTTTGGCCAGCCTGGCTGCATCACTTGCAGAGCCTGAACAGGATAACCTGATCATCCGCGTGACGCACCGCAGGCTCATCGCTCCTGTTATCCCGGAGGGAGATCGCGGCTCGTCGGTAAGTAATCTCACCGCGGTTGCCCCTGTGCCCGGAGCCCCGAGTACCCCAGATATGGCAGTCGAACCAGCCCCTGATTGGAGGGCGCCTTTGGTTGAGTACCTCCAACATGGCATTGTCCCGCCGGATCGGGCCGAGCGCGAACGAGTTCGACGCCGCGCATCGCAGTTTGTCCTCCAGAGTAGTCCCGGCCTGGAGTAGATCCTCTATAGACGCGGATTTGATGGTGTTCTCCTCCGTTGCCTTCAGAGAGTCGAGATCCCGCGAGTCATGCAAGAGGTTCATGCTGGTTCATGCGGTGCCCATCAGACCGGGCCGAAGCTGTCCCACCAGATTCGGAGGTTGGGATACTTCTGGCCCTCCATGATCCACGACTGCATCGAGTATGCCAGGAGGTGCCATGCGTGCCAGGTTCATGCGAACTTTGTGCATCGGCCGCCGGAGCCTCTCCATACCACCAGGTATTCTTGGCCCTTTGCAGTCTGGGGGATGGACGTTGTGGGACCCTACCCACCGGCGACGGCTCGCCAGTGCCGGTTCATTCTGACCGCCACGGACTTCTTCTCCAAATGGGCAGAGGCGATTCCGCTCAGAGAGGTCAAATCCTGTTCGATCGCTGACTTCGTGACCTCCAACA
Source organism: Viscum album (assembly GCA_963277665.1). Taxonomy (NCBI): domain Eukaryota; kingdom Viridiplantae; phylum Streptophyta; class Magnoliopsida; order Santalales; family Viscaceae; genus Viscum; species Viscum album. The sequence goes on from OY728158.1 coordinate 1,621,744,451, forward strand.
TCATTCATCGATTTGGGGTGCCTCACGCTATCCTCACGGATAACGGAGCCAATTTCCGAGCAGCCGAGTTGAAGAAGTTGTACGCCAAGTATAACATTCACTCGAACCATACATCTCGCTATCATGCGCAGGCGAATGGACAGATCGAGGCGTTTAACAAGACCCTCTCTAACATTCTGCAAAAGATGGTTGGTCAGAACAAGAAGAGTTGGCCGGACAAGCTCCCCAACGCCCTCTGGGCTTATCGGACGACGACTCGCAATTCCACCCAGATGACCCCTTATTCCCTGGTGTATGGAGCTGAGGCCGTCCTGCCCATCGAGATCCAGTTACCATCCTTGCGCACTGCGGTCTACGACCAGCAAGCGCCGGACAGAGCTGCTGAAGCCCGTCTAGTCGAGTTGGAAGCACTGGATGAGAATAGACTTCGCGCCTTGCACAACTTGGAGAGGAATCAAAGCAGAATGGCTCGAGCTTTCAATAAGAAGGTTCGCCTCTGCTCCTTCCTGAAGGGTGACCTAGTGCTAGCCCTAAGAGCGCCAATGATCCCCGGCAGGAAGCCACCCAAGTTGGAGCCCAAGTGGGAGGGACCTCTTGTCGTCCACAGGGTTTATCCCAATGGCGCGTACTCCCTAGCGACTATGGATGGTGAGCGTGTCACTCCTCCCACCAACGCTAGGTTCCTCAAGCAGTACTTTGCCTGAGTGTACATTCGTCCTGCATGACGCTAAACTGCACCACGTCCTGCACGACGTTAAACTGCATACGTCCAAGCTGCACGACGTTAAACTGCCTAGCATATCGTCCGCGCTGCAAGACGTTAAACTGCCAAGTGTTTCGTCCAACATGACGTTAAACTGTACCTCGTCCAAGCTACAAGACGTTAAACTGTTCAGCGTTCGTCCTGCATGACATTAAACTGCCTCTCAAGAACTACGTGCGGCTTGATTCCCATCCTTATGGGATACGTAGGACCGCCTGAACATAGGCCCAGCCCCATCCTTCGGGAATTTCCATCCCACCTCGGGCCCTTGGCCCAGTTGCCTCTGGGTATGTGGCATATGGTGTGGACGCGGGGCTACGCCCTCATTCACGTCGGTTTGCTCGCCACGCTGTACGCCCCCCACGTTTGGGGATGCCTCCTGCTCCCCTTTTTTCTCTCTCTTCGTCCTGCATGACGTTAAACTGCACTTCAAGAACTACGTGCGGCTTGATTCCCATCCTTATGGGATACGTAGGACCGCCTGGACATTCATGTTTCAGGCCCAGCCCCGTTTCTCGGGAATCTCTATCCCGCGTTGGGCCTCTGGCCCCAGTTCCCCTCCTTTTTGTGCGAGGCGTGTAGCGTGAGCGGGGGATTATGTCCTCATTCACGTCGGTCTACTGGCCGCACCGTACACCTCCCCCGTGTGTGAGACTACCTCACACCCTTCATCGTCCTGCATGACGTTAAACTGCCTCTCAAGAACTACATACGGCTTGATTCCCATCCTTATGGGATACGTAGGACCGCCTGGACGCTTGTGTCTCAGGTCCAGCCCCATCTCTTGGTTGATCACGGGGATCTGCTGTCTTTCGGTTGCTCTCAGGATGAGTCCTCCGACCCTTTCCGGTGATCTGTTAACATGTTTTGGGTACTTTGGTCTATGACCCGTAGTGTCGGATGCAATCCCGACAAGTCCCGTGTTGCTTGTCGGGCCTCACGCTTCCTCTTGTTTGAGCCTTCACTCAAAGGGATCCTCGTTAGCGGTTTGGGTACGATGCCTCAGTGCTCTCCTACCGCTCCGGGTCGATTTACCGGCGGGTCCTGGGCCACAAATCGATATGAATCCTGCGATTGAGCGGTCGATGCTCGTTTGCTTGCCCCGTTCTAGGCTGACGCGATCGGATGTTGTGTTGCGAATGCGTCAGCAACATCCTTGATCGCCATGTCGGCTCTCTTAGGCTCTGAACATTGGTTGCGCGGTCCTCATCACACTCCGCCTTTGTGCGTTGTAGTGGAATCTTGACACTCTCTTCATACTGACCTTCAGTACACCTTTACACGTTAGGCAGGCCAACCAGGGTAATGGTGTCTGTCGAGGCTCCCACGATCTGAGCACCAAAGATATATGCTGATGTCCTCCCTAAGAGCCATGAGTAGCTGGACCCTCGTCCCCATAAGGAGGAAGGAGTCGCCCGAACAATTGAGTTCTGGGCCCAGTATATCTGGAGGCTAGCATCTCTGCCCCTCGGGTGATGGAAATACGCAGGCCCCTATCCCAGGATCCTTCTCCTGGAATCGTGCGTGACCGTAGGGCTGGGTATGTTCCCACCTCCGCTGAGTCCGCCATATCGCAATACGCGGATTCCTCAATGGTCCTAACCACACGACCTTAAACTGTGTTGTCTGGTCCTACCACACGACCGTAAACTGTGATCGTCTTGGCCGCCCGACGAGAAACGGCACTGCATCGTGATGTTCTCCTCAGGGGACACTCACGTTGGGCGCTGGTTAATAACCACGCCATTCATCAATGCCTTTCGTGGCTTGATTATTGTGGCGACGCCAGAGATTCCTTAATCACAGGCATGTCGCTGCACAAAGAAAAACCATCCATCTTCAAGGACAAACAAGAAATATCAAATACCGCTTCTTCTGTGTGCGAGGGTCAGACCCGCACCCTTCCCCGCGCTGGTGCCCGATTGTGTTGCGCCGCGCTTCAAGAACTACGTGTGGCTTGATTCCCATCCTTATGGGATACGTAGGAACGCCCGGATGTTTGAAACTCCGGGTCCAGCCCCCCACCTCTTAAAGATTCCCCCCCTTCTATGGGGAATCCGCCGCCTTCAGGCCACCCTCGAGGCGTGTCCCTCGACCCCTTGCAGTGGTCCACTGGTGTCAAGAGTACTCTGGTTTATTGCCAGGAGGGTCAGGTTCAGCTTGGTCAGGTTCCTTCCATTTTCAGGCTTCGTGCTCCCTTTCATTCGGACCCATCGCTTACGCCCTGGGTGGAGCCCCCGTGAACGGTTTGGACACAATGCCTCAGTGCTCTCCCACCGACTCGGGCTGGTGCCCCCAATGGCCTCGGGCAGCAAATCGATATGAATCCTGCGATTGAGCGGTTGATGCTCGTTTGCTGCCTCATTCCATCAACGGTTAGTGCGATATTGATGCTGCTTTTCCGCCACGGTCGGCAGTACTCCCATATCGTCACGCCGGTGCCCCCAGTCCTTGAGTGAATGGCCGCATGATTCACATCACATTTTCCACCCCCCATTCTGACCAGGCAAAATCTTGACACTCTTGACACTATCCCTCAGTGCATCTTCGCATATCCAGGGGATAGGACAACGATGCGGCGTACTTTGAGGTTCTTATGGTCCGAGCTCTAAGACCTTAAACTAAGATCTACCTCTATGGTCCGAGCTCTAAGACCTTAAACTAAGATCTACCCTTATGGTCCGAGCTCTAAGACCTTAAACTAAGATCTACCCTTATGGTCCGAGCTCTAAGACTTTAAACTAAGATCTCCCCTTATGGTCCGAGCTCTAAGACCTTAAACTAAGATCTACCCCTACGGTCCAAGCTCTACGACCTGAAACTAAGATCTCCCCAAATGGGATTCTACGTCCCGCATGACGTTAAACTGCACTCTCAGAACTACGTGTGGCTTGATCTCCAGCTTGATGGAGTACGTAGGAACGCCCGGGCATTCCGACTCGGGTCCAGACTCAGGGATCGCTAAGTCCCGCCCCTCCTCGTCGCCGGCCGTCTGGCCTGACTTCGGGTAGAGTGGTGCAATTGTGATATTCTCCCCGATCCAGCTCGGGATGCCCCGTTGCAATGACGGGAAGCGACAGTTTCCTCGTCAAAGAGGTTCTGTCTGAGGATTGAGGTGATTCACGGCCAGATTAGTGCATCCGCCTAATACGCTTTCCCCACGGTGGCGCAATTTTGAGAGCGTTGGATTCTGTCCGAACAAATCATCACTCCGCCCCACGCTTCGCATGCCCTGTTGATCTGGATTTCCACCCTTGTGTCTGAAGGAACCCCAAAGCGGTATTCATGATGACATGTGGTCCGCCTCCTGCAATATGAATGATGACCTTCGGTCCGTCTATTTCAGTTGTTATGGTCGATCCACTGTCCGCCTACCGTCTTGGGCATTTCCTGGGAGGCCGACCGTTGTGGATGTCTGGATTTGGGACACGCGATTCACCCTTTCTCATTTCCCTATGTTCGGATAAAATCTCAACGCCCCTAGCATTGTCCCGCTCGTGTGTTGGAACAAGTTGAGGGGATGATACATTGATTAGGCTTGAGGTCTCCTTTCCTAGGAAGGACCTCCCTCTTTTCTCCAGAAATCCAGGCCCAATTATGGATGCTTGATGCTTGGTTAATGCTCCCGCAAGACAACGAATTGTGGTTGAGCATGTTAAGCCAAAAGATGCAGATAAATATATTGATTCATACAAATGGATCAAAGTAGCGGAAGCAAATGTTTTGGGAATGGCAAAAACAAAGCCCCTAGGGATTAGCGTGCTGGATAAGTCTTTCTAACGCCGCTACCCTTTGGCTGGCGGCCTCCAGAGCTGCTTCTCGCTCTCTGCGTGCCCTCTCTTCGTCGACGGTCGCAGCACACAGTTCGTCGATTCTGGCCTGTGCACGCTCCCGCTCGACTTGAATTGTGACCATTTGTTGGCCCGCCTCCGTCACCTGTACTTGGGCGTCAACCAGCTGGGCTGCTAGTTGCTCCACAAGCTCGGTGCATGTTGCGACGAAGGCCTCCTTCTCTGCCGCTTGCCCTTCGAGACGCCGGACTTCCTGCTCCGCCGCAAGGAGCGCCCGCGTGTTCTCCGACATGTCCCGACGTTGTGCGACGTCGGCACGCTGGCGGCTCTCGCGCATCTTTTCGGCCATGAAATCACGGACTGTCAGATGGAGGCGTTGAGCATCAGCTCCCCCGGCACACAGGAAGCGCAGCCAGGTTTGGAGTGACCCCATGCGCCCCAGCCACTCCGATGGGTCTCGCTTGAGGAAGCGCTGGATTCACTTCCACCCCCTTCGGCGCGCTATCCGGCTCTCCTCGACCGCCTCCGCGTCCGAGTCGTCCATCTCCTTGGGGTCGGCAGGCCGGTAGGCAGGGAAGGCAGCCAGCAGGTCTGCTGCAGGGTCCGCCCCTGGGATGTCCTCACAGGGGGTAGGTTCCCCAACATCTGGGCGACCTTCTTCTCCCGCCCCAGCGGCGTTGACACCCTCGTCAGCCCCCGACCTCTCTCCGACGGCAGCACCACCGATGTCCGTAGCCCCCTGATCAGCAGTTGGTGGGGCCGACTCGGTGTGAAAAGTCTGTTCCGGAGCAGGCGGCATGTCTGCCGCTGGTCCACTCGTGGATGGCCCGGGTTCGGTAGCCTGACGGGCCTCCAGTCCTGAGATCACTGCGCAAGGCATGCCGTGGTTAGTCACGGATCGTCAGCGGCAAGCACCAGCAGTAAAGGAGACTTACGGGAGTTCAGAGCGTCATCTTCCGCTATCCCGGCCGCCGCAGGAGCAACTGCAGCAGGGGACCCCCCAGCGCTCGTCAGTTCAATGATGGGTGTCTGGCCCCCGCCTTGTCCTGCTGGCGCCTCTCCTACTCCTGCTGAGGACGCCTGACCAGCATCTGTGTGCTCCTGAGAAAGGTGGAGAAATGGGCTAGAAGCTGCATAAGAGAATGGATGAAGCAGGTTGAGTAGGGATAGAAGCGGACCTCGAGGAGCTCAGTGACATCAACATTGTCAGAGCCGGCCACCTCGCCGCTCTCCCGCGGGCTTCCCCGATGGGACCTTCCCTCGGAGCCTTCATCCTCCCCCGTCTCCTCCTCCTCCTCGGAGTCGTTACTGTTATCTTCTCCCGGCGGCATCTGTTCCGGAGCGGGTTCGAGACCGAGCATCACCTTCACCAGAAGGGATGGCTCCGCACGCTGACCACGTTGGCACGCGTACTCGTCCATGGCTGTCAGATACGCATACTGCCGGTTGAAGTCCACCCTGTCGGCGATCTGGAGGCGCCCGGCCTCTGGCAGATAGATCCCTTCTCTGAGTATCTTTCGCCAGATGACGTCGGTCCCCAGTGACTGCCGCAGGGTCATCCAGGCCGACCACAGTGCCGGGAAGACTGCATCGTGGGAGGGTTCGAGCAGACGCCTTACCTGCTTCCCGGGCCGCTCTTCGACCACCGCACGCGCCCCCTATCTGGGCGCCGAGGTCGTAGCGGCAGCCTGCGATGGACCCGCCGCCGAAGCCCCTGCTCGCGCCGGCTCCGCTGCTTGGCGCGCCTCCGTTCTCCCCCGTGTGGCGGCGCCTCTCCTCCTTCCTTGACGCCCGGTCTCCGCACGGGTGACCTCGAGCCGCCGAACTGGCTTCCGTAGAAGCCCCTCGGGGTACGCGATGGCCCAGTGTTCGGCGTACTCGGTTGCCAAGCCTGCGTCGACTCCGGTAGGAGGGAGAGTGATGACGTCGCCAGAGCCGAAAGCGGCAAACATCAGCCACATCTGACGAAGGACGCCAGGGTTCGTCTCCTCCCGGACAGCCGTGAATACCCTCTTCGGCATCCGTTGAAGGCACCCGAACTGCCTGGCGAACCGGGTTGGCACGTAAGGCTCGCAGATCACCTTCCCATCGATCCGAGCCACGAGCACCCCGCCCCGCATGTTCAGGAAGTACTCATGCTGCTCCAGCGGACCCTGCCCGTTGTCGATCATTTGGCCAACGGGAGTGGGGAACGGGCTGAAGTTGAAATTGGCATGATTGCCAATCCGAATCCTCACGCCCTCCTCGCTTAGGGTCATCGGAGCGACCCCTGCAATATTCAGCAGGGAGGGTCGCAGGCCGTTGCCCGGAGGAATGATGGCATTCGGGAACGTGTACCCACCAAGGTGAGCAGCCACCCAGCCGTGGAAGAATTGGAAGGGCCCACAGATCCTTCGTGGCGACCCCCCTCGTGAGATGCGTCCCAGGATGGCATACAGCTTCGCCAACACTGGGACCCCGAGGTTGTATCTCTTGTTGGCGGCCATAGCGCCCGCCATCGCTAGAGTCGCCGGGCGAACGCCCATTCTCGCATCCCGCACTGGCAGAAGCCACCCACTCAGAAAGGCGGCCAGGAACGCCGCGTACCGGACATTTGGGTCCCGGGCCTCGATGACACGATACCCCCATGAGCGGTAGTCGCCCGTCTCCAGGACCCGCCAGTACGACCAGTTCCGGCTCCTCTGAGCCGTGGTCGGGCACCGCTTCCCCCTGCCTGGCATCTTGACCGCTGGGTCATACTCCAAGAACTGGCCGAACCACTCCTTGTAGGCTATGTCCTTCTGGAAGTCCTTGATCCCGAGCCGCTGCGTAGCCAGGTCAAGCAGATGCCAGGTCAGAATGGGAGTCCGTGACCTGTCTTCCCAGGTGTTCTTCGGTGGCAGGAACTCATCGTACTGGTAACCCTCCAGCGGGATACCTCCGATGCAGTGGATATCCCAGAGACCGATACCGACCTCCCCATGGTGAAGGTGGAAGGTGTTGGTATCCGGGGACCAGCGGGTGAATAGCTCCGGCCCGAGCTCGGACTGCTGGTAGAAGTGGAACTGCGACGTCCACACCGCCTCAAACAGGCCGATGTACCGCAGCTCCTCCGCGAAGTGATCGCAAGTGTGGCGTACCCAGAACGCCCAGGCCCACTCACTGGTGAAATTGCCCCCAGACCGCAAGTCCCAGTCCTTCAGCCAGCCCTTGGTGTCGTCTGTGACACTCTGGCGATATATGCTCGAGTAGAGGGCTGGAGAGTTCTCCGCAGTAGGCTCACTTCCGAAGATGGTTCGCGTCCTCGGGTTCAGGACATAGACATCCAAGTGTCTGGTCTCCCTGGCAGGATGCCCATTGTTAGTGATGTTATAGCGGAGAAGCTCGTCCTCCCGGGTCACCCAGGTCCGCGGTGCATCAATCTCGAACCCTGGCACCAGAACCTCATCTAGGATGCCGAAGTTCCAGAGCGGCAGGTTGTCCGACAGTGGATATGTCTTCTGGGCCGGCGTCAGCAAGTCGAACAAGGATTGATTGTTGGAAACAATCTCCTTGGCTCCGTACACCTCCTCGTTCGTCGCCATCTCAGCTCTGCGAGTGGCGGCACCCCCCTCATTTCCTTGATTCGCGGCCATCTCAGAAGCTCCGGGAGTCGTGCGGGTAAAGGGATGCAGCGTGCGGGATCGGACGAGGCTGGTAGAGAAGTTTGAGAGTTGGCGCGCAATCCAAGTGGACGGCGCGCAATCGGGAAGAATGGCGCGTAAAGTGCCGGGTTTTCGCGTAAAGGCAGGGCGAGATCCGGACGGTTTTGCGCGCCGATCGGGCGAATTTCGCGCCGGAAAAGGCAATTTCGCGCACGAGAGCGTTGAAGCTTATCGCGCGGAAGGCCTGTGTACGGAGCGCGGGACCCTGGACCCCTATTTATAGACGAGGCCGGGGTCCGCGCTGCGCGGAAAGCGTTTTGCGCGACCGCAGCGGCGAATTGCGCGCCCGGTGCCCCTTTTTGCGCGCCTAAGTCCCGCGCCGCCCAGGACTTCGGCATTCCGGCGTCTCCCTCGGAACCCGATCGTTGTGACCTCTCGCCGATCAGATTCCGAGGGGGGGCTTTTGTAGACGCCGGAAAAGTCCGTTGATCCCCAAACGAAGTTCCGGATGCGGAAAGCGAGGTCATATTTGGAGTCGGAAGCCGGTTTCGGAGGACCCGGAGGCCTTGCGCGGAATTTTAGAGGCCCGCGCGCAAAGTTGAGTCGCGGCGCGCAATCCTCCCGGGATGCGCGCAATCCGCATGGCCGGCGCGCAATTTTGCGCGCCCCGAGCTCCCGCGACTCCCTTGCGCGCCGGGTCCGGATTCTGCACCCGCGAAGGGGATTCCGCGCCCGCGAAGCGAATTTCGCGCCCGCTGCCGGGATTCCGCGCCCGGGGTTGCCTATAAATATAAGGCGACCCCCGACGTTTTGAAGGTTGCCAGAATTCGAACGGTCTCTCGTGCGCGTAATCCAACCCCTTCCACGCGCAATGCCGATCTTCAGGTAACCTCTTTTCTTTCGCGCAATAAGGCCCCGGGGTTCGCCTTCGCGCGCAACCCCTTGGGCTCCTTTCCTTTGATTCATTCTTCACCCTAAGGCCTTCGCGCGCAAAAGAATCCGCTTGCGCGCAATTTCCCCCGGGGTGCGCGCAATCCGGTCCGCTTGCGCGCACCCCCCCCCTTTCTCAAAGTGGACATTCGATTTAAGAATGACCCGTTGCCCCCGCGCGCTATCTGAAGCCCGGTGCGCGCAATCTCAACCATCCGCGCGCAAAGTGCTGGCCCAATTGCGCGCCAGCCCGTCCATTTGCACGCCGACCCGCGGTATTGCGCGCAAAGCTCCTCTTTTGCGCACAAACCGCCAGGTTTGCCTCCTTTGACCCCCTTTGGGTACCCGCTTGCGTGGCGCCCGATGATCTTCATCGCAGGTGCCCGCACCGGGCGTTGTCTTCCCGTGCAGCCTTCCAGGCTCGCACGAAGTGACACGGACCTACCGGCGGCTTCATTCGTCCTGCATGACGCTAAACTGCACCACGTCCTGCACGACGTTAAACTGCATACGTCCTGCACGACGTTAAACTGCATACGTCCCGCACGACGTTAAACTGCATTCGTCCGCGCGACAAGACGTTAAACTGCCCAGCACCTTCGTCTTCAACACACGACGTTAAACTGTATTTCGTCCGGAAAGACGTTAAACCGTCCGCTTCGTCCTCAACACACGACGTTAAACTGTACTTCGTCCGGAAAGACGTTAAACCGTCCGCATCTTGATCCCGTGCTCCGCACGCAGGGTCCTCCCGGTTTGGATGTGGCCCCCACCCGCTCGTCTCTGCAGGGATGTCGGGATTGGAGTGGCCTTTACCCACGGGGGTAGAGTGTTACAAACCCAACGAACTATGTGGACTTTGATCCCTGTCTTCTAAACAGGGTACGTAGGAAGCCTCTCCGAGGTTCAAGCCCGCCACCTGGTCGTCCCGGTCGTATTTACGTCAGTTCGTCCATCAGTGGACCCCTCCTGGGTTCACACTTGCGTCGATTCACCTATGAATCCGCTCCGTGGGGGACTGCACGTGTGTATCTCCATTGTGCTTCCCCACCGCCTCGATTTCTCTGTGAGTCGGCTTGCCAACGTCCAGCATGACGTGAAACTGTGATCCACCCGGCCGTTCCATCCCCCTCTGTGCGAGGTGGTTTGGTTCAATCATCCATCCGGCGGCCTCGATCTCTTCGTGAGTCGGCTTGCCAACGTCCAGCATGACGTGAAACTGTGATCCACCCGGCCGTTCCATCCCCCTCTGTGCGAGGTGGTTCGGTTCAATCATCCATCCGGCGGCCTCGATCTCTTCGTGAGTCGGCTTGCCAACGTCCAGCATGACGTGAAACTGTGATCCACCCGGCCGCTCCATCCCCCTCTGTGCGAGGTGGTTCGGTTCAATCATCCATCCGGCGGCCTCGATCTCTTCGTGAGTCGGCTTTCCAACGTCCAGCATGACGTGAAACTGTGATTCACCCGGCCGTCCCATCCCCCTCTGTGCGAGGTGGTTCGGTTCAATCCTCCATCCGGCAGCCTCGATCTCTCTGTGAGTCGGCTTGCCAACGTCCAGCATGACGTGAAACTGTGATTCACCCGGCCGTCCCATCCCCCTCTGTGCGAGGTGGTTCGGTTCAATCCTCCATCCGGCAGCCTCGATCTCTTTGTGAGTCGGCTTGCCAACGTCCAACATGACGTGAAACTGTGATCCACCCGGCCGTCCCATCCCCCTCTGTGCGAGGTGGTTTAGTTCAATCCTCCATCCGGCGGCCTCGATCTCTTTGTGAGTCGGCTTGCCAACGTCCAGCATGACGTGAAACTGTGATCCACCCGGCCGTCCCATCCCCCTCTGTGCGAGGTGGTTCGGTTCAATCCTCCATCCGGCGGCCTCGATCTCTCTGTGAGTCAGCTTGCCAACGTCCAGCATGACGTGAAACTGTGATCCACCCGGCCGTTCCATCCCCCTCTGTGCGAGGTGGTTCAGTTCAATCCTCCATCCGGCGGCCTCGATCTCTTCGTGAGTCGGCTTGCCGACGTCCAACATGACGTTAAACTGTATATCCGAACTACGCTGACTTTGATCCGCGCTAACGCGCGGTACGTAGGAGGCCCCTACGGGGTCCAAGCTCTTCACTCCATCATCCATCCTGATCCTTACCCGGGCCGCCACATCCCGGTGGGGTCATGCCATTTCATTCCACTCCACTTCACTCGGGAAGCCGCCCATGTGCTGGCCCCAGCGTCGGAGGTTCCCTGAAAGGGGTTCTGTCATCTGATCCACTTCTCGTGTTGATCAGTCCGATGCCGTCCCCGCTGGACGTTAAACTCGCGGCATACCCCGTGTTAAACATGGGAAGCTGAGGAAAACCTCAGGTAACACAGTCCCCCGCACCCAGTGCTGGATGCCTCAGGCCATTACGCCTTCGAGAAGCCCTATTAGGGACGGAAGGCAGACATGCAGAGTCGCAGTGTCAAGACACGCCCCCGACACGCCCCCGACACCCAGAGCCACCCGGTCTCCTCACCGCAGGTTGCTGCCCCGTCCAGACTCCTTGGAGCGTCCGGGCGGATGCAGCGTAATTAACCGGTGTCCATGAAGATATGGCGCTGGGAACGAGATTCACGAACATTCTTAAATCTATGAGGGAGACCCGGATTAGGCGACGAGTTCCGGGGAGACGTCCACGGAAGGAGGAGCCGACATCCCATCATCCCGGTTTCGATCAAGGAGCAGACGCCCCTGAATAAGGGACGGATGCCGCCCGCCCTTGGAAAGCGGGACTGCGGGGCCACAAGCCACGCGCCTATCCCCTCGGGTCGATGGGTGCACGCGCGAACGTGTCCTGGCGGAACAGCGTAACCCGACACACATCCGCACCGAAACAACTACCATTACATTTTCAGGATCAACTGAAATACCATGTTCTGACACCACATGTCCCAAGAATCTCACTTCCTGAATCCATAAATCACATTTCTAAAGCTTATCATAAAGTTGGCGATTTCTCAAAAATTCCATAACTAATATTAAATGATGTATATAATTCTCCTCGGACTTAGAGTTAATGAGGATGTCATCCATAAATACCACCAAAAAGGTATCAAGATACTCATGGAAAATACTATTCATTAAATCTATAAATACTACAGGAGAATTGTTTAGACCATAAGGCATGACAAGGTACTCATAATTGTTATACCTGCTCTGAAAGGTGGTTTTATGAATGTCAGATTCTTTTATTCTCAATAGATGGTAACCCGATCGAAGATCAGTATTTGAGAATCAATTTTCCCCTTTTAACTAATCAAGCTGATCATCAATCCATGGTAATGGATACTTGTTCTTTACCATGAATCTATTAATTTTTCAGTAATCCACATAAAGGCGAAGTGAACCATTAAATTTCTTAGAAAATAGAATCGACACCACCCATGGTGACGTGCTTAGGAATATAAATCCTTTCTCAAAAATATCATCCAACTGAATCTTCAACTCTTTCATTTTAGCTGATTCCATGTGGCAAGAAGTAATTGAAACTAGTTGAGTAACAAGTACTAAATTGATAGTAAACTATACCTCTCTTACCGGTGGGAAACCAGAGAAGTCAGAAGGAAATATATCAAGAAAATTAACAAAAACTATAGGGAGATCACCTCTTAAATATTATCTCTCTAGATCAAAGGTGACAACATATATCAATTTCCCCAAATCTAGATAATAAGGTATGACTCTACTCAATCTTGGATCCCATTATCCTTGAAATATAATACATACACCATCAAGTGTAGTAAAGGATACCCATCAAATATTGTAATAAATCTCACCATTATTAGAAATGAGGCAATCTATCCTAAATATGACATTAAGTGGTTTCGTGTCGATAAATAAAAAACTCAAAACAAGATCAACATCTAATAGAGAGAAAACACAAGAAGGAATATGGAGAACCTGCTCTCTCTTCATTCCAAGGGGGGTAGTAATATCCATTGAATAATATAAAATATCCATAGGAAGATTTAGCATATTAAAAAAATTGGTTGAAATAAATGAATGAGATTCAATAATATCAAATAAAGAATTCATTAATGATATAGCTATAGTGATGGTACCTCTCATAGTAATTAGACCCGTATCTTCTACCTTTGGAGACTCTTCCACTGTGTGAAGAAGTCTCATTCTGGATACCTGTGTCTAGAACCCCTTTGCTCATGAAGAATATAATTACACCTTATTTTTAGCAAGAGATAATGATCCCAATCCATTGTCTAGAGTGTAATAGATATGGAAGAACTTATACAGTTAACCTGAGTTTCCATTGGAGCCACATATCTTGGGTGCCTCAGTGCATACCCTCTTAGAGTGCACTAACTTTACACACTGGTACCGAATCAAAGGGATTATTCCTAGCATTTTAGGAGGTTTATAAAAACCCTATTATCAAGATCCACCATAAGAACCATCTTCTTCATTTTTTTCCTTTAGAGGAATTTACACTGCCACTGAGAGAAAAAGGAACTCCCGACAACCCTGAATTTCCAGCCAGGTCCATTTTAACTATCAATGATCTTTCTATCACATCATCATAAGAATGAATCTTAAATAAGAAAACTTGAGAAAAAATATCATCCCTAATTCCCAACTTGAAACATTGATTCTTCATCTTCTCATTTGATACAACCTCAGGTAAAAAATGCACTAGCTCAACAAAACTATTCACATACTCTGTCATGATTCTGTCAGCCTACTCAAGTTTGAAGAACATTAAATCCATGTCCAGCACTATAATATTTAGATTGAACTATTCAGTGAAAAGATCCTTGAATAATTTCAACTCTAAGACCCCGTGATTCTTTTTCATCACCATATTGTCCCACCATCTCATGATCAACCCCTTTATCATGAAGGTTACACACTTCACCTTGATTTAATCAGGTGTTTCTAAGAACTAAACAAACGTTCAATCTTGCTCAAACATTACTCAGCCTTTTTAGGATCATTGGGTCCTTTGAACTTTGGTAGAATGATTTCAGAAAACATACCTCCAAGGTTCCACAAATGGAGCCTAAATAGGAACGAGTGGTGGTGCCTATACTAGAGTTTGGATAGTATACACAGTCACCTCAACCAGACTTGGGTCCATAAGAGGATTAACTTACTAAGGTTCATCAACATCTTCCTCCTAGATCTGATTCACATTTCTTCTTTGAGTCATGATGCTATAAATAATCAACAAATAAAATTTAATACAACAGATTATCACTCAAAAAGAGCAACAAGGGAAACTAATCCCATCAGATAGATAACAGGATTTGGATTTCAATCCATCCAAATCAAAATTAGAAAAAATTCTAGTACTAATCCTCAAGATATGTTTCCCTAACCACCCCTAGTGACTTCAGGTTCATTATGGTGATAGATGTCCAGATAATCAATCACAACTACCTCCTAGGTCACAAAAAGATTACACAAATGCATAATTACATCATGAAAAGAAGATCAACCTAAACATCTGATATCACTTTTTCACAAACTAGCTTGGGTACACTAGTAACCCGATAACCAAGTCGATACTAACATGTACCAAAGATAATTCTCAATCCCCACAGGCTGGAGACTAGCACCTGAAATCATACAAAATAAAAGTGGTAAATAATTTTCCAAAAACATGATAGAATCAAGATAAAAAAGTTAGTATGAATACAAAGAAAACTCTATAGGATGTTGTGTACCAGAAGTCAAATAGGTAAACAACCCAAATAACTATATAAGAGTACTCGAAAATAGGATAAAATCCCAATTCCTAATGGAATCAACTCACCAAGCCCAAGGATCAATAACTACTACCACCTCAATGTGGCACCTTAACCTTGATCAAACCTAGAAGAATATAATCTATAAATATCCAAAGGTATAGGTAGGGTGTGAGCTAAAAGCCCAGTAGGGTCTCACCAAGGATTTCATAATAAGATGACAACATTTAATTGACCAAATAAAGCTTTAAATTTTAATAAATAGGTATGGAAGTTCAAAGAATTATTAAAACAATTCATGATTTAAATTTCAAATGATGGAAATACGTTAAACAAATGGATTAATAAATATATTATATAAAACAATTTATTTAAATTCAGTTTCCATGTGTAAAACAGTTTATAATAAACAATGGAATATATTTCAAATACAAATAATGAGAAACATGGTCATACGCCAAAACATATGATAGTTCCAGTATATGAGATCCTAACAAACTCAAAGGTGATCATGGAAATATGTGTATACACACATTCCTCTAATACTGTCCAAATGACACTCATCATCATCCCATCGGGGATGTGACTTGCTACACTAGGTTTTGTTTTAGTTATAAAGTGTCAAAATGAGTGATATCCCAATAACTCACTAACTAACTGGGATTTATTGTGCTCTAATAACAACCAATGATGAAAAATTTATTTTAAAACTATTTAAAACAAAATTCACACCATTCGATATTTTAAATATGTCAATTTCCATTAAACCAACACATGAATTTTTAATCAAAACATGTATTTTTCCAAGATAAAACCATTGGGTTTCTATCAAAACCATTTTAATCCATTTTTATCAAATAAAAATTTGAAATCAATTTCAAAAAATCAATTCCATGATTTAAATTCAAAAATTTAAATTCCACTATTTTCCATCAATTTCACAAACACACCCTAATTCCATGGAATTAGGGGTTTCCCCCAATTTGTTGCCAAATCAAATCCAAATCTCCCAATTCAATAGAATTGGGTTTTTAATAAACCAATTGAATGAAATTTCAAGAAATTGAATTTAAATCAAACAATTGAATTTAAATCAAGAAATTTGGGGTTAATAAAATTTAGCCAACCAAAACGGAACCACCTACCTTTTTTTATGGAAAAACAAAGCCCACAACGAAACCCACCAACAAGAACGAAGGTGAAAATGATCTAAGAACTCAACTTAGAAACTAGATTCAACAATACAGAGTTTAGATTCATCAATCTCAAGACAATATATCAAAATACAAGGAGGGAAAGAGAAAGAGACGAAGATATAGGGAGACCACTTACCCGAGCAGTCACACCACAAGCACAACGATGGTTAATCGCTGAACGAAATGACCTAGATGGGTTTTAGGGCTCCAAAATTGCATGGGGATGGATCTTATTTGAGATAAAGGGAATCTAGAGAAGTGTAAATAGAATTTTAAGCCTATCTTCCTGTTTAAAAACAACTTTGAGGACTTTACACGATGTGAAACCCAATTACATGTATTGTAATTGAAAAATCCCAAAAATATCCAAGAAACCCATCATATTTTGTTAATAAAGAATTTATTATTATTTTATAATTTATACATTGTGTAACAATATTACACAGCATGTAAATCCTCAACAGGATGTATAACCATTGGGTTTTATGCCGAAGAACCCAACAAATCTATGACTTCACTATTATAGGCATCCTCCCAATTCCTTCTCGGCCCTACCCAGACAAAGATAAAGGAAAACCACCACCATTTTTAAAAATTAACTGATAGAAAGCTAACAATATGTTACAATAATTATTTATTTATTTATTATTTAGTTGAACATTTATTTCTGGAGCCCAGGGAACCCTTCTGGGTATTTTCATCATCCCACTATATAAGAAGGAGAGATTCTCATTTCATATGTGTTGCCCATGCCAAAAAAATGAGTGCCTATCTCTCCTCCCACATTCAAGAGAGAGAGATCATCTCTTTTCAAGTGATGATCTAAGTACATCTTCATAGATCAAAGACAGGGGATCATGGTGATTGTCACAACGTTGAATAGATCATTGGAGCTCCGTGCTAGCACCCGTAATTTGATAAATGATGTGCATGAAGATTCTTGAAGGGCACATGTACGATCTAAAGATATTTTACTTTGGATCATTCGAGAATCGATTTACGGAAACAAATAGATGTCGATAACAAATTAAAATTGAAAAAGGTATTTTTTTGGTTTATATTTTGTGCTTTGTTTAATTCATGTGAGATCCTCCTACTGTACTGGGACTTGGATCACTGGAGACAATAAGTTCTGTCGCTCCAATGATAATTTTTTTAAAATTACCATCCCATAAGCTCCTATTGCATGCCCTAATACCTTTAAATTTTATTAGAGTGAGCATGTGATTTTTATGATCAAAGAAAAAAATTAATTTGTTTTAAATTAAGTAAAGGGTTTCAAATTAGTCCCTATACATCCAACCATGATTCAATATGATGTCATATGGCCAAGTTATGGTCATATGAAAAGATTTTTATAGATTGAAAATAAGTTGTTACATGGGTATTACATTTTAAAACAATATATATTTTTTTATTTTCCAATGAATCCGAGCATTCCATCCAGTGAAGGATGGAACAATATTTACTGGAAATAAATTTTTCCAACGACAAAATAAATAATTAAAATATTATTTTATTTTAATTAGATCATTGTTTTTATTGAGGGTATGGAACAAATGATGGAGAGGCATGAATTTTTAATACAAAAAAAGAGAAATACTTCTTTTCCTCCCATACAAACTTTAAGAAAATGATACTTTTATAAACAAAAATTGAGGGGTAGTATTTTTCTTCCATACATGCCCCTCCCATGTGCCTCGTCCTCCCTGGAGCCATGTGGCATCGCCTTCCTCACTGGTCGACCCAACTGGCACTGTCGCTTCTACCTAGGAAGTAGCCACCTTACCCTAGCCAAGCCTCGATCAAACACCCCATGCCCACACCCCTTTCGTTTATGCCCACTAGAAGAACCCTAAGGCCACCCCTCCCTCAAGAGACCTCCCGAGTGGCACTGCTAGCACTCCTCAATCGATGCGCCATCACTGCGTCATCAGAGAGAACCTACAAATGGCTCCTCTGACCAGTGTTATATATTTTTTATATATTTTATTCAAAATATTTATTGTTATAATTTTATTTAAATTATTTAAATAGAGTGTTTTTTTAAATTTGAACCTGTGTGTCTCTCACCAAGAGTTGTGTCTTTTCGGTTGAACCAATGCGTTCTTTGATCAAAATGGAAAGATTGAAGCGGTGTGTCCCTCACCAAGAGTTGTCTTGTTTCGGTCGAACCAATGTGTTCTTTGACTGAACCGGTGCACTTCACACCATTTATAATCTATAAATAAGCGATGATGAGATCGTTTATGCATTAGATCAATTAATTTCAATCCTTGAACTTCTCCAGAGTTCTCCCAACATCGGTACAACGGGGTAATCAGAAATTGGTGTTCGATTTTTCCCAAACCTTGGTGAAATCCTCGAGGGATACTTCCACTGAGAACCTTACACCATCAACGTGGGGGTGGATCAAACCCTTTTGGACAGTGAACCCAATTCATGCATCAAGGTTCTAACCGTCTTCTCTTTCTGCCAACCTATTTTCTAACAATCAAAAGGGTTTGGAAAAGGTAGAACCTAGAAGATGGATTTATCAAATCATCTCTATGACTACTTCCGCCCAATGCAGACCGCTCGAGAGATTTGGGATGCACTCGAATTCAAGTATAAAGCGGAGTAAGAAGGTACCAATAAATCACACTTGAGTAGAAATGGTAAATTTCATGATTAATAAATCTAAGTTACCATTAAATTTATGAGGTGAAGCTTTATTTGTTGCATGTCATATTCATAATAGGATTACATCTAGGAAAACTAAGTTATCCCCTTATGAAATTTGTAGAGGAAGAAGACCTAATCTTTCTTATTTAAAAGTGTGGGGGTAATGGTACTTTAATGTATGCGATGCATTGCACTAGACCTGATATTGATTTTGCGGTATGTAAAATGAGTAGATATACTAGTAATCCTAGTGTGGATCATTGGAGATGTATAAAAAGAATTTTTGGATACTTATAAAATACCAAAGATTTATGTTTATACTATAATGATTATCCGGCTGTATTAGAAGGATACACCGATACAAGTTAGATTACCAGTAGTGGTGATAACCAATCCACTTCGGGATGGTTGTTTACTCTTGGAGGTTGTGCTGTTTCTTGGGCGAGTAAGA
The DNA here is from genome assembly GCA_963277665.1 of Viscum album. NCBI lineage: Eukaryota > Viridiplantae > Streptophyta > Magnoliopsida > Santalales > Viscaceae > Viscum > Viscum album. Next base: position 1,621,763,605 of record OY728158.1, read on the forward strand.
AACAAACATGTATTTCAAATTCTACCATGGAGTCGGAGTTTATCGACTTAGCGTCTTGTGGAAAGGAAGCTGAATGGATTAGAAATCTATTATTGGATATTAGATTGTGGCCAAGTCTGATGCCTCCTATCTCTATCAGTTGTGATAGTGAAGCAACATTATCAAGGGAATATAGTTTCATGTACAATGGAAAGTCTATACATATAAGTTTGAGACACGATTATGTGAGACAATTGTTACAAAATGGTACCATAACAATTGTTTATGTGAGATCGTGTAAAAACCTTGTGGATCTGTTTACAAAATCTCTGTCGAGAGAGGTTATTCGTGCAACTAATAAAGAGATGGGGTTAAATCCCATTGAATAAATCATTTCAGTAATGTAAACCTGACAATTTCTTTAGGTAGATCCTAATCAAAGTGTTTAATGGGTAAAAACAAGTTACGAAGATGATTGTTGATATTGACAAAAATAAACCCAATTTTTGGTGTTAATATCGTCCGTTATGACAGGAGGTTGAGTTTTAAACTCTTAACAAAATATTAAGACTCAATGAGTTATGTTCTATTATAACGGAAGCACATTGTAATATTTTGCCTATGTGAACTTAGAAGTGGTGCCGCTTCTTATAGGAGTTATTGGGTTTACTCCTTAGAGAGTTCATGAAAAGGATATAAGCACATGTCCTTAAAAGTGCTATTAAAATGAGATGTTAGATGAAAGTTCATTATATGTATGATTTCTCTATTTTATCATAAAAGTTAATAAGTTTAATGTTTCGACAACTTATAAATCTGATAAAATTTGAGATATTGATACTAAGTAAAGGTTTAAATCGAAAGATACCTTTATTATGTATAATGAATCACCTGTGATCTGGAGAATTAATATTTATGAATAAAAGTGGGGGATTGTTATATATTTTTTATATATTTTATTCAAAATATTTATTGTTATAATTTTATTTAAATTATTTAAATAGAGTGTTTTTTCAAATTTGAACTGGTGTGTCTCTCACCAAGAGTTGTGTCTTTTCGGTTGAACCAATGCGTTCTTTGATCGAAATGGTGAGATTGAAGCGGTGTGTACCTCACCAAGAGTTGTCTTGTTTCGGTCGAACCAATGTGTTCTTTGACTGAACCGGTGTAATTCGCACCATTTCTAATCTATAAATAAGCGATGATGAGATCGTTTGTGAATTAGATCAATTAATTTCAATTCTAGAAATTCTCCAGAGTTCTCCCAACATCGTTGCAGCGGGGTAATCAGAAATTGGTGTTCGATTTTTCCCAAACCTTGGTGAAATCCTCGAGGGATACTTCCACCGAGAACCCTACACCATAAACATGGGGGTGGATCAAACCCTTTTGGATAGTGAACCCGATTCACGCATCAAGGTTCTAACCATCTTCTTTTTTTGTCGACTTATTTTTCTAACAACCAGTCCTGCAACTACTCACCCTCTGCCGCTTGATCCGCAGTCCTCATCGTGCCGATATACTCTCACCCACACACCTGCAACCGCTCACCTCCTCAGGCCACCCTCACACCGCCACCCAAATCTGGAGGTGCCTCTCTAAGCTGGCCTTGTCCTCTGAGAGTAGCCACCCTGCCACTGTCAAAGCAACACCTCAGGAGGTCACCTACCCCCTCTTTCTTGCGGCCAAACTGAAATCCACCCATGGGAGCACCGCCCGTCATGATCCCCTTCACCGCGCCGACCTCTACAGCACCGGTGAAAAAATCCAAATCACTGGCCACCACAGTGCCCCCTACCGAACACCACCTTTGCAGGACCAAGCTCCCTCTATAGCCACGAGCGGTGCTAGGTACCCTGGAATGGTTCTGTTGGACCGGATCTGTCCCACATTAGGCCCGAGCGGGTTAGTCCAACTTGATACGAGTCTAGACGGGCCTTCCTAGCCCAGAACACCCCTGCATGAGGTCTTCATAGACCAGTATGAGCCTGTGAGGTTTCGACCCAACCCGCACAGGCCCTACGTGGGTTTTTGGGCCCGAGACTAATTTAATTAATCAAAATTAATTAAGTTAATTAATTTAATTTTAGTATTAAATTAAAATAATTAAACTTTATTTTGGTTTAAAATATGGTTTTTAATACCTCAAAAAATTTAATTTAATTTTGGTATTAATTTAACTAATTAATTAATTAATATCGGGGCCACGTAGAATCAAATTATTTGAATTTAATTAAATACCATCACACTTTAATTTATTACATTTATTTTTTCCCTCTTTAAATTAATTATGCTGATTGGTCTTCGGAAATTGACCAACCCATGTTTTTTTTCTTTAGTTTATTTAACTATTTATCTACATGTGATGATTGTAAATATTTAATTAGTTTTATTGACTATTTGTGCATTATCTTATTTTTAGTCATTATGTATAAGGGTCTGCATGCCCAGATAAAAGTGTGTTATCTGTAATTTTTATTTTTGAGATCCCCTCACCTGTGTGCGAGTATTTTTTTGCCACGATGATGATGGTGTAAGACGCATACCATGCCAAGTCAAGGTGAAATTCACATGAGATGTGGATACACTGGATAAAGAACAAGCTGCATCATGAGTCAAGCTGCGACTCAGGTATGATAACCCTAGTTCGTATTTGATCCATTGTGTTTAAATAGATCAAAAAGTTTGAGATGCTCCGGACTAGTCGGGTATTTATTTCCCTTATAATTTGTTTATTATTTTATGCATTTTCATGAAAGTGGGAAACACATAAAATAATAAATAACAAAATTCCTAAAGAAATGATGAATGTTTTTCTATTGGAGTTCAATTATAAGTGTGATAATATAGTATGAACAGATTAAAAGAAATGTATTACATTCATTGAGACAAATATAAAAACCCTTATAAAAATATTTAGTCGCAAATGTCTTCCATCATTGGAATTTTAACACAACCAAGTGTTTAAGATGCTTGGTAAACCATAGTTAAGGGTGCCTCCTACTACTAGGGAGTTATTATGAGAATGATGGTTTGACTTAATAGAAGTTGGTAGAAAAGGAGTATTCATAGAAATCTTGCTACAAATTTAGTGGCAAACATTGAGTAAATCAAGTTTATGATTTTAGAAGCTAGGAATTCACTCAACAGATCAAGTAACTGTGAGTTAATATAGTTGGTGAGTAAAATAACTACCTTGAGCTCTTCGATTAGTGACATTGTCATAACGTGTAGACTATTAGGGGAAGTTCAAGGATACTTTCCACTAGAATACTCAAACAATAGAGTATTTGGTTTCCAGTACATAGGGTTTTTAGAGTTTGATAAAATAGTGGGATACATTTAATGATTTAATTAATTAATCAATAATTTCTAAATCAGTAATCAAGATAAGAGTAGAATTTGCTAGATTTTCTTTTTGTAGAAAATGGAAATTAATACCACAAGAAACATTGTGATAATATTGGACAAATTTAATGTCCTCAATAGCATGAATTTCTAAAGTAGTACAAGCGCTTGTGTAAAATACCATGATATGGAAAATCAAGGTGTTAGTGTCCCTAATACCTATTAAACCACATCATGAAGAAAGGGTTTAAAAATGATTACAGGAGAATCATGTTTGAAACAAATGATGGTTATGTTATAATGTCTTCATATACTTATGATATAGGTTGTGGATATTATATTAGGACATGGATGATTTCACATGTTGTCTCATATCTAAGAAGCTTACAAGGAGAAATTGAAGCAAGATATCAATTCGTGATAATTACACCACCTATGTGTAATAAAAAATTTGGATCATGAGTCATTCAAATTTAATTTTCACCCATATAATCCAATTTCATTTAATATTACAAAATGAACAGTATGGAGAAATAATTTCGCTACCTTCTAGGTAAGTTTTGAAAAAATAATAACATTAATGAAATATTAATCTTTACTTCTTATGATGAACAAGTTGAAATATAAGAAAAAATACCAGTGGAAAGAGTGATTCCAAATGCACCTTCGCAACATCCTTCAAAGAAAAATTCATATTAAATAGGAGGTTATTTACTTCTCATATCATGAAATAAATCTATGAAAGTTTAACAACAATGAACTGAGTCACAAAAGAAAGTAGTAACTTTTTCTTTAGGTATATTCATCAACTGTATATAATGTTTCTTTAACACTTTTTGGTAATTAAATAAAAAATTCTTATCACATTTGTGTATTTGAATATAGTAACCAAGTGAGTATAGAAATATTATAAGAAGTAAAGTGTATTTTCCAAGTAGCTGGGAAAGGGTGGTTCATAAGTCAGCGGTGAGAAGTAAAAAACTTATAATTTCTAATTTAATGATTCTAGTAGAACTTTTATTAAGTATTATCAAAATTTTTATCTCATGTGTCCTTTTAACATAAGGAGACATTATTCTAGTCTTATAATGAATATTTTTTGTGGTGTCGAATACTCAAGTAATAGTTCAGTGATACATGAATCATAGGCAATACATGATGAATATAACATATAATACTTATATACCCAATTGTGTCAAGATAATTCTTTTTCAAGTAAAAATAAATAGTTGGAATTAAGTAAATACCCAGTATGGTATTTAGACTCATTAGAGATAAACACCTTAGGTAATATCAACATATATACTTATTTTGTTTGGACAAAGAAACCTTTATAAATAATAGTAAGATAAAAATATTTCAAAATTAGTTCAATTAGAGAGAATTAACTATTCCAAGGGTAATCTAGTGGTAAACATAGTTCATAATATTCCTTTAGGTGTTTAAGGAATGTGAAGGTGAAGGAAGGTATATGAATGGTCAGAAGATATGAGTTGCTTTGGGCCCACATGCCAAAGAATATCTTGACCAAGTATTCATCAATCATCATAATTCAGCGTGGAGTAATTACTAAATGAACATTACCTTCTCCACATCAGGGATATGATGCTAATAAAGAGGATCGATAAAAAGTCTTAAATTCTAAAATTGATCTAAAAAATGTAGTGTGGAGTAATTTATAAATGCACATTTCCTTATATACATTAGAGTCATGATGTAAGTAAAAGGGGTATCAATGTTGATATTTATACACATTACTAAAACTTCTATTATTTTTCATGTCATGCACTAAAAATAACATAATATTACCATAACCATATGCCAACTATAATGAAAAGTGGATATCATAAGAGTTTTAGTATGATATAAATCCATTGTCATAAGAACCTGCATTTTAATGAGAAGTGTTTGTCAAGGAAATAAAAAAACTTAAATCAAGTAAAACACAAAGTGAATCTAAAGTAATTATCCTAAAAGTTTATTCGGATATTATAGAAATCCCTATGATATAAAAGTTATAGTCAAGTGATAGAATAAATTTCTATAAAGGGTGCACATCTCAATTTGAGATAGTAGGAGAAAGATTTACTTGGGTTTAGTCAATTTCATAGATGCACAAGTATTTGGAATAAGAATGAGTTCCATAAGAGGTATTTAATAGAATATTCCAGAGACACATACTATGTAGGAAGGATAAAATCATAATGATGGTTTTGTATTCACTGTGGCTAGTGATACATTATTCATTTAGAATAACAATTTCTAGAAGTTGGTAGTATATGGAAATTATCCAAAATTAACAAGATCAATTAAAATTGAATAATGGACTCTATGTATCATAGAATAGAGGATTATAATTCTGAATACTATAGTGTGTATTCAAGTGATACTATACATGGATGGTATAAGAAAGTTACCAATAAGGATCGACTAGTAATACCAAGTAAATATTCCTAAATACATTAGAATTTTAATTTTCTTAGCTAATTTCTATGATCATATTATTCATCATTGGATGTAAAGACCACCAATAGTGGAAAGCGTTTATATGATGCAACCAGAAAGGGATAGTGACATCATATAATTCCAATAAGGGTGCAAGTTATTGAAATACACTTCAAGATTAAAATTAAGCAACAAGATATTACAACATTTATATATAATGAATATTTTCCATGTATATACCAATGGTTAGTGGGAGTGACATTGTTTTTCATGTAAAATATGTTTTCTGACATATGGAAAATAGCTATTCGTCTTACATTTAGTTGATACTAGGATGAAAGTAACTCTCCAGTGATTGAATTAAAGTATAAACCTAAGTTATAGGGAAAAAGATCTACTAAGTTAGATATAATGGATTCTTAGACCTAGTAAATCATACATATATTTATAAGGCATTTAAAAATACAAGTTGGAACAATTTTAGAGAGATATATTTGCAATGTCACATGGCATAAATCTCTCAAAGAATACATTAATGAGCATAGAAGGAAATTAATATGGTGAGTTGAATTCTATATGATTTTACAATGGATCAGTTATATATTCCATGATATGTATAAGATATGATATTTACAAAATATACTGAATAATAGTCAAATATAAGTTATATACAGGAGAATTTCAATGGAAGCATTCATAACTATTCACTAGTACTTGAAGAAGTATAAAGGATATTTACCTGGGATGTCGATAAGATGAGATACTAGTTTTGAGGGGACAAAAACTAATCTTCATTGGATCAATGCAATATAATATCATTGTCAGGATAAGGTAATGAGAGAGATAAGCTCATACAAGACAGTGGTAGCCATACCTATAAATACTGAGTACTTTTCAACTTTTGAGGCAACTAAGAAGTAGTTATTAAATTCAACGATTTGTTCCATTTCTTAGAATCACATCAAGTAAGTAAAGTTTTATCATGATGACAAATCTTCTATTATTACTATCCAAGATGTATATTTATGTTAGTGGAAAAAAGGGATATACTCATGGATAACATCTCTTAAAAAGTTTTACTCAAGGATGAGAGGTAACACATAGAAAAATAGCTACATATCAGAAACGTGGTAGACCCAACAACTAAATTCGTGACTCAGAAGAAACACAATCTTAATCACGTGAGAGATAAAAAAGAATGGTTAATAAGTTATATCTAGTGCAAGTGGGAATATTGTAATAGTGGGTTCCATAAACCTAGCTAAACAAATACTTTTCAATTACCATATCATGGATACAGTTGGTTAGACATGATATATACTTACCATTATAGTGTAGATATATCTACATCCACTATTTAAATGATAATGTTCACAGATTAATTTTCTTATCAAAAGGTTATAGTAGATACTGGGATATAATGAGAACCTCGAGATACTCTGACATTAATCTTAAATATATGTACTATGGTCTATATACATCATACTAACTGGACATAGTAGATGTTTGACTATCAGGTTCAAGGGAATCATAATCCTTGAGAATTATTCACATAAAATTCACACTTGGTGATCTCTGGTAGGTGAGATCATGTGGACATACCCTGCAATAGGAACACACCATGTTTTTAGGTGTCATTAGTTTTTCCTATCTACAGAAATGTGTATTAGTCTCCTGACTTGAGATCAATATCAATGTGTTCTATTTGATCATGTACTTTGATTCAAGAAAAAACTATGATAATGAAATTATGGTGAGGTAGCTTGTGTTGGCTGTGTCATAGGTGGTATGACATTGGTCGAATGGTCAAGATAAAATATTTTGCTTTCAAGTTAAGGAAGTAATATATCTCAAGACTGGTTGATAAGTTTGGTATTACCTTCATAAATCCTTGTCCAATGTAGTCGGAGGAAATTCCATCAGGATATACTAACAAAGAATAAAGCAAGAAAGAGGACGATGACACAAGTGTGTATCCTGCTTTATGAGATATCTAAATTCAAAGAGACTATATTACATAGTATGTGTTCGTAGGTTGGTTTTTGTTGCTATGACTATTTATTATCCCTTTAGGGACCTTGATGGGTTGCTAGAATCTTCTCCTGGTCAATGAATAATATTCACTACTATAGAAATAAGGGCATATAGGGTCACACACAATAGAGTATTCAAGAATATTCCCTATTATGCTGAATAAGTAAATAGGACATGATGATCCCCACCACGGGGTTTGAGGGTAGTCCAAGCATTGATGACCACTGACAAGTAAATAATTTCATTATTATTTAATTAAATAATAATTGGGTTGAATTTATTTATTAAAAGTATTCACAAGGTATTTAGTGAATATAGGAAAAACGTTATATGAATAAATATTATTTTAATATTCCAAGTTTTTTAATATTAGAAAGAATTACGTGTCAAATTAAATGACTCAGTTTTATCATGTAATATATTCAATATATACTATAGGTGTGTGATAAAAAATAAATAATATTTATGACATAGTTTAGTTCATCATAATTATTTATTTATTACTTATTTAGTGATTGTTTTATTTCCAAGGGTCAGGGAACCCTTCTGGGTATTTTGATCATCCCACTATATAAGTAGGGGAGAGTCTCATTTCATGTGTGCTATTCATGCCAAATATATGAGATCCTCTCTCTTCTCCCACCTTTTAGAGAGAGATAGAGTCCCTCTCTAACCACCTATCTGAGAAAAACTTCATAGATCGATGGCAGAGGATCATGGTGATCATCACGGTGTCAAAGAGATCATTAGAGCTATGCACTAGCACCCAAAATTAGATGAAGAACATGCACAAAAATTCTTGAAGTGCATGTTGAAGATCTAAAGTGATTCTAATTTGTATCCTTTGAGAAGAAATCGCCAGTGAAAAATAGACATCGAGCATAGATTCATATCTAAATAGGTATTTTTCACTCTTTATTTTTGTGTTATGTTTAATTTACATGAGACCCTTGAACTATACAAGGGCTCAGATTACTGGATATGACAAGTTCCATCACTTGGGTGATAAAAAATTTAAAATTCCTGACCCACCGACTTCTACTATGTTCTTCAGTACCTTCACAAATCATTCTCAATATGTTCTCAGTCATTAATAAAATTTGAATATGGAGCAAAGAATATTAAAACATTAAAATAATGTTAATTAAACTTAGGATTAAATGAAGAATAATCTATAAATGAAAAAATAACCATAATTGTGTAAATACAATAAAATATTAAATAAATAATTATAAATTTTAATTTGACTGCTTTGATACCACTTATTGGTTCCAGATCCAGTGGAAGTTCCATTTTGGGAGAATAACCATTATGGTTTTTATCAAATTAGATGGATCATTCACCAATTGTACAATAGATAAACATCATTAACATTGAAATTATTCCATCGAATATTTAATTAGAAAGATAAAAACCCAAATAGGATCTTTTCAATTTAAATTTATAAAAAATTTAAATAGATTGAAAGAAAGAATACCTCATCTTAGGATCTTTCTTTGATGACATTGTTGATCATTTGAAACCCCTTTTCAAATTATCATTGTTTTATAGGGAGGACCCAAAGTATATCCCCTCTAGTAGTAATCCACACGTGGTCCTTTGATATTCGAATAACATTGATGGATTACTGAGTGATAACATGGTAGATTTATCATCTTGAATTATTTTTCCTAATCACTTCAAGTTTCTTCTAGGTTGAAGGAATCTATCTGATTTCAATCATTATTGAGAGGATGAGAAAAAGAAGAATCAAGATAGAAATTAATTGTGCACAATGATACCCAATTATCAATTAACTTTACATAACACACATAACTATCTATTTATAGGGTTAGGGTTATGGTTAGAAAATATCATTTAATTTCACAATGAACCTTAAATAATATAATAAACCTTATTTTACCCCATGCCATATAATAATAATATTATTATTTTACAATGTGAGATAACTGGTGCAATAATGAATATTATTTTATCATCTTATAAATTAATATTTATCACCAGATACTATCTTAGCCCACACATCTTCTTCGACATTTATTGAATAACCAAATAAATATTCAAATAAATATTTTATTCATAAATAATTTATCTATTAATAGTATGATGAATGAATATTTCTTAAATATTCAATAAATAAAATAAATATTATATTCATAGTCTGGATAATAAACATTTATTAAATATTCACATAATTAAATAAATAATTTATTACCTTACAGATATTTACGATTAATAAATCCTGAATAAAATTATTCCTTGGTATTGAGAATAATATTTATTCCAATAATTAAATTCAAATAAAATTTAATCGAGATCAATAGAAACATATACTGTGCGACCCTCTTGGATTCATTCCCATTTAAAATAGGCGATCTTTCTTAAAGCCCAATATTATTGTCTAAAAAAAGGTCAAGGAACCCAAGAGAAACAAGTTAATGTCCCAATGTTGGCAACCACACATGAATGCATACTGTGTAATATAATCCCTTTGTCATAATATATCATCAATCTGGTTGCATACGTGTGTTATCAACCGATGTTCTTAATACATATTTCTTTGAATATATGAAATAAAATCATCATTACACTATGATTATGAAGTTTAATGCGATAGTTCCATTTCAATCAAAGGTCCAAGATATCAAATTCAATAAATAAAGAAGGGAAAAATCCTTCCTCGAATTATTTATTAGTAAAATTTCATTCACGATGCACCCTACATACCCTACTTCTCACGAATATATGGTGTCATAATTTTGTTTAATATGACAAAATAAGTGATTCATGAAAAGAATTAATAATAATCTTAAAGTCTAAGGTTCATTACACATGCTCTAAAATAGGAATATCCGATGACACATAAATATATGGAATTCCTATAGATAGGTCTGTTATAATAATCTCCCATATTAGAGTTTATCAAGTGCAAACTTCATGATTAGAAGTATCATATACTTATGAGTACTCACACTTGACAGTCAATATTCTATGTGTCCCATTACAGCATGTTATCTAACTGTAGAACTATAGTTAAGAATATCATCATAAAATTTCAACGTTCACATCATAGAGGGGAACTACTATGACCATATCAATGCAACATATACTCTAGGAAATTATCACATCAGAGTTATGTAGAAGAACGATCAATATGTGGTTAGGAATTTAAATTAACATTCAATTATTTGAATATAATTGTAATTTAAAGTGTAAAGTAGTTGGTTATAGGGAACTAACTCTAACGTTATTCTCATAACAATGGAATAATTGTTTATTTATTTTCAATTCAATGATTTTTTTCACATGAAATCAACATGGTATCTTCAATATTGACATTATTCGACCCCACTGAGGCCTCTAATTAGTCAATGAAAAGGTTAGAAGTTCCATTCTAAGCTCATATATAAGAAACCAGGGTCCAATGACTTACACTACGAAAAAATAAACACAAAATGGAAGGTATTACCTAGAATAAAACATGTAACGACCACTACACATATACTATAAAGAGAAATTCACCACACATATTAAATTATCATATGAAATTAATTAGCTATGCATATACGCCTATAATTTATAGTTAATCATAATGCAATCAACATGAATAAAAACAATGTAATAAATATACAACTTCTAAATTGAAACAAGGGAAAAACCCAAAAAACCAACACAAACTTCCATCATCAAAATCTAACACCAATAAACTTTAGAGGTCATTTATATAATATATCTATAACTTCACTACCATCATAATAACTATGATTACTTATAACGTGAAAAAAATATTCACATCTATGAGTATGTCACCAACTTGAAACATTACTATGACAACATCAATTAGGATTCTAACCTCATAACAAGAATATTCTTTCAAGTCTCACTACAATAATCACTCCATAAATAAAATGTCCCATGGAGATAACACACACCCAAATAGAGACCATGTGACCACAACCTTCATCATGAGGAATCAAAATTTTACCACAAATTTGATGATATAAACCTTAGACACTAAGGGGATACATCACTACTAATATAGGGGAACATGAATCACTAATGTAAATGTTAAAATAAAGAATGAAAAAACCTCATTATAGAGTGTCTGATACTATATGAAGGGTTTTAGGGACATATAATATGTCTGAATTCAATTAAAGAAAAGAAAACCCAAACCAAAGATCCACCAGGAAAGATTTAGGAAAAAATGAATAATAAATAAGGTGCATACCTTTCTATCTATTGATCCAAGATAGAACTTCCATGCACTTGATAAAGAACACTCTACAACAAACAATATACTCTTTTATTCACAGAAAATATATTGACTAGAAGAATCATAATTCAACTCTTATCTACCATAACATGCTAAAACCTCCAAATTTGTAAAGGAGAAAGGTAATGAAAGAGAGAAATTTAATATTTTGAGTTTAAATAATAATCAGAGTCTCACATGAAGCCTTGGAGATACTTTTAAAAAACTCATTCAATAAATAAATGAGGCTCCAAAGGCTCAATGTTACTCTAACATTCAATGAATATTGTTAGTATATTACAACTCTTGTGACATAGAGTTTAAACAAACCAAGTTCCATAAATTTTTAACTTCTTTTAACATTTATTATAATATATTATAACATGTAAAAATTCCATTAACCACATCATCTTATGATCTATAAGTCAACCAACTAATAGATTATATGGAATTGTACCCACACTACGACATCTTGTACACAACATACATGGATTTTACATCATTTTACATGATTATACAAATAAAATGGAATTTAAATCACACATAAAAAATTCAAAGGTTTAGTATCTTTGTATATTACTTACAAATTTCATCACATCTTATAATAAATATACAATTTTTTTTCCAGAAAATATTCATATATGAATCCCTTCTAGATGTATCACTACAGTTTGGGCCTTTGGGTAGTCTTCTAAAACTTTGAACCTTGTAATATTCTAGGAATTTGCGCCCCTAAAATTTCAGTTCATGTAAGGTTTCCCACTCAACTCAGTTAAATAGAGGGTTTATCCTGATAATATTAAAAATTAAAGGGCTTCAGGCCAGGGGATATATATGTTTATATATCTTTATAATACTATTTATGCATATATATATATATATGTGTGTGTGTTTGTGTGTGTGTTTATGTGTGTGTGTGTAAACACACATGTTATAGTATTTCAAATTACTATATGTATATATATATATCACATTATATATATATATATAAATTTATATTTAATATATACATACATACATACATACATACATACATACATACATACATACATACATACATACATACATACATACACATACATACATACATATAAGAATAACTCCAATGATTAAACTTGTATCACACCTAGTTTAGGTATTTCCCTATTTTATTTTTTATTTTCAGATATGGAATGGGTAGGTTAGGCCTTGGGAAGGTTCTGAATGTTTTTAAAGTGTTTTGGAGAGGTTTTGGTGGGTGAACAGTTTGAACATGATTAGGGGAAACTGTGTGGATTCCCTGGGTAACCATAAAATAACTGGATGGGTCTTTTGGGCCAATGCCCAGTTGGTGCATGGTGTGGCTAAACCATGTGATAACTGTACAAATTTAAGATTTTCCAGACAAAGCTGATTTTCATAGTTAGCACATAGTTTTCTAAACCGTCTGAACTAATCGTGTGATGAGAATAATTAAATCTAAAATTCAATTAATGACCCAAAACTTACCCCCAAACCCTCATTCTTACTCCTATAACCTAGGATATTGAATTACATCACTCCCCTAGGAGATGTTAGTGATCTTATTCTTTCTGGTGATTGATTCCAATGAATCAGAGAGAATTGGATCAAGGAAATTAAATTCAAGCTCCTCATTATTTTTTTCCTTCTTGATCCTACTGTTTCTCTAAAGATTAATCTAAGATCAATCTTGTATTTCCCAAATCTATTTGTAAGATCATGTCTTTATTAATATTCTATGGGATTCATTAAAGGAATAAACTAACAAGTATAAAGACCCAGGCTTGATATACATGGAAATTTCATTACTTCTACAGAATACTTAATACACGACAAAAAAAAACACCCAAAGACCATATTAGTTTAGTTACTTTTGAAACATGGAACATAATATTCTAATATTGGTGAAAAATCTTCAACATCTCCCATAAAGATATTCCCCTTTTGTTTTCCTACCTTAAACCTTTATTTATATCATGGGGAAAAGAAAACATAAAAAGGGTGATCTAAAATGGTTTGTAAGGGTAAACATTGATAACATAAAACAAACCATAAACATAATAATGTAAAAACATGAAAATAAAGTCTAAATATCAAGATTTTGAGTCATGAAATAAATCTTGGCTGTATGTATGCAATAGATCATAAAAGAACGTTAAACATGATAAAATAGAATTGTCATAAAACATGGAATTATGGAAAACAACTAAGAACATAATATGATTTATATAGAAGCCAAGGAATTCCTGCCAAGACAATCATAGTGGGAAAAGTACATTACTAAACCGGGTTTACTTTCCATTCCAACCATGTATTACTGAATCAGATTTACTTTCCGTTCCAACCCTATATTACTGAACATGATTTACTTTCCATTCCAGTTATGTCTATATCATGAGATATAAATCTTTACCCAATGCATTGGAGGGAGATATAGGTCCAAACCATCTCATAATGAAATAATTATTACATGTTCCACAAGAAAACACAAATCATTTATCATAGGATAACCCAAGAAATACAATGGGATTCTTAAACATCATTCCATCATAATACATATAAAATAAAAAGATTTCATAAAAATAATTCCATCATAAACCCAATAAAATAAAATTAATGATAGGTATATAAAAATAACCCTATATCATCTTATATGGAAAATAATTTTGATAAAACACTTGAACTTAATTCCTGAGGAAAATATCCTTTCTTTTTTCAAAAACGTTTTCTTTTCTCAAAATGCCACGAAATTTTAAATGAAATAAATTTAGTTGAAAATAATCTTGAAACCGTGTAGAGGAAACTTCATGGAAATAAGGTGTCATGAAACCACAAAAAATTCATTCATGTCATATAATTTAAAAAAACATTCTTCTCACACTTTTTCTGAAAAAGTCAAAAATTACATCAAATCGAATACCGATAAAAGATTCCTTTCATAACATTTAATAAAAATTAAGCAAAGGGTAAAATTAACTTTAAAACATTTTAGAAGAATAAAAATAATATTACATAATTAATAAACATGAATGCTGATGATAAATATACCCTAGAAAACACTTACAAATAAACAATCTCAGATAATAATGAGATTGCAAAATTATCCCTTACTTTAGGTTTGATTTCTTCCATAAGTGTCTGGAACTCCTGTATAGTGGGTTAAAAATAGTATTAACTTAAAAAAAACCATAATAATGTATATTATAACATATATTATTCACTTATGACTTTATATTACCCGTTTATTTATCAATTCCATGTTAAAGCAACGTTTTGGGTAATAATCATTTTATTTATCGTACGTGTTTTGACTTGTTATTCTTGATATTATTACTTAGATCATGATTTTATTACTTCCATTATGTAAAACATGATTTATATATCATAAATATTCAGTATAGAAATATATATATAATATATGGATAAATTAAATGAAATACACCGTTCATGGAGATAGTAGGCTGTACATACACATGAACGCTGTTTCTATTTCCTTATTGAATTGAATGGAAGAAAGTAAATGTCACACACACACACACATATATAAATAAATATAGTATAATTATTATTTAATATACTTAATGATTATTTATTATATATACTTTATAATCATTCTTGAATGGTTAATGTGAAGAATGAATCTCATCGCGTCATGGAGACGGTAATCCATACGTGCGTACAAGCGACAATATCATTCAATTAATGGTTAAATGGTATGAAATTGGATGATATATTAATTATAAAGAATAATTATTATGTTATATTAATTATTTTAATCAATTATACTCATCATTATACCCCTCAAAATTAAGTATTGTTGAATAACGAATTACACCACAACGTGGAGACGGTAAGCCATACGTACACACACATGAGGATATCATTGTTTGAGAGTGTTTGTTTTTGTAGTTTTCTTGAACGGTTCACTTGTATTCATGAATGGAAGTTCATTTAAAACGTGGATAAACATCCAGAATTGTAATTTTATGTTTTCTATGATGTTACCGAACTTGAAATGATCTTATAAATAATTTATTTATATACCATGTGAATGAATCATTAGAAAAGAATTTAATGATGATCATTTGAGTTAATGACCACAATGAACTTGTTTTGTTTAATCATTTAGTAATATGTACATAAGTTAGTTCCTAAAAATTAAATAGTATATAATAAATCTAACATATTTTGTTTCAACCATAAAAATGGTTTCATGACCATATCTGAAGGCGATAAAAGAAAATGAAAACATGTCGTTCTTGAAGGTGATAAATTAACACCTCACGAACAACGTTTTCCTTTCTAAAATAGAAAGAAGATGAGAAGGGGTTTGGATGATATATTTTACCATTTGTATCATAAAATTATAGTATATGTATGATACTAGAGTTAAGATACCATGTGGATGAGGATAGGTGGGGAGAGATTAAGAAAATAACTTGAAATTGAAAGAAAATTAAAGGAAAAGAGAAAGAGATGAATTACCTATTGAATCCTCCTTAAGGAACCTTTGATTGGTCTTTTGATGAGACCAGAATCTCTTTGGACATGGGGAAGGGTCTAGGGAATATTTTTGGATATAGTTTACACAAGTCTTGAATCTTGATAGGTGTTATGAAATGAGGGTGTGAGTGATGGTATTTATAGTGGAGGGGAGTGGGGTTTTCTTAAATTTTTAATCATTAGTTTATTATTTTTCATCAAGATAAGAAATAGTGATGATTACATGACTAAAAATAGTAAATAGGGAATATGAGTTCGATATTTGGGTTCTTACATCACTTATTATGTAAGGAATAGTGGATTTAAATTCTAATTTATTTATATGGCAAATTAATGTATTTTACTATTAACAAAAAAATCAAGTATTTCTGAAAAATATCAAAAAAATCACCCTAAAAAATTTTCAACATGAGGAATTCAAAAATAAACTTCATTTTGTGAAAATAATTTTCCAAATATGATTAATTTATTTTTTAATTAAAATCACAATTTACTTGAAAAATACATATTTTAAAATTAAAACTGATTTTATAATGATTTCAAAAATTACATAAGGTCTTATAAAATTATATTAAAACCAGTAGAAATAGAATTGTTAATTTATGAACCAATTTTGGGAAAATAATTTTTCTATTAAGTTAATTTATTAATTATAATTAACTATTTATGAATTACAAAAATACCAATACTTTTACTATGGTCATATTGTCACTTATAAGATGCCTAAATTTTATTTAATCATTTCTGGGTGAGGTTGATATTATTTTGGGAGATTAAATATTCATAAAGTTCATATTATTATTCATAAGGGTAGGTTACTATTCATGAGGGTAGTTTACTATTCACCAAGAATTAAGTTTGTCTTATCAGACTCCAAACATCTTACTGATCGGAACTGTGTATGTCAGATTTTCAAAATTCAAAACACAAAAGTGGAAAATTTATGTTTAAAGGTCACATAGTAGTTCATTTAATAATGATGCGGCATTGTATTCCCTAATGTTATTATACTATAAGGCATAATTATAAGAAAGTAATTCCATTGATAAAAATTTGGGTCGTTACATTCTTCCCCCCTTAGGAAATTTTTCCCTCAAAATTTTGTTTTACACAAAAAGGTGTGGGTAACTCTCCTTCATCGCCTCTTCTAGTTCCCAAGTAGCTTCTTTAAACTTATGGTTACTCTACAACACTTTAAAAAGATGTGATGTCTTGTTGGATAGGACCTTATCTATCCTGTCCCAAATCTTTACTAGCTTCTCCTCATAATAGAGATCATCTTCCAACTGTACCACCTCTGAGTTCAGTACATGTGAGGGATCTGGTATTTACTTACTCAGGAGTGATACATGAAACACATCATGAACTTGATCTATATTCAGTGGAAGTTAAGCCAATAGGTCACAAATCCTATGCGGTCAAGGATCTAAAAGTGTCCAATGTACCTTGGTCTTAGCTTCCCTTTCTTTCCAAACCACATGACTCACTTCCGTGGTGATATTCGAATTAAGAATTTATCTCCAACGTCGAACTCCAAGTCCCTTTGATGGTTGTCAGCATAGCTGTTTTTCCAACTCTGAGTAGAATTGCGATGTTTCTGGATGACTTGAACCTTCTCTATCATATCTTTTATAAGATCAGGTCCAAGTATATTTCTTTCCCCAACATCATCCCAATAGGCTGGAGTTCTATATCTCTTTCCATATAGAACTTAAAATGGAGCCATATGAATACTCGAGTGGAAGCTATTGTTGTATGAAAACTCAACCAATGGGAGATTATGATCCCATCCACCTTTGAATTCTAAATATCAGGTTCTTATAATATCTTTAAGTATCTAAATAGTCCTTTCAGATTATCCATCTGTTTGGGGGTGATAGGTCATGCTAAAATTTAATTCAGTACTCAAATCATGTTGAAGAGTCATCCAAAATTTAGATGCGAACCTTGGATCACAGTCAAAGATAATCTAGATTTGAACACCATGCAATATCACCACTTCCTTCACATATATATTTGCAAGTTGTTCAAGTGAGAGATCTTCCTGAATAGTGATAAAATGGGAAGTCTTGGTGAGTCAGTCAACCATAACCCACATTGCATTATTTCCCTTGGACATCTTTGGGAGACCCGTGACAAAGTACATAGTGACATTCTCCCATTTCCACATGGGTATAGGCAATGGTTTCATCATCCCTTTGGAATTATATCACTCTACTTTAACTTATTGACATACCAAGCACCTTGAGTTATATTACACAATCCCCTTCTTCATGTTATCCCACCAGAAGTGTTCTCAGGTATCTCGGTACATCTTGGTGCTACTTGTATGGATAGATAATGTTGAGATATGTGCATTGTCCAATAGCTCCTTTATCCCAGGTGATGAAGGGAAAAAAAGTTGTGTTCTAAAACAAATCACTCCATCATTGTCGATATGAAACTCTTTCATCTTCCCATCCTTTACTGCATTCAACTTATTTTGTAAATCCAGATCATCCATTTGTGCCTCCTTAATATTCTCTTAGATAGATGGTTGCGAAATCATTTGGGAAATGTTGGATGTATCCCCTTACCTTACGATTTCCAAATCCATCCTTTGAATATTCAAGAAGATAGGGTCTTTCTAAATCCGTAACATGGATAGAGTAGTAGGTTCTTTTCTGTTTAGAGCATCAGCTACCTTGTTCACCTTCCTAGGATAGTAGTGAATAGAACAATTGTAGTCCTTGATTATCTCTAACCATATCTTTTGATGCATGTTGAGATACTTTTGTGTGAATATATACTTTAGGCTCTTGTGGTCGGTGTATATGTCACATTTCTCACCATAAAGGTAGTGCCTCCAGATTTTCAAGGAAAAAATCATGGCTTCCAACTCTAGATCATGCGTTGGGTAGTTTTTCTCATGGATATTAAACTTCCATAAGGTATAGGTTATCACTTTATCATTTTACATGAGTATGCAACCCAAGTCTTTTTTTAGAGCATCACTATATATCACAAAACTTTATCCACTTTTTGGTAGTGTGAGTACAAGTGCAGTGATCAGCCTTATCTTTAGCTCTTTGAAGCTTCCCACAAAGTCTTTCTTCCATACATATATTACATATTTCCTTGTTAAATTAGTTAGCGGGCTTGAAAATCATGATAAATTTCTCAAAAAACATCTGTAATACCCAACTAATACAAGAAAACTATGGATTTCTATGACACTAGAGGGTCTAGTCTATTCCTTAATCACCTTTGTTTTTGAATAGTCTACATAAATTCTCTAACTTGTGATCACATGTACCAAGAACATGACTTTATTCATCCAAAAGTCACACTTGCTAAACTTGGAATACAACTTATCCTTTCTCAATGTCGCCAACATAAGTCTTAGATGTTCTTCTTATTCCTCCTTGCTCTTGGAGTAAATGAGAATATCATTAATAAACACTACAACAAATTTTTTAAGGTAATGTCTAAAGACTATATTCATCAAATCCATGAATATTGTAGGGGAATTAGTAAGTCCGAATGGCATTACTAGAATCTCATGGTGCCCATACCTTATACGAAAGGTAGTCTTATGAATATCTTCCTTATTCACCTTTAGCTGATGATATCCAGAATGAAGATCCACCTTTGAAAAGTATTGATCTCCTCTTAACTGATCAAACAAGTATTAAATAATTGGAAGAGGATACTCGTTCTTTATGGTGATCTTGTTGAGTTCTTGATAATCGATACACAACCACATTTATCCATCCTTCTTTTTCAGAAAGAGCACTAGCACACCCCAAGGTGAAGCAATCGGGTGTATGAACCCTTTGTCCAAATGCTCTTGTAGCTACTTCTTTAACTTCTCTAGTTCGATAGGAGCCATCCTATAAGGACAATTTGATATAGGAGTAGGTCCAGGTATGAGTTCAATTTATAATTCTACCTCATGATCCAAGAGAAGTCCGAACTCTTTGGGAAATACATCACCGTATCCCCTCATGATGGGAATTTCTACAAGGTTGTCACTTTACTTTGAATCAATCATTTGGGCGAGGTATTCTTCTTCATAGGGTATCAACACCCACACCATTGAAGGGTTTTTCAAAGGATATTCATGATCTTTCTTGAATTTTGTAGAGGAGTATGGGTTGGTTCGGAATATGAAAAGATATTTCCTTTTCTCGATAGTTGATATGTTCTCTATATAATGAGCACCAATCCATTCCCATTATTGCGTCGAATTCCACCAAGGGAAGTATTATGAGATTTGCTGGACGAATCTTCCCACATACTCCAATAGTATAAGATTCAAACACTTGGGTTTAAATGATTCCTCCACTTGGTGTTTTTATAGATATATCTACTTCAAGGTTTTAGGGCTTCGATTCTATATTTCTAGAAAACATGTAAGATATAAAGGAAGGTGTAGAACCATAATAAAATAAGAATTTTTTCATTATTGATTTAATAAGAAGTGTACCTTGTAAGAATTCATTATCTTGATCCAATTCTGCTGTAGTGATGGTATAATACTTCACTTGTTCCTTTGTATTTGGTGACTACTGACACTGATTACCCTCGAGGACTTAAGGTTTAGTGCACTGGCTTTCATAGTGCCCTTTCTCCCTAGAGTTGTAGCATTGAACCATGGGTGGGGATCCCCTTTCTTTCACTTCATTATCCATACTTATCATTTATTTTAGACACTCTTGAGCATGGTGGCCTTGTTTCCCACACTTGAAGCATTTACCTATCCCTTTGAGGCAGTTCCCATGATGCAACTTCCCACATTTTCGGCATGTGGGTCATTGACTTTTCTTCCCACATTGATCATTAGATCCTCCAATTTGAAATTTGATCTTTCATTTCTTATCACCATAGCCATGGGACCATTCTCCTAACTCCATATCCACTTTGATGGAACACTAAAAAACTTCTTCATAACTCCAAAAGTCTTAGATTTCAAGAGCCTTTTGAAGGTATGATTTTAACCCACTAAAGAATCTATCAATTTTTCTGTCATTATTGATAAAAAAACCCAAAGCATACCTTGAAATCCATATGAAACTTTCTTCATAGGTTGTGATAGATTCTACTAATTTTTTCTTAATCTCTATGAATTATCTATTTATATTTGTGCGAAGAGTTCATGGGAAATACTTGTTTAGAAACATAATCTTAAAGTCTTCCCATTTCATCTCTTCAATTTCGTCAGCCGACTTAGTGTTCTTAATCAAATCCCACCATTGATCGGCCTCTCCATATCAAAGATAAACGACTAGAATCACCTTCTATATCTCATAAAAGTGAAGCATAGGAAAGATATTGTCCATATAGTTTACCCACTATTCCAAAAATAGTGTATTAGAATACCCACTAAACGTCGGTGGTCATTGTCACATAAAACCTTCAATTGCCAGTTGATCCCTCTTTTGTGAAGAAGGACTTTCCTCATTATTCTGGTTATTATTCCTAACTTGAGATAGTTGGGTAATCATCACCATGATTTTTTTAACTCCACCACCTAAAGTATTGGGGATGTCGTTCAGGAAATCATTGCATTGGCCCTCACACGGGTTGTTGGATTGGTTTCTCCTGGATCCCACCATTTTCTAAAATAAAAAAGGTTAGAAGAAAACATAAGTCAATGAGTCATGAATAAATTATTCATTTAATAAATTTAAACTAAAATAATATCTTATGGGATCCATTTGTTTAGAAAATATTATTGTGTGCATATTTTTACTTAGTCTCATACTAGAGGTTTTTTCTAGGGTTCACTAATCCTAATTCCCAAATTAACTAAACCTTCCCTCTAATATCAACTATAATAACACAACATTTTCTTACATTACTTTTACATCATTTTAATGATAAAAAACATAAAACATTACACCAAGAGTATACAAAGGTTTTGTGTCTTTGTTAAACTAGTACGATTCATAACTTTTACAATATAACGCATGAACTTTTATTTAATTCCTTATTCTCTAGATTCTTACTAGATCTTGACTTCTCCTTAGTAGAAGTAGTCACCTGAGGGATATACATCAAAAGGGGTGAGATAAAAGCCCAATAATAGAATATATAAAAATATGAAACAACATAAAATGAGATAAACATAATATTTATCATCATAACATAGGCATAAGATCATAATCATGAGAGGAAACATTAAGAAAATACTTAGAATGTGGAAAAACATAAAAAAATGAAACATCATGTCTTAGTGGTTAACTACCACACAAAGTTGTGAAAAAAACTAGAATCATGTTCACACATCATTTCGATTTAACTCATGAGATTAATCACTTTACCCAATCCATTGGAGCACTGTATAATTCCAAGCACACTTGTCACATTCAAACATTCATATTGCACTATATAATTCCGGTCGCACCCGTCACATCATAACAGTTTTATTATCATGCATTCTACATAGAACATATATTAACAATTAACATAAATATCCAATGTAAAGTAATTAATTTCATCTCATAAGAACACATTCACAAATTTTGGGTTCCCAAAAGAAATATGGAATGACATAATTGATACAAGAATAATCAACCTTGAGTGAGAAGTAAAAGGTGTGTTTTTGAAAGAAGAGTTCTTTTGGAAAACATTTTTTATGACATAAAATCAAATTGAAAACATGTATATCCCCTAAAATTTAAGATAATTATGAAAAAAATATTTTTAAGGAGTAACCCTTACAAAAATGGAGTGAAAGAGGGAGAACCTGAAGAAAGTAAGTTGGGTTCAAGAATTTCCCCTTACCACGCATCCGAACAAATACTTCACTTTAAAGGCCTGTATAATCACATTATATTCATTAATTAACAATTTAAGAACCTTTTATACAATAATATGGTTTATTATTGTTTCATTAAGTTATTTAATGTGCTTTTGGATAAGTTATAGAGTTTATTCATCGGTAGGGAGTGTTCGTTTTTATAGTTTTCTTGAACGGTTCACTTGTATTCATGAATGGAAGTTCATTTAAAACATGGATAAACATCAAGAATTATAATTAAATTTTATAGATGATTTTACAGAACTTTAAATGATCTTATAAATAATTTTTTTTATATACCATGGGAATAAATCATTATAAAATAATTTAATGATGATTGTTTGGGTTAATTCGGGCGGTTTTTCGACCACAACGAACTTGTTTTGTTTAATAATTTAGTAATATGTACATAAGTTAGTTCCAAAAAATTAAATAGGATATAATAGATATAAGATATTATGGTTCAACCATAAAAATGGTTTCATGACAAGATCTAAAGGAGATTAAGGAAAATGAAAACATGTCGTTCTTGAAGGTGATAAATTAACACCTCACGAACAACGTTTCCTTTCTAAAATAGAAAGAAAAGGATAAGGGGGTTCGATGATATATTATACCATTTATATCATACAATTACATTATATTTAAGATAATGGAGTTACCATACCATGTGGATGAGGATAGGTGGGGAGATATTAATATAATAACTTGAAATTGAAAGGAAATTAATGGAAAAGAGAGAGAGAGAGAGGAATTACCTCTTGAATCCCCCTTAAGGAACCTTGGATTGGACTTTTGATGGGACTAGAATCTATTTTGATGTGAGGAATGGGCTAGGAAAGATGTTTGGATAGAGTTTAGACAAGTCTTGAAGATTAGAGATGTGAGGAAATGAGGGTGTGAAGGGTAGTATTTATAGTGGAGGGGAGATGTTTTTTCTTAATTTTTTAATCATTAGTTTATTAATTTTCATCAAGATAAGAAATAGTGATGAATACATGATTAAAAATAGTAAATAGGAAATGTGATTTCAATATTTTGGTTCTTAAATCACTTATGATGTCAGGAATAGTGGATTTAAATTATAATGTATTTATACGGTAAATTAATGTATTTTACCATTCACCAAAAAATCACGTATTTTAGAAAAATATCAAAAATATCACCCTCACCATTTTTTGACGTGGGTAATCCAAAAATGACTCAGTTTTATGAAAATGATTTTCTAAATATGATGAATTTATTTTTTAATTAAAATCTTAATTTACTTAAAAAATACAGATTTTAAAATTAAAACTGATTTTATAATGATTTCAAAAATTACATAAGGTCTTATAAAATTATCTAAAAACCAGTAGGAATATAATTTTTAATTTATGAAAACATTTTATGAATGTAATTTTTTTATTAAATTAATTTATTAATTATTTTTAATTATTTATGACTTACAAAAATACCAATACTTTTACTATAGTCAAATTGTCACTTATAAGAGGCCTAAATTTGATTTAATAATTCATGGGTGTGGTTGCTATTATTTTGGGAGATTTACTATTCATAAGGGTCATATTAATATTCATAAGGGTAGGTTACTATTCAGGAGGGTAGGTTACTATTCACCAAAAAACCAATTTTTCCTATCAAACTCCAAATATCTTACTGATCGCAACTGTGTATGTTAGATTTCCAAAATTCAAAACACAAAAGTGGAAAAATTATGTTTGAAGGTCACATAGTTGTTCATTTAAGAATGATGTGGCATTTTGTTTCCTAATGTGATTATATTATAAGGCATAATTATAAAAAGGGAATTCCATTGATAAAACTTTGGGTCGTTACATCTGTTCGGTATGTATTTTTAACATACCCATTTAATATATTCATATAAATTAAAAATAATTTTTTAACAAGAATAATACATAAAATAATGGATTAAATTATGGGCATCCAGATCCAAAATTTTAGCTCGTTTTTCTAGATACAATTTGGCTGGTTTTAGAGTCCAAACAGAGTTACAAATTACTAGTTATCACTGTTTGAATTCAAGCTACCTAAAATGGTTTGTTGAGGTCCATTTATGGAGTCCTATTCACAAAGGTACCATTCATGGAGTTCCATTCATGGAGTTCCTTTAATAGATGTCTAGTTAGCAGTGGTACATTTCACAGAGGCACCATTTGCAGAGCTCCATTCGTGAGCATGAAAAGGGTTGGTAATAATCCCCATGAAGAGAAATTCAGACTCATAGAGATCACACACCCGTGAAGCTCATAAATCTTCACAAAATCCTCTAATATTCTTGAAACCCATACCCTATAAATACCCCATTCAATTCAACTTCTTTGAGATGGACAATGACCTTTCAACTTATGAAAATCACTCACATTTCTCAACCCACCTGAGATTCAAAACTGAAAGAGAAAATTGATCACCCAAAGTATCCTATCATCACAAAACCACCTACCTTGTGTTCTTGATAGCCTCCACCCCAATTGGATATTCATTTCGTGAAGTCCTATTTTATTTGTGAAAGAATAATTACCTTTTAAGAACTTGAGTCTTCACTAAGCATTCTTCCTTCATGAAGAACTAACATTTTGAAAAAGAACTTCACTTTGAGGAAAGGGAACCCAGTTTTGTGAAGATTACCCCTTTTCAAAGCCATCGACCTCCATGAGGAACCTATGAATCACCTCTCTATGAGGCTCCAATATTTTTAAAACCTCTCTTATAGGCCTCTATGTGGTTCCTCCCTTCTCCTAACACCTTTTCCTAAATGTTGAGTGACTCAAGACCCCATACCAATCTAAGACTAGTTTAGCTGCACGGTGAGTCCCTATGTGACTAGTTACACCCCTTATTATGCCCACCCACTTAACTATAAGTGTGTCCTAGGCCTCCAATATACCTATTACTTAAAATAATTGGTATTATAACCCCTTTTTATTCTAAACACATGGAATAAAATGTTGACATTGTGACTAACCACTCCTCCAGGACAATTCCAATTCCATATCCCTCCCAGAGGCACATGAGAATATATCATGTAAGCCTTAGGGGTGAGGAATGATTCCCCCCATTTTTTAGCATCATGAATTAAAATTTCCTAACCCCACATCCTAGCCATACGATGTTAAACTACATGAAAAAACCTCATCACGTGATGTAAAACTGTTATCTTACCACACATGATAAACCATGGATGCCCTATGTACGATCATCATGGGATGCCAAAATCTCCCACCACGGGCCATAGAACTTCACTCCCATCATTCGCACAAGAGTAATACTCTTTCAAAGGGAATCTTCTACATGTAATCCTCACCCCATCCTTTTTCGGTACACCTTTAGTGACATGTGCACCTTTAATGCATGAAGTTAAAATATATGGATTAGTCCTGTCACATGAACTTAAATAGTGACATAAAACTACATGGGTTTTGTTAACTGTCTACTAAACATGGTACATATGACACCGTCATGAGGTTTAATCCCAATAATGGTTAACTATCTAGGTGTGACACCTTCCCTCCTAGGGATTCACCTCCTAGATATGCCTCCTTGGGAAGTTCTCATCCACAAATATGGATCTGCCTCCATGAGATGTTTTGATCCATTGGTAAACTATCTAGGTGTGACACCATCCCTCCTAGAGATGCACCTCCTAGATTTTCCTCCATTAGGAATTCTGATCTAAAACCCTGGACCCACTTCCATGGGGTGTTTTTATCCATTGGTAAACTATCCAGGTGTGACACCTTCTCTCCTTGGGCCAGACCTCCTGGATCTTCCTCCATGGGAAGTTTTTGATCCAAAACTCCAAATTTACCTTCATTCGGTATTCTGACCCATTGGTAAACTATCCAGGTTTGACACCTTCCCTCTTAGGGATGCACCCCCCGAATCTTCCTCCATGGTTTTTTCTAATCCAAAACTCTATATTCGCCTCTATGAGGTATTCTAATCCATTGGTAAACTATTAAGGTGTGAAACCCTCCCTCCTAGGGAAACACATCCTTGATCCACCTCTATGGAGTGTTCTGATTAGCCAATCCTATCTCTATAAGATGCTAAACTTGTGCCCTAATCCTTCTCAACCAGATCTTCTGATCCATCCCTACAAGATGTAGAACTTATGAACTAACCCAATACCCACCCCATGTAATAAAAATGGGATTCCTAAGGTAAAAATACTTGGAAGATTAATTGTCATAGAGTTAATTACCTTATGATTTACATGAGTCTCATTGGGTTCCATGTATAAGATGCCTCATATGAGATTCCCTTCTAAGAAGAATCTTTACTGGTGACCAATGTTCCTAATGTCTAGAAATGCACAATGATTCCCAATGTGACTAGTTTCCTAACCAAAGGTTTCTTCCATATCCAGAAAAAGTAGTGTAATTAACCAGTTTTCACATACAGATGGAATCAGGGATGAGTACCATTAACTTGACTCAAATCTTTGAGGGAAACCAAGAATAGGCAATGAGCTCCTAGTAAGAATCAATGGAAGAAGTAACTGACATACCATCATACAATTATGATCAAGGAGAAAACATCACCAATGAAATTGATGAATGCTTCCCACCTTTGGAAAGTGGGAATATAGGGTAATATAAAGACAATGTTCTCATAAGGTGCATACAGGCCCCGACAAAAGTATCAGAAATAGAAATGGAAAACCCAACATGGAAGTATTCTCCTTAATATGGGACTAGTAGTGTCTAAGACGTCAGTATAATTTTATGCCACTAGATCTAGATATCTAATGTTAGGCCCCAATAAGAAAATGGTGGTCTTAGCATGAAACTCACTCTCACATTGAGGTAGTTATCATTATGAATTCTCGGTACGTGACATTTTTAGAGTGAATCCCTCTTTCTATTCAGATGATTTGATGACATTGTGGAATTATGAATCTCTTTCCTTGTACCTATAATGACAGCTGAATCCACATGACTCATAGGACCCAAGCTATAAGAAATCAACAACCCAATGATCGCTAGCACCAGGGTAGGTGAAACATTGATACAATAATACCACACAACTCCGCTTCTTCCATGAATTCCACTATACCTTCAACTACCAGGTTCCCACGCCCCATCTCACCCTATGATATCATATATAGGATGGTGATCAACACCCTCGTAAACCATTATGAGATGGATGGGGTGATTACCATGAGGGATATGGCCCTCTAGGATATGGAGGCATTATATCCTCATTGACATCACCACCCCCAAGGGCCACTTAGGGGACAATCAAACCCCATTCTGACAACTAACTACATTAGGATCCTCTCACCAGAATGTTCCAATGACTCACCCCCTACATTGATAAGGTGGGGGGATAATCAAGTTTCACTGAGTGTGATTACTACTTCAGATAAACCAAATAGAGAACTCTCTTGACCTCATCAACGCTAGTACCAAACATCCCCTTAGGCATAAGAATAGATGAACTTCAACCCTACTCCTTCAGACCCAGTCTGAAGAACCTGACATAAATATTGTGTGTAGAATTAGGATAATTCCCAACAAGGGACATCTTCCATAACTCTAGTTCCCCTAACACCGTCAGTGCATCCTGCTAGATCCCTACATTAGATGAACATGGATCCATTCTTGACCGATTGGGATCAAGACCCTAGAAACCTCATAGAGAGGCTAGGTTAACTATTTCAATCATCGAAACTACCAATAACCATTATAATCCGAACCATGAAAGGAAGACTCAGTTTAGAGGTCCTACCTACACCATCATCAACCCAAGAGGAGGCTCTCCCTGCTCTTTTAATAATTAGTACAAATTTTCTACCTGTTCCATCACTAACCAAAGTAGAGATCCTTCCCACTCCAGTACCAACTAGATCATAGGTCCTCTCTACTTTATCGAAAGTTAGAGTGGAGGTCCCCCCCACTCTTTCAAAAAAAGTATGGAGGTCCTCCCCGTACTTCTAATTCTCAATATTAAGGTACTTACCGTGTTTCTACCAAATAGACTAGAGGTCCTTCCCACTCCTTCACCTGTCAAAGCAGAGGTCCTATCCACATTTCAACCAGTCAGAGCGAAGTTCCTCCCCTCTCCAATGACATCAGAAACATAATCCCTCCTAGGGTCCTAAGAAACCAAAGCAAAGGTCCTCCCTATGTTACAACCCACTAACATAGAGGTCCTCCCTATGCCGAAGAGGTACCCATTCCTAAAGAATCATCCCAAGGTAGAAGAGATAAAAATCAATGTTGAAGGATAAATCATGAGGAACACTAAGTTTTCATCAACCTCATTGATATTTAATAATATGAGGTGACAAATTACTCGATAATGGAATATCCACCTTGAATACTAGATTCTGGGTGAGAAGAATGATTACTAAAGTTTTCCATATCGAAATATGTAGTCAATAGAATTTCCATATCCCACTATAGGTACTTGCAGGTAGAGGAAGTCCTAGCCCCCTTATAGGGGTTTACAGTATAGCCATCCCCATCACTGCCAGTATCCCTCCTCTCCACCTCTACCCATGACATTGGAGAGATTTTGGGGTCTGGGATGACTCCTTTAGAAGGTGATCACTCTTCTAAGATATTAATGAATTACACCACCCTCACACATAAGACAGTGGTGAATACCCCCTCATATAGTGATGTGATGAAGTGTTTGGTACGTCCTTGAGAGATGTCCCAGTGTGAAGTGAACATCTCATGCAACGACTCCTATACTAGTCAAATAACCACATAACAAATACAAATCAGTTCCACCACCTATTTCTAGGTTAGCACTGATCAGAATTTGGGATGACAATGATTAGGACCCTTCCTATGAGCAAGAGGACCAGTGGGAGGCTTTGGTTTCTAATCAATTGTTAGTGGTTTTATGGCCACCTGTGACTCCAAATTTTGATTTCCCAGAGTCCCTTACTGAGGAAAAGGCTGTGTATTTCCACTAAATTATATGGGTGACGTTTCCACGCATTCACGATCATCATTAGGACTACCCATGAATCTAGGATCACCGCAAATCCATCGACCAGAAGTGCCAAAGGGTTGCGATGGTAGCACCCCCTGTGGCTTAGCACCATAATTCATCTGACTATCATCAGACCTGCAATAGAGATGTGTCAAAAGCCTCACAATGATCTGTCGAATTATGGAAGAAGTGTCTCCGCATGTCTAGATTAGAGGATGGGTACAATAAACTACTATCCACTTTATCACTATCTTATGACAACTTGAGATAGCCACTAAAGATAAGGTTTACCCTCTAGGTACTATTACAATAAATATGTTTATCCACAACCTGTTAGAGTATCAGGGGAATGAGGACAATGATGTAGAGAATAATAGGTAAAACCCACCTCAAGGGGTGGTGCAACACCATAAAGACCATCTAACAGGTGTCTTCACTCATTATCAGAGGTAGACACATATCCTTAGGGATCCCTCTAATAAGACATTACTTCCCACCAATTTTAATAATGATAAAGGTAAGGAAAATTTTGGGTCATCCGATCCATTCAAGTTTGCGTCGAAAATAAAGGAAGATACAATGGTATCCACCTTTCTACCGCAACTCAAAGAGAAGAAAATTCTCATCAAAGATCTCATTTCTGATTATCACCCATATTACAACACTTCTAGGCGGGACCCCATTTCTCCTCCTATAGAGAAATAAGTCCTACTTGGCCAAATTACACTATTTAAGCTTGGTGTGCACACCCATCCAGTCAGATAAGTGGAAGAAGTATATTGAAAGTGACCATGGTATGAGTTTTCTAACCTACTAGAGTAGATTAATTACCTTCCTTGGGACCCATGCCATGATAATGATCCCTATCACTGAGTTGATGTGTCTTTCAAAGAATTGGTGGTCATGAATCCTCATCAAGATAGAGAACCTCACCAAGATGACTTGATATCTTCTCTCACCACTCTCTTTGAGGCCCTGGAGACTTGATAGGTGTCATTCCTACCAGATGAAAAGATGTAACCAACATGGGTTGATGAAATATAAGAACCCCAAGAGTTTGGGAATCCTATATTTTCCCTATTCAACAGGATGTGTGACCTATTGCAACACATATCCCACTTCATCTCAAGGTGTATACCTATGTTGGGAATCCCATAATACTAGGAGGATGATAAGATTCATAGTTTTGTTCAAACACTAGAAGGACCCACGTTCATCTGGTACATCCAACTACCTATAAACTCCATCACTTGGTGGGAAGGCCTCTGTAGATAGTTCCTCTACTAGTTCAGCTCCACCACATGTGAAAAGTATTACCAACATCTTAAAGTGAAATAATAGTCATGAAAAGTAATCCAAAGACTTTTTTTTCAGGGTGTAAAGCCATCATATAACCACTCAACATGCCACTAACTTAAGAGGATCCACTAACTATGTGTGTGGATAATGTTGAGACTGAGCTGGTCCCTACCCCCATCACCCAGAACATTCAAGGTGGGTTTTAGGAGTTTTCTAATAAAGTCAGACATCTAGAGGAATCCCTATAGTATACTTGATCGCCACACCCATTTCCTCTTCCATCTCTAGTGATACTTCATTCCAAAGTAGAAACTTCCACTGCAGTACATGTATAGGCCTTCCATCTAGTAGAGTTGTTGGTCCCTTTTCTAGAAGATCCTCACTGAGTGTAGACCTATCAAGTATAAACTCATCCTACATAGAACCATTAGGCACCTCCTCACAAAGTGTAGCCTCCTAGATGAGAAAATGTTTCTCCAACCCCTTGTCAAGCCTCGTATCCCAGAGCACCCTTCCTAGATAGAAGGAGCTGGACCTATTCTTTCAAGTATGAAAAGGTCTTGGACTAATTCATATGTGTCTTGGAGATGTGAATTTTGAAGTTTCTAGAGTGAAAGAATCCTCAAGAATCTTGGAAAACTAACCAAACCGACCATTACCCATACCATAGGATCCTCGAACATACCATCAAATAATGCTATGTGTTCAAGGATTTTCTCTAAGACCAGGTGGATCATGGTTTGGTCAAGTTAGTTGAAGTTCCAAAACTGGAAACACATATCTCCACTAACCCCAATAGTGATAGTAATGGTTCAGGTGAATGGAAGCAAGCTTCCATCCATGGGACATAGAAGTATGAATAATGGTTGGATCGCTGAACAATTGATCGTTCCTACTGTGTCATTCATGCCTGCTTGGGTATTCCCAAACCTCCTATGGTCACCGTGCCTCCCCTGGATGCTACTTCTGTATCTACATTATAGCCTTCCAAATACTGTAATAGAAGAAACTAACAACACAAGGAAAATTAGAGTCCCACACTATTGCTAAACCCTTCTCACAATATTGGTGATTACATGAAACTTGATTTAGGAACCGCACCCAGGGTTCACAAAGTATTGGATAAAATCAATAATTATGAGCAATATTATGCCTCCATGAATGCCACTGAGATGGTATACTACTTCAAGATGTCTTATAGTAAGGAATACTAGGTAAACCCCCCGAATGCCTCTGACCTATACCATCAATGGGAAGGACGAGGACAAATGATCTTAAGGAATGCTTTGGCCAATACCTAAAACTAGTCCATTCATGCTACCAAGAATATGTAGAATGTTTTTCATAGAGATCAGGAAGCATTTTCCTCCCGATCTGATCCATCAGGTACACATTCATAGCCAACCATTTTAGTTGACCTAGAAGATCATCCTTGACGACACCATAATCATCCACGTCTAGCCAAAGCTAAGATTCATCCAACTGATATCCAGTCAGTAGTGGTTTAGAGTAGGTAATCTAGTCAACAATAATATTTTTCTAGCACTATCCAGAACCTTGTTATACAACAAATAACATTCATTAAGCCCCCTCCTAAAGAGAAACCCCCATCAAGAAAAAAAATATGAATTTTAAATAGAAGCATGATGTGTTGAAGCACCTCGAAATAATACCCATATGACTCTCGATAATCAAGACCTATACTTATTAAAAGAAATGTGTGAGGCCCTCACAAAAGCTTTGAAAATCCCCATCCACTTTAAAGTATAAGTATCTATCATGGAGGCCTATGATGTAGAGGAGTTCGATTGAGAGTAATGAAAAATGATTATCTTATTCTCTAGGAAATATGAGGGCACCCTAATTCCTGGGAACATACGCCTGATGTACATTACATGCCAATTCAATAGAATGGAGATCCACCACTACCTAGTGGACATAGGATCTAGGACCAACCTCTTCTCAACCAGGATGCTTTCTAAGCTGGGACTAACCAGAGAAGATTTGACTCCCTTTGACTAGACAATTTAGGGTTATGACAGGATTGAGAAGACACTGTGTGGTAGGATTTTTTTGAATATCTAGTTTAGAGTCTTGCTATCAAGTTCTAAATTCTTGGTAGTCTCATAGGATACCACCTGAAACGTGCTACCAGGTAGGACTTGGCTTTATTTTTATGTTGCAGTTCCCTCCCCATATCGCCAATGTCTCAAGTACTGCCTTAACAGTCGAGTAGGGGTACTCCAGGGTGATGCATCTCCCTTAAGATCCTATAAATCCCACTATATATATTCTGACTACTATAGTAGATAGGGGAAGCATGTTCAAACCAATAGGGTTGAGCACACTAATGATTTAACAACCATTATATCCACTACTACAAAACTCATGTTCAATAGAGCTGGTATTTATCAGCGCTATAAAAAAACACTGATAAATGGAATATTTATCAACAATAAGGAAAGTTCTAATAAATTTAACCTTTTATCAACACTTTATTTTTAGCGCTGATAAAGGGTATCATTTACCAGCATTTTTTTAGCACTGATAAAGGGTACCATTTATCATCACTTTATTTTTAGCGCTGATAAATATTTTTTTCATAAGTGCTTTTATAGCATTGATAAAGGTTTGAATAAATAAAATAAAATCAATAAATAAATACAAATAAAAAATGAGTTTATTAAATAAATATTACAAATTTTATTAATTAAATAATTATTGATAAAAATGGATAAATTGACTATACATTATTAAATATTAAAAATTTTATTAATTATATAATTATGATAATTAATGTTATTAAATTGTATATATATTAAATATATAGATATATATTAATGTATATAAATATGATTTATATATTACAATATATTTATGTGATTTACATAAAATAGTCATATATTTATTGAATAATGGTTTATAATTAAAAATTAATATGAATTAAAAATATTAACTAATTGCATAATACTCGATGTATAATTGAATGTCATTTGATTTTTTAATTTTACGTGGATTAAATCTGTGTTATATTGATTTCACATATACATAATTAATGCATTTTTATATACAATTCACACACATAAAACTTATCCATTTTTTCAATATTGTTATGGTGTACTTATTCTTAATTTATTCAATTTCACTCATTTTAAACATATATGCATGCTCTTAAAATTACATAATAATTAATAATGTTAAAAATATATCTGTAAAAAATATTTATATATAAATATTTTTATTAATGTACATTTAATATATTTATGCAATTATATATTTATATTTATAATTAAATAAATATTTTTTAAAGATATATATATATATAATTATAAATAAATAATTATATATATTTGAATCATTGTTAAATTTATAAAATTTATTTAAATAATGAATATATTTACTATATTTATTAAATATATATATTTATAATTATATAAATATATATAATGATATAAATATTATTTTTTAAAAATATTTCTATAATTATAAATAAATAATTGTAAAATTATAATAAATATATATAAAAAAGGAATGTATTTACTATATCTATATTTATATATATTTATTAAATATATATAAATATATACAATTTTTTATTTATAATTATAATTATAAATACTTTATCATCAATTTTTTTCACGCTAGTAAAGATGAGGCTTTATCTGAGATAAAAAAAGCACTGATAAAATTAACATTTATTAGTGCTATAATTTTAACTATGATAAAGATCTACCTTTATTAGTGCTGAAAAAACATTAATAAAGAGTCCTTTTATCAGTGTTTATGTGATAAGTGCTGATAAAAGGACTCTCTATCGATGATTATTTTTAAGTGTCGATAAAAGGTCCTGATCTAATTAAAAATCCCTAACAATTTGCGAACCCTTCACGATATCAAAAGTTTTCAATGGAAGCCACTCGCTATTGATGCTCTTCCTCAGCGGATTGAACCTCGAATCACACCACTTGACTGCCTCTCTAACATCTCATCTGACATCTGTTGTTCGATTGAAGTTAGGGTTTCTGAAGAGGGTTTCAGATTTTCTTCAACCTAGTGAGGTAGACATTCCAATTTTTTTTGTATTTTGTTTTGATTTATTCTTTAAAAATGTCATTAATTGTGGTCCAATGATTATATACTAGAAAGGCATGCCTTATGATTTTCTTAGTTTCCAATTTTGATTCAACTCTTGATCGCTCATGGAGAGTTTATCGTTTATGGAATCGATGGCAACACATAGAGTCACATGGATTTTAGTTGGTTGTTTTATTTTTTTTACATTTCTCAAATTGATCGTCCAAAGCTCTCATATATATTTATCATTATTTATTTTATCAATGGTATTCCATACATGTGAAATTTTAGAAATTTAAATTGGGTCTTTTGTGTGTGATTGAGTTGAAGGTTGTTTAATGGATTTATTTTATATTATAATAATTAATATATTCTTTTTTCTACTTATTTGGGTTGGTGTGGGAATCCAATGTATGAATGCATCATGGAAGTTTTGTTTTAAATTTTCTTTCTACTAGTTTTATTTATTTTTTGGGCCAAATCCTTCCCATTGTGTTATTTTTCATAACCTTGTGCTTATTTTAAACCCTAGGGGGATCAATAATGTCCCTTAGACACTATTATGGTCCAACTAGGGTGTTTTATATATGGTCATCTTGGGTTTGTTTTGGAAACTATATCTATTTTTAAATTTGTTGTACATTTTATCAATAATAGAACTTCTTATATCTCTACACTTTTAAAAAATCTATTTTATTTTTCTCCCTCTTTAGATTAATCCAGCATTATTTACAAATCCTTTTAATAACAATATATGAAATATTATACCTTGATGTTATGTACTATTTTCCAACTACATTATAAATTTTCATCACCATCCTACTCCCCCTCTATCAATAATTTAGAAAAAACATATCCTTTTGAGATTACCCCTATATAGTTATAGCACTTTTTTTGAGACCTATATACCACAATGATACATTATAATTTCTTTCTCAGAAATGTATATTTTCAAGAATTTCACCCCCTTTTTGAGTATTTATTTAACTAAAAACAAGTGTATTTACATGGAATCACTTTTATACCTATCTCTATGACATGTAAAAAATAGTACATCAAACCTTTTTACTATAAAGAATTTGGCATATGAAGAATCTCCCACACTATATGATATAGATTAACATTCCATCCACAAAATTTGAAAATTTTATTCAATTTTTAGTGGGTGTCGACATGGGTTTTCAATCTTCCTTTTTAAATCTATAAAACACTTCCCTCACATACATGGATTGGGAAATAATTATCCCATTAATTCCATGAGTCACCTATAAACTAAGGAAAATGTCAACTCACTAATCATCAACATTTAAAAATTGGTCATTGTTAATTTAGAAAATTATTATCATCATTCATCTCTTGGACCTTTAAATATTATTTCATCTAAATTTATAAACACTTTCAATATATCCATAAAATTATTTTGTATGTAATGATAATGATCAATTACTTATTTTTTAAATTAAAGCTTTTTTAATAATTTATCTAACATTCAATACCAACCTCTTTGTTCTTATTTCAATTCATAGATCACCCTTATAAATTTACAAAAAATATCCTCATTTTAAAGAATGAGAAGGATGGATCATCATTCCCTCAGTTCTCCCATCTCTCTTTCTCTCTTAGAACTCGTGGGATCTAGGGTTTCTCCCCAAAACCCTTCCTAGTGGTGCCGCCACTTCTCATGGGTGTCTGTTCCTTTATGCTTTCTTCTTCTTGTCTTAATTATTCCTCATCTGGTTCCTTTTCTCCGTGTCTTGTTCTAGTTGCCTCTCTGTTCCCCTCGTGACTTGAAATTAGATTGTCGTTGTCTTCTATGCTGTGGAGGGCTTTGTTGATGTTTCCACCCTGCCCTGTTGGCCTAACCCATCACATTTTCCCCTATTTATGGTCAACATGATGGTGTGGAATGAATATTTGGGACTATGATGAGGGATTGGAGGCGAAGTGTCATAGTGTCTTCCCCTCTTTCTATGTGACCACTCCTCATGTGCTGCTTATATTCCCTTTATTTCCTAAACCATTGTGTCATACTCCATTACAGTTAGGCGTGATGGTGGAGTGGGAGATTGGGATGGTGCTGATGGATGTGTATGGTGGTAGATCTTGTGTTGGTATTTTACTCTTTCTTTCTTGGATCTTTGGTTTTTTTTTTCCGCTGTTGGTTGCTTCAGGTTTCTTTGTAGGTGTTTTTGAGTGTTCATCCTTATTTCATAGTGGAGGTTTCTTGGAAATTATTGGCATTTATTTCATATTATTAATGGTTATGATAGGCATGGTATTTTTTTTGATTCGAAGGTGAAATTATTATATGTTGATTTTAAGGTTGAAGGTGTTTCCAGTGTTTGTGGTTTGGATCTCCAATGAGTCGATCCCCCTTCTATTTCGATGGTTTTCAGTTTTCGACAACGACGATTAAGTTCAGTTCTGGTGGATTCTGAATACCATTGGTGTGACAATGATGAAGGTTTGATTTCATATTAGGGAACATGGCTCGAGGTGGATCATGTCTGCTGTGTGTGATTTTTTGGATGATGGGATCAGTTTATGAATTTGAAATTCTAATTAGAATTTTGATGTTTTGAGATGGATTTTGAACGGTATAGGATGTTTATGTTTGTGGTGTTTGAAATTTGGTATCCATATTGTGAGGTTACTACTCTCCCATAAAGTGGTTTATTCATAAAATTAGAAAAATTATTTTAGTAAAGAATGAGAAAACTATCTGTTTGTTTGATGTAAAATTCCTATTCATGTAATCCATTATTAAATGATTAATTTTCATCTAGTTAGAGTGACTTGAATTTTGTTAGGATGGGTCAATGTGGTGATATGACAACCCAATAGTCTTGAGATGTTTTAAAATATTGATATACCATGATTTTTAAATGTAATAATTCTTTAGATTGCTACATAACTTCTTCTAATACATTTTTATATCTTTAAGTTGATTGAATGAGAGTTTATTATTCTTGTTTATCATATTTGATTTTATTACCACTTCTTAATTTCCTATATTATATTTTCATTTTTAGGGGATTTAAGAAATATTCAATGTAGATTAATTCTTTTCATAAATTCAATTACCATTTTTTATAACATACTAAAATTCTTTGAAACAATCAAATGTTAAGTTTCCCTAATTAGAATTATCTATAACTTTAATTTTTGATAATGAATATATTATGTGTTATTTATGTATTATATAAAATTAATCTTTTATGAACCCAATAGGATGGATATGAACTGAAAATGGATGCATGCTAATTGTTTGACAAAAAATATATGAATATGGAGTTAATGATTTCATCAAGTTTGTACGAGATCTTGCAGATGACCATTGTAAAATCATTTTTATGGGTTTATATTGTTTTTATTAAGGGAAAATTAGTCTGGAAGAGTTGTAATAACATTTTATTTGTCAAGGAATAGATCAAATCTATAAAAGTTGGACTAAACACAGGGATAAATGAATGTGTACATTGATTAGGATGATACTATAGTTTATGAATCATTTGATATGATTAGATTTGTAAAAGATGATGGAGATCGCATGGAAGAAATGATAATGGAAATTGAAGATTAACTTATTGATTGTCCAAAGTTGTTTGAGGAGTTAAATAGGTGTTCCAAGAAACCATTTTATACTGGTTGTACTAAATACACAACATTGTCAGCTGTATTGAAGTTATATAAATTGAACTATGGTAGTGGATGGAGTGACACCGACTTTACAGAACTACTTGGTCTTTTGAAAGATATGATACTAGATGAAAATTAACTACCATGCCAAACATATTATTCTAAAATAATTTCACCTCCAATGGGAACGATCTATAAAAAAAATACATGCTTGTCCAAATTATTCCATATTGTTTCTCAAGGACCATGAATCACTCATAAAATTTCCTTAGTTTGGCATAGATTGATACAAGAAAAATGAATCAAGTCCTTCAAAATTTTTATGTTACTTTCCTATAATTCCATGGTTTATAAGGCTATATGTATGTCAGGAAACCAAAATAAAATTAACATGTAATGCAAAAACAAGAACTAAAGGTGGGAACCTATGTCATCCATCAGATTCTCCTCAGTGGAAGAAAATTGATTACGAGTTTCTGAAATTTGGATATGAGCATAGAAACTTTTGTCACGCGTTATCTACGGATGAAATAGATACTTTTGGTGTACAATTTAGTACTCATAGTACATGGCCCTTAATATTGGTAAATTATAACTTACTGCCATATTTATTCACGAAGGGAAAATACATAATGTTGTATCTGCTTATATCTAAACCAAAGAAACCAGATAATGATATTGATGTATATTTGGCTCTATTGATCGAAGATCTAAAATTGATGTGGGAAAAATGTGCTTCAATGTATGATTCTCATATAAGAGAATAATTTACATTTAGGACCATGTTGTACGGAATAATAAATGAATTCATCTCTTATTTAAATTTATCAGGCTATAACATTAAAGGAATGTAGGGGTGTATCATTTATGAAAAACACACATACTCAGTTCAGTTAAAATATTCCTTGAAGAATATGTTTTTAGGAAATCAGAAATTTTTACCTTGATGACATAAATACAGATCCTAGATGACAACATTCGATGGGAATATCAAACAAGGTACAACACCATCTCTAGCAACAGGCGATGAACTATACAAAAAATAAAAAAAGATTGATACTATTTTCGGTAAACTATTTTCGAGAAACCTAAAAAAACTAGGTTGGAAGAAGATATCAATTTTCTTTGAATTGCCATATTGGAATTGTTTTTATGTCAGAAGTTTTATTGACATCATTCATGTATAAAAAGAATCAGTTGATAGTGTTATTATCATGTTACTAAATGTTCTTGAAAAAAAATAAAGATGGAATCACGGCTAGGTTGTACTTGATTGAAATGGGGATAAGGGAAGAGTTGGCACCAATGAAGGGTAAAAGGCAAAATTTTCTTCCTCCAATAGCTTACACTCTATCCATACAGAAAAAATTATAAATTTTCCTTTTCCTTAACTGTATAAAAGTTCCATGGGGGTATTCATCAAATATCAATAATATTGTTTCAATGACTAATATGAAGTTACAAGGGCTAAAATCATGCGACTATCAGGTTTTGATGTAAGATTTAATGCCTGTTTCTTTCCATTTAATTTTTCCTCAAAATGTAAAACATACAGTAACCATACTCTTCTTATTTTTCAAACCCATATGTAGTAAAGTTATATACCTGAAAAAGTTTCCCATCCTGAATAAGAATATCACAGTCATATTATTTTAATTATAGATGTTCTTCCAACCGTTATTCTTTGATATAATGGTCCACCTGATGGTTCAATTGGTCAGAGAGGTTCAACTATATGGTCCTATACATTATAGATAGACGTACCCCATTGAATGTTATATGAAGATTTTGAAAGGGTATGTCAAGAATCGAAGTCATCCAGATGGTCGTATTTCAGAATGATATATTATTGAAGAAAATATTAAATTACATACCAATTACCTATCTTATGTTGAAAGAAATGGTCTCCCAAAGTCTTGTCACAATGAATTCCTTATGGGTAAAGGGATTTCTAGAATATATGTTGTTACAATTACCTTGATACTGTAGGAGCAAGCACATATTTACATATTACATAATAGTAAAGATATTGATTCTTACTTTGAATCCCACAAATAAATTCTTAGAGATTTGAATCCATCAAGGGCTGAAGGATGGATATCAAATACACATAATCAACAATTTATAGGATGGTTCAAAGATAAAATTTATAAAAAGTTATCTGAAAATATGAATTCAATTTCTGAACAACTTCAATGGCTAGCTAGAGGAAAAAAGGTAAATGTTATATCTTACACTAGTTTTGTAATCAATGGTTATAGGTTCTATAAAAAATAACATGATGACTTTAATATGATAAAAAAAAGTGGTGTTATTATTATGGATGAAGCAATACACATATATTGTTCTAAGGATAGAAGTCCAATTTATGAAAAAATGTCATATTTTACCATTATCGAATAGATATATGTGTTTTATAATAAAACATTTCAAGCGATTCTTTTCCATTTCAAATGGTTGACAATATCAATTGAGTGAAAGTTAATGAAATGGGATTTGTGAAGGTGAATTTTAGTGTGGAAGGGGAAAAGGACGAGTTACTCAAAACAGCCTGACAAGCATTGAAAGTATTTTATGTCTCCAATCCAAAAAACAAGAATTGGTCGATTGTCTTACTGGTGACTAAAACAAATGTTGAGTCAAATGAAAATTCAATCGAGGATGACCCATTCATTGGGACATCACAATCATTTATTGTTGGTCCCAATTTATAAAATGTATTATACATTATAGGGGACCACAAATAGGATATTTGAATTCTCAATAAAGGAACCAAATACTTTAAACCTTTAAAAAAAGAAAGAGGGTTCAATGAGAAGGTAAAATTATTTTTTAATATATTATGTTTTTACTCATAATATTATATGTTCTCTACTATATTAAAATAATATAAATTAAATGCTTGCCTACTCATATAGAAAATTTCTTCTATACATGATGGAAGAACAAAATATTATGAAGGAAACCATTTGGAAAGATGTAAAGGTAATGTTACAATATACTTTATTTTTTTTATTGAAGAATTATATAATTAAACATTGATTTAATTTTCATTATTCTTTATAAATTTAATTTATTTTAGAATATTTCTATCCATGTGTCATGCCTTTTCAAGAAGAGAAACAATGTTGTCTCTTTCAACAATAGAGGTAATCTTGATGTTTTCATAGTAAAATCATTTTCCATAGAACTAATGTATTTTTTTATATTTATGTTTAATTTATTTATTTTTAGTATTACTCACATGATAATTGATTTCTTATATAGGTGGATTATTTTGTTCTAGTTGGGTTGCTCTATCCAACTTTTGTGATTCTTCTCCCTCAAAACCTTTTTATCCCTACAGTGTTGCAGTTATCACTTGCTTTCAAGTTCTCTCCACTGCCTTTATAGGAAGAGTAACAACACTGACTATGCTCAATTATAGAGATAATATTGATTTTTACACAGTAAAATCATTGTTTTTAGAATTAATATATTGTTTTATATTTATGTTTAAATTATTTATTTTTATTATTACTCACATATTAAATTTTTTTCTCATACATGTGGACTATTTTGTTCAAGTTGGGGTGCTATGTCAAACTTTCTTGCTTCTTCTCCCTCAAAATCTTTTCACACATGAAGTGTTGCATTTATCACTTTCTTTCAAGTTCTCTCCACTGCCTTTATAAGAAGATCAATGATGTTACCTATGTTCAATTATAGAGGTAATCATGGTGTTTCCATAGTAAAATCACCATTCATAAAATTAATGTATTGTTTTATATTTATATTTAATTTATTTCTATTTAGTATTACTCACATAATAATAGTTTTCTTATAAAGGTGGGTTCTTTTGTTTGAGTTGGGGTGATCTGTCCAACTTTCATGCTTCTTCTCCCTCAAAACAATTTCACCCTTGTAGTGTTGCATTTTTTACTTTCTTTCAAGTTCTCTCCACTTAATTTTTAGGAAGAGAAACATTCCTTCCAATGATTAATTTCAGAGGTAATCTTTATGTTTTCATAATAAAATAATTATCCATAGAATTAATGTATTATTTCATATTTATGTTTAATTTACTTATTTTTAGTATTACTCAAATAATAATTGTTTTCTTATATAGGTGGATTCTTTTGTTTGATTTGGGGTGATCTGTCCATCTTTTATCCCTTTATGCACCAAAACATTCACATAACTCTTCTACCTCAAAACCTTTCACCCCTATAGTGTTGACATTTATCACTTTCCTTCAATTTCCCTCCACTACTCAATCACAAAGGTAATCCTAATATTTTTATAGTAAAATCTTTTCCCATAGAATTAATTTATTATTTCATATTTATGTTTAATTTATTTCTTTTTAGTATTACTCATAATAGGTTTTTTATTATATAGGTGGATTGTTTTTTTAGTTGATGTGGTTTGTTCTAAGTTTCGCATATTTTTTTGGAAGTTCGACCAAGGAAGTTAATGG
Source organism: Viscum album (assembly GCA_963277665.1). Taxonomy (NCBI): domain Eukaryota; kingdom Viridiplantae; phylum Streptophyta; class Magnoliopsida; order Santalales; family Viscaceae; genus Viscum; species Viscum album. The sequence goes on from OY728158.1 coordinate 1,621,807,396, forward strand.
AAATCATGGTAACATTGACAGTTAGTGTTGTTTTTAGACTTTGGGATGTGTAGGAATTAGACGCACCTTAATCTGGCACACAATGTGACTAGTATGATTCTAATTACTTGTTTCAATTTTAAATTGACATTAATTTTAGTAAAAAAAACATCTGACTCAATGTGTTTGTTATCAGTTTAAAATTGACATTTGACTTGAAAAAGTTTCACTCACTGAAATCTGAGTAAATGTGCTCATATTTTCTTGATAATTTAGGGAATCAATTCATAAATATTTTGTGACGTGTAGAAATTGGTCTCACATCAGACCGATACAAGATGTGATCTTTACGAGTCAAAGTACGTGTTTCATGTTTAAAATGACATTTTAGTAAAAAAGAAAAGTGATGTACTAAAAACTGAGCAGACACATTCATATTTTTTTGATCCATTATAAAGACAATCCATAAGTTGTTTGGAATGTGTAGGAATTGGCCGCACCTTAATTTGATACACGGTGTGACCTATATGACTCTAAGTGCGTCTTTATTTAAAATTGACATCAATTTTAGTAATGAAACAAACTGACCTACTCAAAACTAAAAGAACATATTCATATTGTTTTGATACTTTAGGTAAATGATCCATAAAGTCATTTTTGATGAATAAGAATTAACCTCACCTCAATCCTATGCACAGTGTGACCGGTATGACTCCAAGTGAGTCTTTTTATTTAAAATTGACATAAATTTTAGTAAAATTAACACTTTCTATTAATTTATTTCTTTATATTATTACTAAACTAAGAATTTTTTTTCTTATAGAGGTGAATTGTTTTTCTCGATATGGGGTGGTTTGTTTGGAAATAGCACAAGTCAGGCCATGATAAAAAGATAAAGGAACATTAATGTTTTTGAATGTATGTATTAATCTGTATTTATGTAATTATATAAAACAATGTTTGAAATGTCTATAATATAGTGTTTTTTTCTTATGTTTGTGTTGTAAATTTCATTTCATTTAAATATTGTATTTGGAATTTTTTTTGTTGATAGATGGTGTGTTTTTTGTGTTGCGGTGTGATATAATAGCACACTGCAATATGACCATTTATCAGCGCTTTTAAAAGCACTGATAAAGGCCAAATTTATGAGCTCTTTTAAGAGATGATAAAGGTCTTCTTTATTAGTTCTCATAGAAGATATGATAATGGCCTATTTTATCAGTGCTTTTATAAGAGCTGATAGATGGTTCCTTTATCAGTGCTAAATTAAAGTGCTGATAAAGGGCCCCTTCATCAGCCCCTTTTCAGTGATAATAAAAGACTAGGTCTTTTAACCTTGATCATATAGTCATCAGTTTTCTAGCACTAATTAAGACCATTTCTAGAACTGTTAATGATCAGTTTTGTAGTAGTGGTCCAATTCAGGGGAAGACTTGGATGACACCTTCATTCTCCCAATTAATTAGCTGGAATCCACAACCATGGACCAAGTAGGTTTCTTTGTTGTCTCCAAGAATAAGTCATTTGTCATTCCTAGAAGGAAGAAACTTCTGAGATTATCTCATGCTCCTACATAGGATATGACCAGGTGACACTAGAATACCCTACCCCTATAAAGTACTTAGTGGTTCCACTGTGGACACCATTTTGAGGAATTAAAAAATGATCCATAGGGTTTTATTAAATTGATGGAAGAAGACTCACCACCATTTATTTTATATTAATAATAGACCTTGTAGTTGGAGGATGGAAGGAATTGGATCAACATCTTATTTCACCATAGTCTCAGTAGGACATGAACCTCTCAGTGAAGATTTTGTGTCTTCCCATGCAGGCACCGATGCTTCCCATCAGTTAGATGTCCTAGATGAAATGCATCCTTATAGTAATTCTATCACCTTAGAGTATGAAGAGGATTTTGAAGATACTACTCCTGAATTTGAAGAGGGTGTCTCTACCAACAATGATGAGCAGATTTAGGTGAACCTCAATACCGAAGAATATATGAGGAAGATGTTAATTAGCGAAACCATGTCTCTAGAGGAGAAGAAACAATATGTGGGTTTCCTAAAGAAACACCAAGATTTTTTCTTGGAGTTATGGAGAGATTCTACGGATGGACCCTCAGGTCACCATCAACCATTTGGGTCTCCTAGTGAGTCATTGTGGGTTCAAGAATCCGCTCATGAAGATTCACCCCACTCATGATGTTATGGCTGAGGTTGAGGTTGATAACCTTAACAAATCCAAATTCATCAGGGAAGTCCAGTACTCCAGGTATCTTGATAACATCATCCTAGTCAAAAAGAATAATGGGAAGATCAGAGTCTATATCGTCTTTAGAGACCTGAAATTACAACTTAGAAAGGATGATTTACCCATCTAGTGATATATTTTCTGATTGATTCTATAGTCGAGTTCTAGACTGCCTACTTCATGGATGGATACTTCAGGTATAACTATATTTAGATAGCCCTTGAGGATGAGGAGTCCACAACCTTTAGGGTGCCATAAGAGACCTTCTTATATTAGGTTATTCCCTTATGTCAGAAGAAAGAAGGTCCCGTGTATCAATAGTCCATGAATCATATACTCAAACCAATTATTGGGACATTTGTAGAGTGTTATGTGGATGAATTGTTGGTCAAATATCTCCAGATTTAGTACCATCTCATAGACCTTGAGAAAATTTTCAAATTCCTTCAATCTCTGTATTTGAAGATCAACCCCTTGAAGTGAATATTCAGGGTTAACTCTTGGACGTTTCTCAGCTTCATTGTAAGATACAAAGACATTTTGATCAACCTAGAGAAGATCAAGGCCTTTAACAAAATTCCTCCCCCGAGCAACCTCTCAGAGCTGCAAGGCCTTAAATTCTACTTAGCCTACATATGATGATTTATCAAAAATCTATTCGAAAAGTGTAATACATTTTTGAGACTCATGAAGAAAGGTACCATTTACCAGTGGGATGAGGAGTTCTAGAACACATTTTAGGAAATCAATAAGTATCTCCTAAAACCTAGGGTTTTGATGCCACCCATCTAGATAAAGCCTATGGTCCTCTAAATTACTGCCCTGGAATAATCCCTCAACACCCTTCTATCCTAGAAGAATAATGAGGGTAGAGATAATAGTTTATATCATCTCATTCATGTGTTCCCCAACATGGATATGAGATACTTACCTATAAAGAAGAGACGCCTCATGTAGTACAAAATTTGCATCATTATCTACAACATCATGATATATAGATGGTGTCCATTGTGGACCCACTAAAGTATATCCTAAATCACCCCATGTCAACAAGATGATTGAAATGTTGGAAAGTGATTCTTTAGTAGTTCAACATCATGTTTGTTCCATATAAATTCATCAAGGTCTAGGAATTGGTAGACATCCTGGCTACCTATTTGGCCCTTGAAGAGATTCCTATGGATGTTTATTTCCCAGATGAGGCCATCTTATTAGTGGATCTGGATATTACTTTTTGGAAGATTCATTTCAATGGTACCTCCTAGAGCCCAACTGATAGGAGGCTCAACAATAACAATCTCAATATAGTGGTCCTAGGGATCATCTTCATCACCTCATAATATTCCATCCTTCCATACTCATTCCTGTTGTCAGAAAGCCACACCAACAATGAGTTAGAGTATGATTCCTACATTAATGTTCTCGATATGGACCTCGAGATTGATGTCCCTTTATTTCATGTGAAGAGAGACTTTGAGTTTGTTATCAAATATATTATTGGCTAATACATCATCAGAAAGAAAGAGATCATGCCCCCATTGAAGTTCAATCTTTATCTAATGGACCATTTTCCCGCTCATCTGGAAGTGACTCATGTCCCTTGTTCATAGAATAGTCACATCGATGCCTTGGATATAGTTTCTACGTCCCTCGTAGAGACAAACTAGGATGAAATATTTGTTCATGTGGATCATCTCAAGGTCATCACATCTGTCATTTTAGATGATGATTATGAGGAATAGGTAAACCGACTGGCTACTAGTGCTTCTAAATCAAGACCCTTGAGTTCCCCCATGGAAGAGAAAACACTTGAATGGACAAATACTTTCATTGAGTATCTATAACATGGAATTCTCCAGCTAGATCAAGTCAATAATGATAGAATACATCATCGTGCAGTGCAATTCACCCTCTTAAGTGAGACTAACCTTGAGAATAATCTCTATATATATAATGACTTGAAATTTTGAATGAATTTCTGTTTCCTAATTTTGTGTGTTATTTTAGTTTATACTCAACAAAACTATATTCTTTAATTAATGATGTGAGTATAATTAAAATGAGACCATTGGGTTTTGACTGTTATATGGCCATTGGTCAATATGACTGTTGGAAACTAAATGTTTCGATTGTTGTCTCTAAATACAAGTGATCTTGGTTAATTAATACAGAAAGAAGATTTGATGGCCTCATCTAGTAGTCTCAGACTAATCAAATCCCATCTGAAAAAACTTGGGAAGGAGTTAGCACCACTGAGATTTTCTCTAGACCAAACCCAAGCCTAACTTCATCGTGTGAAGCTGGAGCAGAATCGCCTTTGGGAGAAGTTCAATCTTATATAAATTACTACTCAGGAAATGTTGGTCGAGCCACCCTCAAATTCTCTCACCTTAGCACACCTTACACTTAGGTCCTATGCTGGGGTTATAAGGGGATATGTAATGAGACCGTAGCTGCTATGTGTAATCCTTTGAGATAAATAAAATTGTAATTTTTTCCTATGGTGAAGTTTGTGATTTTTTTCCAGATATTCGAATAAATATAGGATGTATATTGATGAATTTTGGAAAAGGGGGATATTTTAAAATATTTATGTAAACCTTAAATAATTAATGATGTGTAATGATTTTAAAAAAATGGTCTTCTACAAATGTGTTCACTAATAAAATTTGGAGTCTAATAAGATCAACTTAATTTTTAGTGAATAGTAAATTATGAATAGTGATTTTACACTTAGGGCTATTAATGTGACCAAATGGATTAGTAATCTCACTTAAATAAATTTTTAATATAATTTAGGCACCTTGATTAAGTAATGTGATTCAATAAAATAGGTAAATAACTATTTCAAAAATTATTAGTCAAGTATTAGTTTTTCCAGGTGAATAGTGTTTTTTAATTAAATATTAAATTAAAAATATTTAGAAAATTATTTTTATAAAATGGAGTTAATTTTTGAATTCAGAGCATCGATATTAGGTTAAGGTGATTTTTGGGGATTTTTCTGAAAAAAATGATTTTTTCGGTGAATAGTGAAAATACAGTTTTTAGTTTCGGGTATTTAATGACATCATTAAGGATGTAATAATTATGTAATCATTCTGGTCGACTTATGAATAGTAATATAAGGTATTAGGTGTACCAAGTGGCCAATACCATGGTCAAATACCATTTGTGAGCCCATGGTTTTTCCAATACCACCGATGAGGTGTCCCTTGGCCATTAATGACTTGTCCCCTCAGTTCTCCTATAAATACCAAGCCTTTCATTCATTATTTTCATTTCCAAATCCTCATAAACTATGTTCTGGTCTCCTTACCTCCCAAAAATTCCTTCCAAGGTTCCCTCAAGCCTCCCAAGGTCCCGACGTTCAAGCTTTCGAAGTTACTCTTCAAGGTAAGGGATCCTTTCACCCTCCTTTTAAGTCATGACTTCCTTTATGTTGTGTCTTATATTTTCCATCTCTTTATGTTGAGGGTATGTTCTTATATGTTCTTATTACTATCAATTTTATTTCCAAATTATGAGGTACCCTTTTTTCTCTCATCAATTTGTTTTATGAATTTTTAAGTGACGCCGTTAAGCTGCCGAATTTCTCATAAAAGGAACCATGTCTTCTCTTTTCTTTCATGTCTCCCTTTCATGTTTCCCTTTCATGTGGTATGTCATTAAAATTTACATACCATGTTCTTATCTCCATGTTGTTCTATATTTATACTGTATTATAAGTTATTTATGAGTGGGTTACTCTTATACCCTCTCTTTACAATGTTTTCTAAAACCATGTTATATAGCCGTTATGCTGCAGAAATTTCGCCTCAAAATTTCTATCTCTTTCTCTCAAGAAACTCCCTTGTTTATTTATGTAAAAACCCATACCTATTTCATTTCTGTGGGTGTTCATAAATATATAATGATTAGATATTTTATTTTTTAATTGATATACATATAACCCTCACTCCCTTTCCATGGGTTATAAATGATATAATGATCTTATTTTTAAGAGCTTTTAAAACGTCATGATTTTGAAATGAAACCCATTCCTTTTATTCTCTTTGATTTATTTATGAAATGTTTGATTATGATCTATGTGGATCACATGAAAGTAAATACATATTAATGGTGCACCCTGATAGCTCTCTAATGCATTGGGTAAAGATTTAATCTCTAGAGATGACAAGTTTCACGATACCTTGGTGAATAACCTTGGTAATTTTTATGACACCTTGGAGATGGACCTTGGTGATATGTTCATGAATGTCTAAATGAAATGTTTTATCCACATATTCAAGTTATGTTTCAAGTTATTTTCATTATGATATGCCTATAATTCCATTGATCATATCCTTATGTTGTTATTTAAGTTCTTTTTGATATCACAAGTACACTGATTCCCTTGTTTACCCTTACGGGGCCTTATGCTCACCCTTTCTTTTGATGTATGTATCCAGGGTATGAAAGGAAGTAATTTTACTTAGAATGATCTTATTATGAAGCCTTAAAAGTGTATTATAAGAATGTTTTATGTTGTATTCAAGTTTTTTTGTTCCTGATTTCTAAGACACTAGACTTTAAAGATCCTATGTATTTAAAATGTAATGAAAAGTTATGTATTAAAAAGGCGGGATGACACAATAGACATGGTTTTGATGGAATTATCCCACACTACATCCATATATGTTAGATTTACTAGGTTATGTGGGAAGTCCATACTGGTTCTTGTGGTGCCCATTAGGTAGGATTGAAGATCTCCCATCAATTTTGGAGGATCAGATACTTTTGCCCCACCTTGGTCCATGACTGCATGAGTTCACAAAGAGGTGTCAGGTGTGCCAGATTCATGAAACATTTGTGCATCGACCGCCAGATCGTCTCCAAAACACCAAGTATTTTTGAGCCTTTGAGGTATGGTGATTCAATGTTTTGGGGGAAATAATCTCTAGAAATAGATCACCAGTATATGTTCATTTTGAATATGATAGACTTCTTATCCTAGTTGGAAGAGAAGACTACCCTTAAGGAACAATACTGGAAATTCGGGCTATAGCCACAGTTTAAAACTGTGGCTATAGGTCCTCAAACCGTGGCTATAGGTAATATCCACGGTTTGAGAAACTATGGCTATGTTTGGCGTGGATATAGGCCTAGACTTATAGCCACAGTTCCAAACCGTGGATACAGGTCTAGAGCCATGGTTCAAACCGTGGCCATAGGTATACAACCACAGTTAAAACCATGGTAATATCTCTATAGTCACAGTTTAGAACCGTGGCTATACTAGAGGAGGGACATAATTTATTTCCACGGTTAGAAACTGTGGCATTAGACCTAGAGACATGGTTAGAAACTGTGGAAATAGACATATAGCCACGGTTAAAAACCGTGCCTATAGGGTCTGGAAAACCATAAAAAAATATCCCCCACCCCCTGCACCCCCCCTGCAGTAGCCCACCCCCTGCAGACCCCTCTCTCCTGAACACTGGACACCCCCACCCTATATAAACCCCCCCTGGACAACCCCCCCTTCAAAGCCCCCCTCCTGGATAAACCCTGGACACCCCCCAGACAGACCCTAGAAACATCCCCCTAGACCCTGGACACGCCCCCAGACAGACCCTGGACACCCCCCAGACATACCCTAGACACCCCCCGGACAGACCTTGGACACCCCCCGGATAGACCCTGGACACCCCCCGGATAGACCCTGGACACCCCCCAGACAGACCCTGGATACGCCCCGGACAAACCCAGAACACCCCCCAGATAGACCCAGGACACCCCCCAGACCCAGGACACCCCCCGGACAGACCCTGGACACCCCCTAGATAGACCCAGGACACCCCCCAGACCCTGGACCCCCCATACCCTGGACAGATCCCTCTTGATGAGTCCTTTGATGACTCATTTGAACTTTCCTACGCATCTCCTTATTTCCAGACTTTTTTCATTTTCAATATAAGGGTTTTCCCCACCTTTTTCAAAAAAAGAAACACATAACTGCACTTACATGAGTCTCTCTATAAGACAAACTATCAAAGAAGTATGGAACCATCTCAAAAGTACCTACAACACAAGGTAGAACATAGTAGTGGTCATCCCCTAAAATTATGGTAAAACAAAACATCTTAGAATATTCACAAAGAATATAAATCAATAAACAGGAATAGTGCAACCCCCTACTAGAACCCCTGGACAACAGCCACCCCCACATTCCTTGCACCCCTTGCACACACCCCCTTGCACCCCCTTTCCCCACTACTGGACCCCCCGGACAACAGCCCCCCACCCCCTGCTAGACCACCCCTGGACAACAACCCCCCCTGGACAGCCTCCATGGATAGAAGCCCCCCCACTAGACCCCCTGGACAGCACCCCCCATATCCCTTGAACCCCTTGCATAGACCACCTTGCACCCCCTTGCACACACGCCCTTGCCCCCCAACTGGATCCCCCTGGACAGCAGCCCCCCCACCCCCCCTGCTAGACCCCCCTGGATAGCAACCCCCCCTGGACAGCCCCCCCTTGGATAGAATCCCCCCTACTGGACCCCCCTAGACAGCCCCCCTGCTAGACAACAGCCCCCCCCCCCCCCCACATCCCTTTCTATTGATGTTTCTATCAATGATGTTCCCAGTGAATATCTTGATGTTGTATACATTTCAATTCAATAATTTCATGGCATGAAACCTGCTTCAACTGACTGAATTACTCAATGATGTTATAGTTTATAGAACTTGTTGATATCTTAGATCATGTTTACCAATTCACCCAGCATGCAAGGACACTCAAACCCACCTTTGGGTCTGGATAGAGATATTAAATCGGCTTTGAATGCATGTGATCATACATGCCCATCACTTCTTGGAGACCTGCATATTACGACAAACCCTACCTTGGTAGTTTTAGCTGCAGGGGATACTCTTTTGGACCCCTCTAAAGGTAATAAAGCACTTCAAATTTATAATGATCTGTTTAATGGTATGAATATTGACAATGGTCAATCTTTATACCCTTCTTCTTATTTAGGATGTGAATCAAAATAGGTTGGCACACTACTTGACAGACAAGATGACCAGACCAAGCCAATTTTGAATAATGATTCTAATTAGAACAAATGTAACCCTCTTAGGGGTTTACACTTGAGCAGTGACACTTATGTGGAGAATACCTTTAGCTTTGAACAGACCCCTTAACCCCCACTTGGTTAGGACAGTGCATCTCCCAAGGAGATGGCCATGGCACTTGAAGTTTTGGGTGTTTCAGAGACTTCTCTGGACATTTACCCAAATAAAAATTTGGTTGCCTTGGGTTTGCAATATTATAAAGATGCCAACCCAAATCTACCTATTGAATTGGTCAAGAATTAGAGGTGTATATTTTCATCTTATCAAGAGTAACCGAACCTGGAAGACACACCACAGATTCCTCCAGGTTCTAGAAAAATTCTGGAAAAACATTCAGGTACTTCACAGGACAACCTTGCTACAAATATTTCAAGTACATCTCCTCCCCTTTTTGTCAATAATACTATTGGTATTTCTCAGACTTCAGATAACATTAATATGCCTACTAAATCTGAGAACCTGATTACTCATCAAGATGTTGACCATACTTCCTGTATTAGTAAGGAATCTATGGACATACTTGTGAATAACCCCTGCATTGATTCCTCCAAGGGTAATAATAAGGTAGGAAATTCAAACAGTTCCCCAACTTCTTCTAAAATAAATCAGGAAAAGACCAATATTCAAAACACTACTAAAAAGATCATAATATCTTCTAGACACAAGGGTTTTCGAATAAAAAAGGGAGTTATTACTCCAAATTTAGGTTTAAATGAATATCCTTTTTTGTTATTGTCAGGGTATTTCTATATCTGACACCATTACTATTTTAAAAATAATGGTTAACACCCACTGTCCAATTTTGTTTTCTATCACTGAAAAAGTTAATTTTTCTTCTAGATACCATCATTTTTGTTAACATGGTTATTCTTTTACTAGCACAACAAAAAATTCCTCTTATGTCGATTCTCTCTGGCTTTTTTGCACTCTTCTATCCAAAATGTAAACATTTTTAACATATTCCAGCCTTTGTATGTGATTTTGTTTTTGATGGAACTATTATTTTTTGATCTTTTTTTTATTCCAAGCATAAATATCAAGATAGGAGGCCCCTGTGGGATGATGTTACCTATCTAGGTTGCTGTATTAGCACACCTTGATTTATAATTGGGGACTTCAATGCTATACCCAATTCAAGTGATAAAATTGGTCCCTCACATGCTATGACCTCCACAAGAGAATTCAAAACCTATATTGAAGACACAAACATTATTTAAATAAATCTTATAGGTTCCAAATACACTTGGTATAAAAAGGTTTACAATATGGTGTTTGCCTCCAAATTGGATATATCCTTTACGAATGTATTGCTTTAGATAAATGAGACACCATCTCCAGCACCACCCTCCACAATCTCCACTCTAATCATCATCCTATTTTGTTTAATGTGTCCAACAAAATTGTGAAACTCCCTATCCCTTTTAGGTTTAACAGTGCTTGGTTCTCTAACACTGAATGAAGGTGGAAGGGGGATGGTGCGGGCTGGAACTAGTACGGGCTGGGATGTAGGTGGTGCGGGATGGGATGTAGGAGGAAGGGGGCTGGTGAGGCCTGGAACTGGTGGTTGGGGCTATTTTGTAGGTGGAAGAGGGCTGACATGAGTGTTTTGCGGGAGGCTTGGGGTGGTGGCTGGTGTGGTGGCTGGAGCGGGCTGGATTGCAGGTGGCCGGGGGCTGGTGTGGGCTCGAATGCAGTTAGAAGGGGGCTGGAATGTTGGTGGAAGGGGGCTGGTTGCAGGTGCTGGGGGAATGGTGCAGGCTGCTTCGAAGGTGGCAGGGGGGCTGTTGTGGGCTGGTGGCATCAGGCTGAAATGAAGGTGGAAGGGGGCTGGTGTGGGCTGGATGTGGCTGGAGTAGGGACAAATCACAGAATTACCATGGCGTGACCTCGACGTGACCGCGGTGTGACCACAGCGTGACCGCGACATGTTGGTCCAGTCCAGCGACATCCGCGGGGCAACATCTTCCGGCCAGAAGCAAAGGGAGCGGGAGGAGGTGGGGAAACATTCTGGTCGTCGCCTTGCTGGAAGAAATTGTGATTAGTCAGTCTCAACGTTGATCACAAGACTCATGGAATACTATCACTGCGAACTATCACGAGGTGTTATCCTAGAGCAGGGCCAAACCACTGCATTACCGCGGCGTGACCGCGGCGTGACTACAGCGTGACCGCGAAGTGACCACGGTGTGACCGCGGTGTGACCGCGGCGTGATTGCGGCGTGACCACGGCGTGACTGCGGTGTGTCGGCCCGGTCCAACGACATCCGCGTGGAAGCATCTTTCGGCCAAGAGTGAAGGGAGCGGGAGGAGGCGGGGAAACATTCCGATTGTCGCCCCGCCAGAAAAAATAGTGATTAGTCAGTCTCAACATTGATCACAAGACTCATAGAATACTATCACTATGAACCATCGCGGGGTGTCGTCCTAAAGCAGGGTCAAATCAATGCATTACCGCGGCGTGACCGCGACATGACAACGACGTGACCGTGGCGTGACCGTGGCGTGACCGCGATGTGACCTCGGCGTAACCGCGGCGTGTTAGCCTGGTCCAACAACATCCGCATGGAAGCATCTTCCAGCCAGGAGCGAAGGGAGCGGGAGGAGGCGGGGCAACATTTCGGTCATCGCCCCACCGGTAGAAATTGTGATAAGTCAGTCTCAACATTGATCACAAGACTCATGGAATACTATCACTATGAACTGTCGCAGGTTTTCATCCTAGAGCAGGGCCAAATCACGGCGTGACCGCAGCATGACAGCGGTGTGACCGCGGCGTGACCACGTCGTGACTGCGGTGTGACTGCGGAGTGACCGCGGCGTGACCGTAGCGTGGCCTCGACTTGACCGCGGCATGTTGGCCCGGTCCAGTGACATCCGCGGGGCTACATCATCCATCCAGGAGAAAAGGGAGTGGGAGGAGGCGGGGAAAAATTCTGGCCATCGCCCCGCTGGCAGAAATTGTGATTAGTCACTCTCAACATTAATCAAAAGACTCATGGAATACTATCACTGCGAACTGCCGCGGGGTGTTGTCCTGGAGTAGGGCCAAATCAGGGCATTACCGCGGCGTGACTGCAGCGTGACTGCGGCGTGACCGCGGCGTGACCGCGGCGTGACCGCGGCGTGTGACCACAGCATGACCGCGGCGTGACCACGGCATGACCGCGGCATGACCGCGGCGTGACCGCCGCGTGACCGCGGCATGACCACGGGCTGACAGCGGCGTGATGGCGGCGTGACCATGGCGTGACCGCGGCGTGACCGCGGCGTGACCGTGGCGTGACCGCGGCGTGACCGCGGCGTGACCGCGGCGTGACCGCGGCGTGACCGCGGCGTGACCGCGGCGTGACCGCGGCGTGACCGCGGCGTGACCGCGGCGTGACCGCGGCGTGACCGCGGTGTGACCGCGGCGTGACCGCGGCGTGACCGCGGCGTGACCGCGGCGTGACCGCGGTGTGACCGCGGCGTGACCGCGGCGTGACCGCGGCATGACCACGACGTGTTGGCCCTGTCCAATGACATCCACGGGGAAGCATCTTCCGGCCATGAGTGAAGGGAGCGGGAGGAGGTGGGGCAACATTCTGGTTGTTTCCCCGCTGGCAGAAATTGTGATTAGTCAGTATCAACATTGATCACAAGACTCATGGAATACTATCACTGTGAACTGCCGCGGGGTGTCGTCCTGGAGTAGGTCCAAATCACGGCGTGATTGCCGCATGACCGCGGCGTGACTGCGGCGGGGCCGCGGCGTGACCGCGGCATGGCCGCGGCGTGACCACGGCGTGGCCGCGGCGTGACCGCGGCGTGACCGCGGCGTGACCGCGGCGTGACCGCGACGTGACCGCGACGTGACCGTGGCGTGTTGGCCCGGTCCAGTGACATCCACGGGGCAGAATCTGCTGGCTAGGAGCGACGGAAGCGGGAGGAGGTGGGGAAACATTCCGACTGTCGCCCTACCAAAAGATAATAGAACATATCATCTTTTTAATATGATATAACAAGGGATCTCCAAATAAGGTTGTAGAAAGCGACATAATGACGCAACATCTAAAGGGTAACAAAACTATGGAAAAGAATCATACACCCTACACAAACCATTTACAAATTCATTAACTTTGCCTAAACATGAAAATTTTATTTATAATATTCAAAGTGTGAAAAGGAAAGTGTCATGGTCAAGGAATATGCCTACTCAGACAATTTCATTTGAGTTAAACGAGTATGATAAGCCAATTTATATTATTCAAAGAAAACAAAAACTAACTAGTCACAAAACAAACACCAACAAGAGGCATATGAAAGACTCAAACCAAATATAAACATGATACAAATAACTATCACTACTCTGGTTTAGAAGATAGTGCACCTCCGTTGGAGGGGTTTTATTATAAAATCATGTCATTTCTTTATCACACAATTCATTTAATTATATTTAACATTTACTCTAAAACCCATTCAGCACAAATCAAATGCCATAATTTAAGCAACTAGATCAACATAACTATCATTGTGAGTTTTCGCAGACAGCGCACCTCTGTTGGAGGGGTTTTATTATAAAAACATGACTTTATTTATCAAATGAAAAAATTATATTAATGAACACTAATTCAAGATATTAAATTCAATATAATTAATAAGAGTTAAGAAAGAAGCTAAATTCAATTTAAAGCATTCTTGAATTAAAGAGGCTGGAAAAGGGATCCTACCTCAAGGTGGAACCAAACTGTCCACTTTGGATCTTGGAGATTTCTAACTAAAGGTTTCTGCTCCCCCACCGGGTATTCGCACCTTCACACACATGCACAGACACCTAGCCCCTATGCACACACCCGCATGGCCATGAGCATGTGCAAGGGGATCCTTTCACATATGCTTATATGCATATACTAGTATCCACTCACCTGCGTATGAATTTACATATATATACATGGGAACATATCATATCTAATAAAAGTAAAGGAAACTATTAACTGAAAAAAAATAAAATGACTCACTGCTTGAAAATATACCCTTGCTCCAGTCTTCCATGACGTTGTATTTCTCCAAAATCGAGTGTTACTCCATCATGTCACCTTGTAAGAAGGATCAAAACCCTACATGAATATTGATTATACTGAATATATTGAAAACATAAATGTGTGGTACAAACTATTGCAATAAAGTGTTAAAAAAATTACAAATTATTTTAGACACTACCTATAATTATCTATGTGTGGGCCTGTATAAGGTGAGATAGAAATTTCGGCTTATGAAAAGTCACTATGTATAATTATATTCAGTGCACATGACTTGTGTGACATTAACATTAGTTTAATCTTATGTGTTATGTAGTTAGACCATGTGATAATCATTAATCACCAATTATAATGTCATAATACCAACTACTGCATCTTCTAGTCATATTTAACAATATGAACCATATCTTTTATAAGACATGGTGCTCTATTTTTCAACATCATGAACGATTCCTACAATTTATTCATTTTAGAACATGATCTTGTGAACCAAGCACACAACATAGGTCTAATACTGCTAAGGGGGTTGAAATGATCAAAAGAACCTTATTTATCTTATAGGAAACAATTAGAATCCCAAAATTCTAAGAACACCATGCATGAAACCCAACACTATAATGTATATTAAATAAAGAACCAATTTGTATACCTTTCAATGGACTGTACTTATACAAAATTCATCATTCATATTTTTAATGAATACCCCTCGAAAGGTTTCCATCGAACCTCCCTCTACAGAGTGTATCTGTGGGACAACATGAATAACTCAATTATCAAGGAAGATATTCCAACATTTCACAATAAAGTGTTAATAAGTTACAAATTATTTTAGTACATATGTAAAAGATGATTATTTAAGGATTGATATATTAATTTTTAAAACAAACCAACCAAAGAAATTTTGAAAAAAAGTTACAACCTGTTTAACAAATTAGTGCACAATGTGCATGTAGTCCAGCCAAATAAGTGCAGTTTATGGGGTAATTAGAGGGAATGTCTCCATGTAAACCTGTTATAATCTTAGTCACCAATGATCTTTGCATCTTCACTATAGCTGTCATAGCAACTATCCCATATTGGGTGTCTGCAGATCTGTGTTAAATATGGGGTGAAAAAAAATCTAATTAGAAAATTCACCAATTCAAAATGGATTTATCTCACCTCCTATGCAATTTGATGAAAAATTTGATTTGGATAATTACAGTTATACTGGAATCAAATATGTACTTAATGGCGGTGTCTTTGACTACAAGAGTAGTTGCAACTACACTCTGCTTCAAAATTTCTAGATCCCTACATAGAGAGAGGCAGGAACACATTATTGCTGGTTAAACACATATAGAACCTCTATTTCCCTATAGTAAAATCATACTGAAAGAGAATGCAGGTGAGAAGATGACCACCCCCAATATTATTCTTTATTAGATGGAGAAAATCTAAGGAATCCACTAGTACGTCTATGTCCCAATTGAAATATACAATAAGAAAAGGAAGGGTCAAAACTATATTGATATGTATATGTGAGAATATAAAGAATACACATATCATACCCGAAACTATCTCAAGAAGTACCTGATCATGTCCATCCCTTGTATGAATCATCATATGGTCCCCAAAAATGGCACCATGAGTTTGGAATAGACTACCTATAGCTGGTGGTGGGATTGGATTGAAACATTATCCATCTAGAGATCTTCTTAATCTTGCGGCTTATCCTACTCAAATGAATCCACCTCCTGAAGGAAAATACTATAAAATAGAGGGATACCCCTAACTACAATGATGCCTTTCTAATAGAGGTCCATCCACACTACTACCATAGTGACAGTGAATTATTATATTGGTTGTAAAATTTGGAACCATATCTTATCTAAAAATAGATGAATTTAATTTCCAACATCCCTACTATATTAATCTGTACATAGATATTATGTAAATTTCCGGAATAAAGTTCATTATATGTACACAAAAATTCAACAATATCTATACAAATGTATTAATATGTACATGTTCTGGACAGTCAATCTCTATACACATATATAGTGTTGAAGCCCCCTAACATGCAAGCATCATTTAAGTTTTTTTTCCAGGAAAATAGTATAATATTTCTCAGTGTCAGTTGATTTATGTTCCTGACATAAAATGAACTCTTATAGCCTATCATGATTTATATTGTTTGAAATCAATTAATATAACAGTTCAGACCCAATGTAATAAATGTACAAACAAAAGAAGTAACCTAACCTGAAGATGTAGTGAAAATAGTGTAGGACCCCGGGACACCCTGAGAGGGGAGGGGTGAATCAGGGTGTCAACTTTTTCTCTTTAAATTTGTGGATCTTGTTCCCACGTTGGTAGGAACTACTTAAACTTTTATGATGGATATGATCAGTAATAAAACATCTACATGAAAAGAGATGACACAACAATTTTTACTTGGTTCACCACTAAGGGCTACGTCCAAGGAGCATACGCCGACAAGTTTCCGGTCGTACCTAATTCAACTATACTTAACTAGATTTGGATTACAGAGGTTCAGGTGCAGTCACTCTGTCCCAAGCTCACTGCCTTTACAAAGGTTCAGGGATATCTCACTGCGTCCCTTGGGTCACTCCCGTTGACTCCCCCTGGCTCACTACCATTGGTGAAGTCCTGCTCTGTTTATAGACATGAAGGTCTCTTCAATAGATAGACATGAAGTTCTTTGTCTCCTATTCAGGATGAGACTTTTCTTGCATCAGGGTTCAGAGTTGATTCTCTTTTCAGTTCAAACCTTTTTCTTTAGTGCAATGACTAATGCACTAGATCCTCTTGTCTCTTTTTGCCTGAATCACAACCACTCTCGTGATTGCTCAATAAATGAAGCTAAGATTTCTTGGCATCATTAGAATCAGTTCTCCATGTATTCATGAGATCATGCATGTATCATTTAGACTTCCTCTTTAATCTTACTTTGTACCGAAGTTATCGGGCAATCTTCCAGATTTCGTGTAGCTCCAAAAGGATGGGCGTGCTTCTACAATACCTAGCACTCTTCTCCAAGCCCGACACGCAAGTCAAAAGACCGGCACAAAAGTCACTTGCACGGTAAAAATTCGGTGCACAGGTGACACCCACACACTTGTGGGACACTTCCTCCTTCAGCTCCAAACTTGCACGACCCACTTCCTTTCTCTCCCAAACTGATTTGGGCGTGCAACCAACAATCGGCGCATTTCCTACACTTGCGCAACCCAACCACCACTAGCATGACTCAACCACCTGCACGATGAGAGATCGAACAGTCTCTAAGTCTTGAACTCCATACCAAATGAGGAAGGGTAATCCTCTATTTATATGAAAACTGGACCCCCCTGCGTGGTGGCGCGCAAGTGTCCTCACGGCACACAAGTCCCGGCGCACAGCTCCAACTTCCCAAACCTTTGTCGCACAACTCACTTGCGCAACCCAACCAATACTTGCACGAACTTCTTTAGTTTACCATATTTTGAAGTTCTGATCTTGAAAAACAATAAGCGTGCAAGTTTCCAATCCTCCTAGGCACCGACACGCAAGTCTCTTCACGGCGCGCAGGTCACTTGCATGACCAACCTAATACTTGTGCGACCCTCTTTCCTTTTCCATTTTTCCATGTTCTAATATTGAAAACATATGACGAATAGGTTTCCTCTCCTTCAAGTACACGGCGCGCAAGTCCCTTTGCCAAAACCACTTTTCTCCATTTGTCAATTTTCAGGCCCAAAAATTTGGTAAACATTGAGAAACGGTGCCACCTTAAACTATTCTTTTGTGCCGCCTCCATATGGTTCATTACTTTTTCGACGTTCTTGAATCAAACATGGATCGTTAACCACAAACCTTGAACTCGACATGCCGCCATGGAATCTCCTTTGTCAAAAATTTTTTATGTCATTTGTTTGCTTTGTCAACAAGCACAATCACCTCAAAAACACTACTTTTCGGTGATTTGTATCCTTCAGCAACTCTTCTTCTTTCAACACAAACTCCTCTATCATGATATATATCCTTTTATAGATTAGTTTTAGCATCATCATGTTTTGATACAATGTGAAGTGCATAGCCATCTCAAAATTCCAATCCTTGCATGGCCATCTCAGAACTCCAATCACTTGCACATTGTCTTCTTCTTCAACCGTCATTATATACTTCATGCAAAACATATGATTTAGTTATTAAAGAAGTATTTTTCATGGTTCTCATGAAATCATGAGGAATTTCATGGTCTTCATCAAAACCCATGATTCTTTAATCATCCTCAGATGGATTATACCTCACTTTTTCATTGTTGTAAACAATGTGTCACCTTTGACACATGTTCTTTGAACTTATGATCAGCACAACAATCATCTGAAATCCCATTCCTCAATTTCATTGTATTACTTCTTGATCTCTTTCATTTTGATCTTTATTGACAACTATTGACAACAAATACAACCATATACACAAAGTGGTCCCAACAAATAGGTACTGATTTCATATTTTTGGTCACATATTGATGTGTTGCTTGAATAGAATATCAAAGTGAAATCATTAAAGAAATGAAATTTTTAATAATTTATACTCTTATGATCCACAAGAAAAAATCATAAAAAACACAATTGAATAACAATGCTAATAAAAACAGTGATAAAAAATGATCAAACTTGAAGCATAAAATTTAGAATCTAAATATAACTTTGGGATAATTCAACTTCATTGGAATTTCAATTAACTTTAGCAACATATAACATTCCAATAAATTTACGAAAAATAATAATGAAGACAAGAAATTCCAATTGAGAACCTGTATCGAGAAGCGATAAAACCAAAAAGTCAAGAGGGAAAAATAATGCCATGTATATAATAAATGAATCCTAGAGAATTTTGAAAATTTTAATGACTGTGATGGATAATATTACAATAAATATTAATTGATAATTGAGAAATAGTCTAACTACATACCTTTTATACAATTCTCTCCACCCAACCATTTTGTAAGGCACATTGCAATAGCGTTGTCAATACTATTTCCAATGATTCTTGTCCTGAAAGCATAAATCACATTAATGAAATGAAAATTATACCATTTGATAATTAATTACAAGAGTATACATGTTAATTTTAATCTAGAAAATAAGATGATATAGCAATTTCACCTTTTTCAATGCCATTGATGTTGGAAGATGAAGCAGAATCACCTAAACTGTTGAATTAAACCTGAAAATTATAGATTTCATGAATGAAATCAATTAAAATGAAATTGAAAATATAAAACATTAAATGAATATAAAATAATTTTGACAATTTTAAAGATTGAAATGGATAAAATTACAATAAATAGTAATTGATAATTGATAAATAGTCGAACTACACACCTTTTATAAAATTCTCCCCACCCAACCCTTTTGTAAGGCACATTGCAATGCCGTTGTCAATACTATTTGTAATGATGCTTGACCTGAAAGCATAAATCACATTAATGAAATGAAAACAATATCATTTGTTCATTAATTACAAGAGTAGAAATATTAATTTTAATCTTGAAAATATGATGATATCGCAATTTTACCCTTTCAATTCCATTGATGTTGGAAGATGAATCGACATCACCTAAACTGGAGATTTCACGCATACATTGAAAACATTAAACAACCAAACATGAAACTACATCATATTATGAAAATGTGAGTCTGGGGTTAAATTTCATATTTGAGGATGCAGTTGAGTAAAAAGAAAACTTGTTATGATGTAAAAAATGGTGTGGTAAAACCATACCTTTGGCAATGGTGGATAAGTTGACACCGTTATGGAGGGTGCGGAGCAGCAAATTGGATGAAAGTTGATTTACCATAAAAAGATGGTTATTGCACATGTTAGAGGAGGGTGTGGAGCAACAGTAAAAATCAAGTGGTTGTTGTATCAAGTCCCGACGAAAATCGTGAGTCAGAAATGCCGAAGTAGGGCATGGAAACAGTTGCAGTCATACTACTAGTATGTGTGATGTCCTGAACAAATTTTGGGATAGACAATAGATTCCAAATCCATGGAAATAGTTGCAGTCATACTACTAGTATGCAGTCATTGATTTAGCAGTTTCCATATCCATGGAAACAGTTGCAGTCATACTACTAGTATGTGTGATATCCTGAATAGATTTTGGGATAGATAATAGATTCCCAAAATCTATAGAATGGCTAGTTGAATCTATAGTTTTAGAGAAATTATCAGGTACATTTGTTTTACTGTTGGTCTTAATCTTTGTCCCTAATGAAATAGTGGCATTTAATAGGGAGGGGTCCTCCATTTTTCAAGTACTTAAAGATGAGGAGTGATCATCCACAGATTAAACAGGAAATGATCTAGTGCACACATAGTTATGAGGGGGTGTAGTGAATGCATTGTATTCATTGCACTTCAAGTTTTTACCTGGGCTATGTTAATAATTTTGGTTAGATTCTGAAATTTTTTTGGCTGAGCATGTATTAGATTCATCCTTATTGGATATCCTAATAGTCTCTAACACCAAAATTTTAATTTCTTCTAAGAGGCCTTTATCTTTAATGGAGTTTTCTTCTTATTCATCCATATCAGGCCAGTTAGTACTTGAGTTATACTCTATGTGTATAACTTTGTTTGACTATTTCACCCAAGTTTTAGATTTCTTTGATGGGGGTAGAGGTATATCTATCACATGGGCTTTATCCTTTTTATTTATCATAATTTCCTTCCAATCATTTTCAACTGGTTGTGTTACTTGTTTTCTAATTACTCTAATGCTGAAAATTGTATGACCAATGATTTTACAATGTTCTCAAAAGGGAGGTTTCCTCTCATATTAAATTCTAATTTTAGTTTTGTAGTCATTTGAATTGAAATTAATTGTGGTGGGAAGCTTTGAATCATGTTTAATTTCCACCATAACTCTAGCAAAGAGACATAAGTCGTCATTTAATGTTCTATGATCAATTTTGAGGGGAGTTCCTATGGAGGAGACAATATCATTTAGAATTTTTGGGTGCCAAAAGAACCAATTAAGACCATGTAGTTTGATCCAGACTTTGGCCAATGTAATCCTATGTGTGTGCGGATTGAAGTTAGAGTCCCAATTAGAAATTACGAGTGAATAGAGTTTAAGATTGAGGCTTTCAGTCCTCCAAAATCTCTATAGATCCTCTTGAGATTTCAACAAGATATGAAAATATCCTTTTCCTATTTGAATTAATTTCTAGTTTGAAGAATTCCAGCAGAGAGAAATATGTGTATGTAATTCAGATAAATTCGACCAACTTTGAGGTACGAGAGGTGAGATGTTACCACAAAGTAGATTGGGTTTCCTTGTTTGGTGGAAGCGATGGGCAGCGTCGTGAGGGGGATGAGGATGGGGCAGTGTCTCGAAGGCCATCCCGGAACTATCAGGGGATGAGGATCAGGGAGAGGAGAGGTTGCCAAGGCCGTCGGGGAAGAAGGGTCGCTGTCGAGAGGAGATGTCGCCGCCGAGAGGAGACGTCGCCGCCGGGAGGAGAGTTCGCCACTGAGAGAGTATAAGTCACGAGGGTGGAGTATGGCGGCCAAGAGAAGAAGTCGCGTGGAGAAGAGAGGGCCGTGGTTGCGGGGATAAGCTGGGTCACGAGGGGTCTGGGGAGAGGAATCGCGGAGGAGCCCGATGGACGGTCAAAAAAAAACTTAGATACGAAATTTTTTAAACATGGCTATAAACAATGATTTAGCCACAATTTTAATAGAAGTGTGTCTATAAACTAAGCTATAGCCATAGACTTTTAAAACCATGGCTATAGGTCCATGGCTATAGCCTTGTTTTCTAGTAGTGGAAGTCAAGTCTCGATATGTGATCAAATTCATGAGCTCCCATATCATCCACCTATTTGGAGTTCCTCACACTATTATCACTAAAAATGGATCCAATTTATGGGTTACTGAGATAATTAAATTGTATACCAAGTAAAATATCCATTCGAACCATAATTCCTATTACCATGCACAATAAAATGGATAGATTGAGGAATTAAACAAGTCCCTCTATAACATTCTATAAAAGATGGTGGGCCAAAATAAGAATATTTTTCCAGAAAATCTCCCCAACGTAGTCTAGTCCCAACAGAAGACAACCTAACATTCCACCCAGGTGACCCTGTATTCCGTAGTGTATGGAACATAGGGAGTCCTACCCATTGAGGTTCAGTTGCAATCACTCTGAACAACTTTATATGACAAGAAGATACCATAGAAAATAGCACCAGTCTATCTAGTTGAGTTGGAATTCTTTAAAGAGAACATTATCTAAGCCTTTCATAATCTAGAGAGGCACCATGATAGGATATCATGACCATTCAACAAAAAGGTTCACCTACAATCATTTCTATAGGGTGACACAATACTGGATCTCAGAATGCCAATGCTACTCAAACAATAATCTACCAAATTTGGAGCCCAAGTGGGAATGATTGTACATTATTCATGAGGTCTATTATAATGGATCACACTCTTTAATAAACATGGAAATAAGGAGTATTATATGTCCCACCAAAAACAAGTTTCTTAAGTAGTAATTCACAAAAGGATCCCCAATGGTCTGTGAAATATGAACTTAAACTATTATCCATGGTCTGTGAAACATGACCTTAAATTGTTTTCCATATTCCATGCAACATGACCTTAAACTATTTTCCATGGTCCAAGAAACCTAACCATAAAATATTTTCCATAGTCCATGAAACATGAACTTAAAATGTTTTCCATAGTCAATGCAATATGACCATAAACTATTTTCCACTATCCATGAAACATGACCTTAAACTGTTTTCCTTGGTCGAAGCAACACGACCTTAAACTATTCACAAATGTCCATGAATTATGACCCAAAAATAATTGTAGCTCCTATAGTATGAGTTGTATTACTTTAAACTACAAATACAAGTATCCTCAATTCATAATGTTAAACTTTGATCTTATGCCGTATGAATTTGAAATTCCTCTTAATGAGAGTTGATTCTTACCTCATATGAAACCAGAATGCCTCATAAATTTAGTGTGGGATTCACCACAACATTCCTGAGATGCCTAAATTCCCTCACCAAAGAGGATTTCCCCCATCATTGTTGGTTTGATACCATGCTATGTTCTAGAACTACATGTGGATTGATTCCCATTCTCATGGGATATGTATCGATTCCTAGAATTTCTAGATCTGATCCCAACTACAAATTTAGAAACCATTTCTCCCTTGTCCCCCATTTACGGTCCCATCATAGAAACCATAAACTGTATGCAATTTATCTCAAGGTGTGCATGTGGTACACAATCCCCCTTAGATCCTTTCATGTTAGGTATTACTTAAGATGTTCCACACATGCATCCTCAAGAATAACATCTCCCCAGTCCATGAAACATGTTAACTAATTTCTTCCCTTCCATCAGTCCATGAATTATGACCTTAAACTATGCATTGTTTTCTTCTTGGTACTTGTGTGGTATGCAATCCTCATTTGTCTCCATTAAAATCGGGTTTACCTCTTTCTTTCCATACATATACCCTTGGAACAAACATTCTCTCCCTACTCTAAGCAACATGATTTTAAACTATTTTCCATCATTCAGATTATACAACTGTAAATTATGTGCATCTCACTTCAGAACTTCTTTATGTGGTGTATGGCCTCCTTGGCTCTATTTATGCCAAGTGTTAACTCTCTTTCACCACATGAGGATCCTCAAACCCCATTATTTGGTCTAATCATTATAACCTTAAATTTTTTTCTAATGGTCCTACTACTATGACCCTAAATTGTGTGCATTCATCCATTATACACATGGTTTTCTTCACCCCTAGTGTTCTAGCAATCCCATTCCTCCACCTTCTAGAACTGTGTGTGTCTTGATTCAAATCCATATTATATACATAGTGACACCTAGAATTTTTTATTTTATTTTATTTTTTAATTAATTTAATAATTTTATTTTTTGATAAATTACCATCAATAAACATTTTATTAATTTTTTTTGATAAATTACTTTCAATCAAAATTTTATTGATTTCTCTTTTTATTGAATTTTCCTTTTAAATTATCAAGTTTATTAAATTTTCAAGTGTTTTAATTAATTATAAAATTTTTATTACAATTTTCTAATAATGTTATATAATTTGTTTTAATAATTTTATTTTTCAAAATTTTATAATGATACTATTGTTATTTTTTCAATAACTTTTAATTTTGTTTAAGTAAAAAATTTATTTCTGTTCTTGCGATCTAAGTGGCTTGCTCTCAACCACATAGGGGACCCATTGGGTCAACCCTTTGGTAATGACTTCCACAAGAATCCCACAAGGAGTCTGGACTAACTGGTAAGCATAGTGAATGCATAATGTGTGTAGGAACACATATAAGGCCCATAACCTATGAGAGGGAATTGGAGGGCTAGGTTTCCTACTGGGCCCATAGGCCCATGTTTGTGTTGAGTTTTAATTCGAACTAAGCATCAACAGTTCTTTATTGATATAAATCTTGGTCTCCATGTTTTTAAAATGATTCAAGACACTTATAAGAGTGTTACTATTCATCCAAGTTAAAATTTTAGAGAAGAAATCAACCATAGGATATTAACTCTTCAAGCCTTCTGATCTCCTTTCTTATCCCACACTTTGTTTTTCAAAATCCCATATATTTTTATTTTTTATTATTTATTTTCCCATCGTCTTCCTTAGTAATCTGAGGTTCTCTATTTCTCAGGACATCTTTACAGTTTCTAAAATTCTTTTAACCAAGTTTAATCTATCCTTCCGATCTTGTATTGGATTCTACTTCTCAATTTTTCTTTTGAGTTTCAATAATAAGATACTATTCTTCCATATATTTATAGTTTGAATAATATAGATAGGATTACTTTGACATATTCTTCCATAGTTTTTTCTTATGGTTTTATTTATCCTCTTTATTGTTTGTTTGACTGTGTCATTGGTGGATACCAATGGTGAGTCATGAGTCACTATTGGAACCCAATGGTGGGTCATTTACCTACCACCTGACATCAACTATGGGTCATTTTACCCACTATTGGACATCAACAATGGATAATTTTACCCATAGTTGGAAATCTATAGTGGGTCATATTTCCCACCATTGGACATAACAGTGGGTTCTTTCCTCACTGGTTGGTTCTTATTTATGGTGTACCATCTCTTGACATAATCTTATTAATGCTCTATCAGGATCTATTTTCTTCTCCTTCATTTTCTGTTGTAGATTTATTTTTGTTTATTTTTTTATTTTTTATATTTTATCAGTAGATTATATGATGTTTATTATTCTATTCTTTAGAAATATATTTTTTTTGGGTGTTATTCCATGTGCTGGAAGAAGCTTCTTCAAGCTCAAACTTCTTTCTTCATTTGGTTTTTAGTAAATTAATTATTTCTATTTGAAGTGTTTTTATATTTTATTAATTGATTTATTCATCTTTTGATTATTCTTGATGTTTGGAATGAGACATCATTGGAATTTTTCAATTTTAGGTCATGATTCAGCACTGGATATCTCCAACTACGAGTCATGAGTCACCATTAGACATCCAACAGTATAAAAATTTTAATTTCCTCTACTGAATCCTTTTATTGTTAATTTTTATGGAATGTGTTTTAATTTGGTTGGCTGTATTTATTTTTTACTTGAAAATTGGACTGGTAGGTAATGATTTGTTAATCCATCATTGGAAATTTTCAACATAAAGTCATAAGCCACCACTCTCTGTTCCAACAATAGGTCTCAAGCCACCACTCTCTTTTTTCAATGGTGGGCTATGAGTCACTGCTAGTAATTTTATTAAGGAAACATTTTTTAAAATGTTATGTTTTAAAAATTTTATTTTTTATTTCAATTGATTTTATTAAAAATAATTCTTTGGTTAAATAATTTATTATTATTTTTGATATAAATCTATAGAGTATATAAAAAATAATTGTAATAATATTTTATGAACTTTTATTCAAGAAGTTTGTAATTCATTCTATGCTCTATTTTTTCTACAGCTTTTTATATATATAATCTAAAAGATTAGAACTTTATTTAAATTGTTTTATAATTTATTATTTTTTACAATTTATTTGCATAACATATTAATTTTTTATATTAATATTTTTTTGAAGAAATATAAATCCCATTTGTAATTCTATGTTATTCAGTGAGGATTTAACAAAGAAAGGTAACAATAACTTTATTTATATTATTATACATTAACTGGTTTCATGTATATATTGGACACATACACGCTCCTATAGGATCTATGTTCTAATGATCTGGGAGATCGCTTCAAGAAATAAAAACACATACCTGTGCAAATAATGCATTTAGATATGTGTGAAAAAATTTCGAAATTATTATTACTCTGAATTGTTCATGAACTTATATAACTTATGAACTCTTTCTGGGATCAATAAAGGACATTATCTTCTTCATTTGTTCCTTACAATTGATCAATGATCATCAACATTATACTTCTTCAACATTATAACCATATTCTATTTTTCTTGTTTTTGTTTTATTCGTGTAATCTTGTATCTTTCTATTTGTATTTAATATGTATAGTTTATGCTTTTCACCATAAAAAACAGGCATTTATTTCTCTAGTTATTGTACCACTCGAAAGAAATTTTGGGTTATGAATCCCAATAGCCAATGAGACCATACCTAGTGGTAAGGGCTTCTGCTTGGTATCCAAGATACCCGGGTTTAAAACTGGGTGGAGGAGAATTTCCAGGTTACTGTAGTAGTACTGTAGAAGTTACTGTTTGGTACTGTAGCAGCCAGAACTATTCACCCAATTTGGGCCTTCGGGCCACCGGTTTGGTCCTACGGGTCTCCAGGGCCTTCAGGTCATCAAAGGCCTTCGGGCCATGGGGCCTTCAGGTCACATTGACCGTGGAGTAGCCCAGTTCACACAGAACATGCCCCAGAAGAGGATCAGAGCAACAGGAGTAGTGACCACCAGATGCAGAGCTAACCAGATTGGAAGAATGAGAGGTTATGGCAGCCGCCATTGAGACCAGGCACCGTGCAACTTTTTACGGGGCAATGCTAGTCGATCAACAATGAAAGGTGGGGTTCTATGAGATCAATGATGCAAAAAATATGGGGATGGGCAGTTCAAGTGGGCTGGACCTACATGTCATGTATTGGGAATGGTATGCCTCTGGGCCTTCGGGTCATGTATTGCGGGTTTGTCGGGATTTGTTCCTTGGGCCTACGGGTCATGTACGAGTTCCCCTTCAACCCCTAAAAGGGGGATTATCCATAATAAAATAAAAAAGGACTTCGGGCCATTCAGGAAGGTTATAAATCACAATAAAATGTTAGGATACATACTTTGTTGGGACTTCTGTAAAAATACTGAGTTTTACCTTCAAGTTTTTTAAAAGACAATGTCTCTAAATACGTTTCTCACACCTTTAAAAGTGAAGTTATTAGTGGGTACCGGTCTCCTAGAGGATTAGAGGAGATTGGGAAGTGGACTAGGATATTTTCAATCTGAACCATTATAAATAATTATGTCCTTTAATTTTTAATTCCACTGAAACGTAACTCAAGATCACTACACTCACTAAAAATTTAAATTTTATAAACTCTTATTGTTTTTGTGATTAAATTTTTAAAGAGACTATTCAGAACCTCTAGTCATATTTTCTATCAATAATGATCCAAAAATTAGTATCAGAGGGAGGTAAATAGATCTATGGTTATGATACCCAATAATTGGTATTTAATCCATGACTTTGATCAGTTCACATCTTTATTTGTATTAATAATGAAGAATATTATTTTTGATGCTTATTTTAAACTCTGTGCTAATTTGATATCCTAGAATTAATTGTCTAGGAAAAAAAAAATATTTCTTTTAATATGGCATGCATAAATTCCAATGATGAATGGATTCCATAGAAACCCTCATTCATTGATGGGAGTGGATATGGATACTATAAAGAAAGAATGGAAGGCTACATGAAACAATGGAGTGTGGATCACTATACAATCATGGAAAATCCATATGCACAACCTAAATATCTGACAAAGAAATTGGTAATTAATTTCATGGTTGGTAATCTAACTATGCTAGAAAATGAAATTAAGAAATTAATGTAAGAAAATAAAAAATTAAGGAACAATAATTCTGGATCTAATAAAAGGTTTATAGAAATTTTGAAACTATTCAAAAAGAGAATATGGATATTAAGAATAAATTTATAAATATTAAAGAAGAATTATCTAATTTATTTAAGGAAAAGAAAAATTTGATAAAATGATGTCAATAGTAAAACCAAACAGTAACAAGAAATGTTTTTGTTATAATTTTTTTTCACCAAACTTGAATAAGACAACTTTTATTAGATGTTCGAAATGAATCATTTCTATTGAAACTTATTTTAAATGAGAATGGAAACTTATTATTCCAATGAATGATCAATGAGATTCACTCAATCCTTTAGTCATACTAAAACTTTTTTATCAAAAAATTTATATTATGATTCACCTAGAAACAAATGTTTGAAATTTGTTTGGGTTATCAAAAGACCTTCTGATGAATTCATAACAACATGGGTACTAAAAGGATGTTACACAATTCCTATTGAATCTAAACTGATCACCATTCCCAAATATTTTTTTGTTAACCATAATACATAATATCTACTATACTATAATTTTATATGCTAACATACAATAATATTTTATTAATCATAGAATGTGGATTATTTTATATCTATTTTTTCTTTTAAAATTAAAAATGTTGTAATTTACATAGTTAAAATTTTAGTTTTGAATATGTTAACTATATGCTTACTTTTCTATAATATATTTAAAAAATATTGATTTATATTTCTTTAAATATGCATGAATTTAGGGATAGTTATCCCTTGTTTTTTATATGAAATAATATACTACTATGAAATGTTTTAAATTAGCGTTTTAAATTTTTAGTTGATGAAATTTTAAAAATCCTTAGTTTGTTTGAAATAATTTTCAAGAACTCATCTAAGGAGGTATTTTAAACTCTTCCAAATATCTTATTTTTTCATAATTTATTTCGTATATATAAATTTATTTAAATAATAAATTTATTCTAAAATTGATTTAATTTTGATAATAACATTTATTTTGTTGATCTATTTTAATATAATACTTTTATACTTAAACTCAGAGGGTGTTTTCTTTTAAAAATCTTAAACGATTTCTTTTTTTTCCATTTATTTTGGAAGAATACTCTGTTATGTGTCTATTCATGGAAATCAATTTTATTTGTTCATTTATTATAATAACACATTTTTGATATACTAGTGTTTGAACTTAGAATGAAGAAGCATAACTTTAACATTTTGTTTAAAATGTTATGCTTTAATAAATACTATTCACTCTGTTTAAATTTTTTTTGTTAAACATTTTACCAAGTCTTAATTATATTATCTTTGTTAAAATTTTACTCTATTTTAATTATTTATTTATTGTGAATATTATAACAATCTGTTTAATTTTATGAAAATATAATTCTATGTTACTTTTACAGTTTTTTTGATTAAAAAAGAAGTATGTTTTATATAATAAATTTATAATATACTTTTTGATAAAATTTAAAAAGGGGGAGATTTTTGTTGAAAATTTAATAAATGTTTTGTTTTTTAATTTTAAAAAGGGAGAGTTTGTTAGTATCTGGTTTTTTTAAATACTTAAACAGTTTTATTTGTTTTGAAAAATTACTCTCAATCAACATTTTATTAATTTTTTTTATAAATTACTTTCAATCAAAATTTTATTGATTTTAATTTTTATTGAATTTTCTTTTTATCTTCTCAATTTTATTAAATTATCATGTGTTTTAATTAATTAATAATTTTTAATAACAATTTTCTAATAAAATATATGTATTTATTTTAATAATGTTATTGATTAAAATTTTATAATGATACTATTGTTATTTTTATACTAAAGTTTAATTTTTTAAGTAAAAAATTTAGGTTTTTCTTTCTAAGCTAAGTGGCTAGTTCTCTTGCACACAGGGGACCCATTGGGTCAAACTAGAGGGAAATCACACCATAAGAATCTCACTATTATGTTTGACTTATCGACAATTATAGTATACACATACTGAAGGCAAGCCCGTGTATAAGGCCCGTAAGCCAGGAGAGGGCGGAGGAGGGCTAGGTTTCTCATTGGGCCCATAGGCCCTTGTGTGTGTTGTGTTTGAATTCAAAAAGAGAATTAGTGGTTCTTGATTGATATACCTCTTGGCCTCTATGTTTTAAAAATTAAATGGGATACTCATTTGAGCATTTTTGTTCATTCGAGTTAAAATATCTGACAAAATACCAGCTATAGGATCTTAACCCCGCAAGACGTCTGATCTCCTTGTTTATCCCACACTTTATTTTTTGAAATCTTGCACATTTTGTTTTCATTATTTATTTTTCCATATTCATCCTTAGTAGTCCTCCGTTCTCCAGTTCTTAGGAAATCTTCATAGTTTATCTAATTATTTTAACCATGTTTAATCAATCTTTCTATTATTGTCTTAGCTTCTACTTCTCACCTTTTCTTTCGAGTTTCAATTGTAATATGTTCTTCTTCTATCTGTTTGTAGTTTGAATAATCTAGATAGGATCAATTTGATATCTTCTTTCATGGTTTTTTCTTAGGGTTCAATTTCTACTATTTTTTGGTTGCTCGAATGAGTCACCATTTGATACTAACGAAGAGTCATGAGTCACCATTTGAACCCAATAGTGGGTTAGTGACATATCGCCATACATCAATAGTGGTTCATTTTACCTTGTTGGACATCAATGATTGGTCATTTTACCCACCATTTGACATCAATGGTTGGTTATGTTACCCATTATTGGGAATCAATGATGAGTTCTTTCTTAACTAGTTGGTTCTTATTTCTAATGTAATGTGTCTTGAAATAAGGTCATTAAAGCTCAATCAAGAGATCTTTTATTCTCCTTCAATTGTTTTTTTGGATTTCTTTCTATTTATTTTGTTTGTTTTTTATTTTTTATTAGTAGATTATATTATTTTTATTATTATATTCTTAATTAATATACTTTTTTAGGTTTTATACAATGTGATGGAATGTGCTTATTTAGGCTCCAACTCCTTTTTTCATTTGGTTTGTAGTAAATTAATTCGTACTATTTGAAGTTTTTTTATATTTTATTAATTTATTTATTCAT
Organism: Viscum album; assembly: GCA_963277665.1. NCBI lineage: Eukaryota > Viridiplantae > Streptophyta > Magnoliopsida > Santalales > Viscaceae > Viscum > Viscum album. Next base: position 1,621,839,003 of record OY728158.1, read on the forward strand.
ATTTTGATTATTCTTGATGTTTGTAAAATATTTTTAGTGAGTCACCATTGGAATTTTGCAATGGTAGTCCATTATTCACCATTGGATATCTCCAACAACGAGTCATGATTCACTATTGGGCATCCAACGATAACAAATTTTTTATTGACTATACTGAAGAATTTTACTTCCATGTTTCATGGAATAAGTTTTAATTTGGTTGGATGAATTTATTTTTTTATTAAAAATTGGAATGGTAGGTCATGCTCTATTAATTCACCATTATACATTTCCTACGGCAGGTTATAAGCCACCGCTCTTTGTTTCAATAGTAGGTCATGAGCCACTGTTCTGTGTTTTCAACAGCGGGTCATGAGTCACCAATTTTTTTTATTATTCAATCATTAGATACATTTTTTTTGAAAATTTTATTTCGTATTTTAATTGATGTTCTTAAAAATAAATATTTTTTTAAATATTTTTTTATTTCATGTTGAAATAAATCTATAGAGTATGTAAAAAATAATTGTAATATTATTTTATGAACATTTATTCAAGCAGTTTGTAATTCATGTCATGATATATTTTTTTTTAGCTTTTCCTATATGTATAATATATGAGATTATAATTTTATTTCATTTTTTTATAATTTTGAATAGTTTATAATTTATTTACTTAACATTTTAATTGTTTTATATTAATATTTAATGAATAAATATAAATCTTATTTGTAATTCTCTATTTTTTAGTGGGGATTTAACAAAGAATGATAATGATCATTTTATTTCTATTTTTATGCATTAACAAGTGTCATAAATATATTGGACACAGACATGATCCTATAGGATCTATGTTTAAATTATTATGGAGATCTCTTAAAGGAATAAAAACAAATACCTATTCAAATCTATCATTTTGATCTCTGTGATAAATCTTAGACATTCTTGCTAATTTGGATTGTTCATGAACTTATGAAACTTCTATACTCTTTCTGTAATAACTAAAGGACTTTGTCTTCTACATTTTCCCTTCCAAGTGATCAATGATCATCGATATTAATCTTCTTTGACATTATGATCATTTATTAATTTTATTTTATTTGTTTTATTCATGTAATATTGTATCTTTCTATTTGTATTTCTTGTGTATGGATTATTATTTTCCCCATAAAAATAAGTTATTTCTTTCTATGGTGATTATACCACCCAAAAGGAAGTTTGGGTTATGAAACCTGATAAAAAATCCAGATACAAACTAGGTTGAGTATCATGAAGAAAGATTAGGTTGTGCCTCTGGGTTAGTTAAAAGTAAGTGTCTGTAAACAATGTTCTCACACCTTTAAAAGTGAGTTACTTAGTTGATAATTGTCTCCTTGAGGAGTAGAGAATATTGAGAAGTACACTAGGATCTTTGTGATTCCAACCACTATAAATATTTGTTTAATCTACTTTTTATTTCTGCTGAAATTCAATTCAAGAACCCTACACTCACTACAGATTTATATTATATAAAATATGATTGTTTTTTTCATTAATTTTTAAAAGATACTATTCACCCCCACCCCTCTATCCATATTTTCCATCAATAATGATCCAATGTAATTTTCATCTTTGGGACCAGACATAGATTCACTGTAAAAGGCTTTGTTACTTGTGATGATATTCCCTCAACAATGCCCTCATGGGCCACCTTTTTGGTACAATACCCATTCACTTACCTAGGTCCATTAGTGGTTCAAGATTCCCTTATAGTTCAATATGAGGAAGAAAAGAATGGAAAACTTCAGTGCATAAGCCACAACAAAATCCATAGCACATGACATTAAACTATAGTTTTACCCCGTATAAAAGTAGAATGCCCCTTGACGAGGGAATATCTTACCCTATCTGAAACTGGGATGCCTCATGCACCAAGTAAGAGACAAATCACACATTACCCCATATAAAATTGGGTTTCCTCATAATGTGAGATAATATGATATCCTTGAAAGACAAAATTACACCCTACTGGTGTCAGTATCCTACCATTACATGTCTTATAACTATATTTGTCTTGATTTACATCCTCATGGGATACATGGTGACACATGGATATTATATATCAGGCTTATCCCAACCACAAAATTATTTATAGTACATTACCCACTTCTCTGACACTTTTCAGTTTCTTTGATATGGATAACCACCATCCTATAAATCTGAACAGGATAGCTATTAAAATTTCCTCATGCCACACTAGCTCACCTACCATCATGGGATCACTCCTCAAAAGATCTTCAGCAGCAAAAAATATATCTCATGTTTCGATCTTGGTCAATGGTCGATCTTATATTTGTTTTCCTCATCTCTAACCTACATGGGTACAAAATATGTGTTTCAAATATGGTAAGAAGTTGTTCCTCATCTGTTGATTATTTCCCCCTTTTTTTATCTAGGTCTAGGAAGTCAGAATCTCCCTATTGGGATTTTCTGGTCACTCCTTCTCATTGTGTTCTCCTCTATGAGCAATGGGAACTCCATACTGCTTCATGTTTCTTGTGCCGATCATGGATCACACAGACATAGGAATTGGGAGGGGGTTTTCCCCAAGAAAGGTTGAAAAACATGAGACCCGATAAACTAAACTCTATGACCTTAAACAAGGAGTCCAATTCCAATCATCATAAATATAAACTATTTACAAGTCCCCTCAATTTTTTTTTTGTGTTGAATTAGGCCCCCTTTATCGCCCGTTCACATTGGGTTTGTTAATTTTCTATACTATGAATATCCATTCAAGGTCCTCCATAGTACAAGTATTATGTAAAAAACTATTTTCCTTCAATACAAGATTTATGACCATACACTAAGAGAAATGGTTCAAGAATCATGACCTTTGTAACACCCCGGCCCCAGTTACCCAGAGTCGGTGCATTATTTTAATACATTGACATGATTACAAGGAATCAAGTCCCGAAGGACCGATCAGTTTAGCAGTCTTGGAAAATATATTATATAAATGAATGTTACATTACACTTTATAACATACAACACAACATAAATAATCCTTTATGAACGCCGTTATCCCCTTAGCTAAACCCTGCATATCAATCACAATACACTTCTTGGAATCCTGGAAAAAATAAAACATAGAAAGGGGTGATCACAAACGCTCAGTAAGGGTAAGAAATATAGTGGAAGATAACATAAATATTAATCATGGTGAATAATTGAAACCACATGACTTTACCAATAATAAACATGAATACTTTTATGGCAGGAATATGAGCTGAGTAAATAATGCCATAATAAAACATAATCAAGGGTATTCTACTAGTCGAATGATCACATGAACCATCAATATTATTTTCATAATGAGGGAATTTATAATACTAGAATTTAATTTTTGTGTCAAGGCCTCGTGCTAGGACCTATGGGCTACCTGTAACCAGACCCAAACCCAGAGATCCTTTATAACCGGACTCCATCCCGGAGAGCCTCTATAACCGGACTCCAACCCGTAGAGCCTCTGTATCTGGAATCTATCTCAGAGAGCCTCTGTAATCGGAATCCAACCCGAAGGGTCTACTGTAATTGGACCCCAACCCAGAGGGCTTACCTTTACTGATCCCTGACCCAGAACATACTAGTCCAATACATTCATCAAAATAAAAGGTTTAAATATAAAATAAACATTCGTATTTAAACTAGCATATGAAATGTCAATACTTTAACCATAAACCATGAATGGTATACGAATAGTACATTCATAGTCAAATATATCACAAAACCTTCAATACAATTTGGAAGTTTTGTATCATAATAAATCAACTTCAAATAAACTTAAAATCCATCAAAGAATGTTGACATAGATGAAATCAAAACATTTTTTATGAAAATATATCTTTCTATTTTGAAATCATTTAAGAGTCACATAATTATAAATAAAACAATTATTTTGAAAATATTCTTATAAGATTTTAATGTAAGCTTCGATGATGTTATAATGGTGGAAAATATCCGCACCCGCCGTATAAGTTAAAAAAACATTCTTACCTTAATTTTGTCGAAATGGTCAGAAAGTACCTTGTTTGGAAAACGACAGAAACATTCCTTTCTAAATATATTATAAAAGTCAAGAAAGGGTATAAATTACTTTAACCCATGTCTATATAATAGTAAGAATGTTTTGAAATACATTTTTAAGAAACATGGATGTGTATGATAAAGAGGTACCAGTAGATAATTATGTATAAACAACCTTAGATAATAAAGAGATTGTGAAATTAACCTTACCTTGTTGTAATCAATCAAGTTGTATGAAAAATAGTTAATAACCAAAAAATGAATCACAAAATATCATGAATATAAAGACAATAATAATAATATATATCAAATGGAAGTACAAAATACACCACATGCAATAAATAAGTGGTGAACAATGGAAATCTCACGGAATTAAAAGTGTGATAAGAAACCCCTTACCTCATGTCCGACTTGACCTGTTCATTCTTTAATATCCTGAATAATAAACTAAAGATAATTTATACTTTCTTATGAAACTTTCTCAAGTTTATTATTCCTTTTATATCACTTATTACCATGTTATAAACATTATGTAATCATTTAAGTTAATAACGTTCGTTTTGTCGATATTTGGAACTTGAGTAAAAAATGAACACCTTATAGTTACGAGTTGTTCACATGGTCAAAATTTCATTATATAGAGAATGATATTAATGATTTAGATATCATATATATCATATATATCTAGTATATACACGTATTTATAACAGTACATATCATTTTGGGGTAAGAAATGAAATGCACCGTCCATGGAGACGGTAAGACGTACGTACGCATGAACGCTACTTTCATTTCTATTTATTATTTTAATGGAATTAAATCATAATGATACATAGTTATATTATAATTACAGTATAATATCATATATAATATCATCAAATCCATCCTTTATACATCCCACATATGGTATTAACGAGTCATATCACTTTGAGGGGGCGGTAGTCCGCACTTCCTCAAATGGAATTATCACGTTTACCCATAATGGAAACCATTAAGGTATGATATAAAAGAAAAATACAGAAGCATGGAGAAAACATAAACATAATATATATCATATATAAATACAGTGACATCATAATGGCCACCATGAGAGGCGGTAGGAGTAATTGAACAATCATCGTTTTGTGAGGCCTTAGTTTTCCATCCACAGAAACATTATGCTCTTCACCAATTAGATGGAGGTGTGTGTAAGTGTAGTTCAAATACTTATCATAAAAACATCATAGTATATTTAGGATTCTGTTTTTGTTATAAAAGAAAGGAATAAAAAGAGTTTAGGGGTTTCAGAAGTAAAATAAAAAAAACAAGTTAAGAGAAATTGTTGCTTTTAATTTGGGTAACTTCCTTTGGTTTGAATCAAAAGGACTTCTTAAAGTGCATTATTCCTAAGGTAAGGCTTCTAGAATGAGAATAGGGATGTAGTGAGCTTAATTTTTCAGAGTTTGGATGAGTCTAAAGGCTTGAGAGGTGTGAGGAATGAGTTATAAGTGGTCTCTTTTTATAAGGGGAGGATGGGCTCTTTAGGAAAGTGTGAAAATATTATTTTATTATATAATGATATTCGGCTTCTAAAAGACCAAAAATAATTAGGGTCTAAGATAAGATGACTCATGGTCAAAATAAAATTATCCAATAAGAATTGGACATGTTTTGGATATTATTTTAATATTTAAAATCTAAATTATTTAAATCATTTTTTAATGAGGTAAATACTGCATCATTATTGGGTCATAAATAATTTAATTTATTCAATGTCTAAAAATTATAAAAAACTACCATGATGTAGGAAATAGTTTTATCTTTACAATTAATATTTATAGTAAAAAATATTTCTTATATAACACCATATAAAAATTAATTACTAAAAGATTTTTGTTTATGTCAATTTTTCCTTTACTTTAAATTAATTAATCTAAAGTGTCATTATCATTAATAAGTGGCTCCATGTAGTCCCAAAATCTACCCAAGTATTTCCATGGTCGGAAATTACTCCTAAAATAAGTTTAGGACATGTGTTAAGGTAATTTTGAATCATTATAATATTATTTTTACCTTATATTACCCTATTTACCTTTAACCGTGGTAAATAAAAGTCAAAAGTTACTATTCAACATAAATTATTTTCATCTTATTGAACCAAATTTTACTTACTTAGGTTAACCGTGTCTCTTGGAGTTTTGAAATTCAACTCACAGAAGTGGTAAAATTAAGTTTTATGCAAATTTGCAAATACTCCTAGGAGGTGTGTAAAAGACGGTAAAATGTTCAATAAATTATATATATATATATATAAACTTATTATAAAATGACTCTAATGAATTATTTTGAACATATATAGGTATTATGTATCTATTCTGACCTAAAATAAATTTAAATAAAATAAATAATTATTTAAATAAAATGTCGGTTTTAACCAATAACCTAGTGTTTTTCACTATTCATCAAAAATTGATGTTTCTCAGAAAAATACCAAGAATTAAGCCTAAGATATATTTGATATTAAAAATTCAACAATTATTTCTATTTTACTAAATTAAAAACATATAAGTTTCATTAATTGATTTAAAATTAATTCCCATTGTCAAAATAAATAGCATGTTTTTGAGCAACAATATCTATCAAAAGATTGACACTTGTTTATGTCCAATTTCAAAGTGAAATTAATTATAACGACCTAAATTGTATTAAATGATAAAAATATAATCTAATTATACTTCAAAACCAATCAAATTCATAATTTAACACTATAAATTATTTTGATAAAAAAGTTGCTTTTAATTATAATTTAGTATTTTTCACTATTTACCAAAATATGAAAGTTATCAGAAAAATACCAAAAAATTTATCAAAACTAAATTTTTATCCTCTGATTCTAAAGAAGAAGTTTATTTTGTCAAATTGAATACATAATAGTGTCAAATATTGGATTTAAAAAGGGTTATCCTTCAAAAGGTGGTAAAATTGCATTTTATGAAAAATACTTCCTTTATCTAAAAAACTGAATTTGTTCTTATATTATGTCTAAGAAACACATAATATGGATGTTAAAATTATATGGAGTATATAAAACTCAAAATGCAGTTAATAATATTCATAAACTCTTTTGAACGACTATATTGGTAAGCCGCGGTGCGCTTGAACTCGGTGTTGCGTGTAGTGAAAGTTATTGAATTACTTTGAATAAATAGTGTACTATGAAATATTGGGGTGTTACAACCTTAAACTATGTGCAATTTTTATTGGAGGGGTTTTGTGAAGAATCAGGTGGCCTCCTAGCCCCTCAATTCATGTTAGGTTATCCCCGTTTAATGTCGCAAATTTTCCTTCGAGGCATGCAAACTAAAGTCTAATATTTATGAACTTAAAGTAAATTACATAGTCTAATAATTAAAACCATAAAATATTTTCCCTTGGTCCAAACTCTACAAATTTAAACTAGGAGTCATTGGTCCAATCATTACAACCTTAAACTATGTGAATATAAGGTGTATCTGGAATATTACATGTGGCAAGGCCTATTGGGATAACCATTCATACTGGTTCAGATTTCCTTTCACATTACATTAAAATGTATCCCTAACCCATGAAATGGGCATGAGATAGCCTCTTGACCTGATATGAGGAAGAAATGATGTGAAACTCAGCACATAAGCTCCACATACCACATCCTAATCACATGACATTAAATTGTGCAATCTTCACCATATGAAATTAAAATGTATGTCCAACATCTTTAACATATGATGACTAACTGAACATATATTATCCCCAATACACAATGTAAAACTATGAGGCATCTTATTCTCTTGCTTGAGAAGCCCTTTCTTCTTGCGTTGTTTACCTACCATATCATCCATGTATATCGACTGTCGCTCGGGATACCAGATGGAGATGTCACTGGAAGATGATTTTAACATTTTATCAGATCCATGGTCCTACACCAATGTTATCTAAACCTCAATAGTTTAATTATAAGAGTTATAGAATCTATTATAACATTCCTTCACTGCATCTTCATGCTTCACGTCCCCCTTATTTGGATCCTCATCCTCTTACACATCTAAAGTGACCCACTAACGACAATAGTGACTAGAAAAAACGGCTCACCTACTATCTTATGCCAATGAATCTGGATACTTTTAATGAAATTATGAGATAGGTTATGTGCTTCAAACATGGTTTGTGGTCGAACCTCAGTTTTCTATCCCCATTCCCCGATAACAGTACAAATGTTGTGTTTCGAACACAGTCAATTGTTATCCAATATCACCACACCATTCCCACGGAGTTCTAGATCTTTAGAATCATGATTCACACTCTCCATTCCTCTGCATTCAAGTATAATTCAATTCCCCTATTGTTACCCCATTTTTGCACTAACACATGTTGGAAAAACAAGTCTGTTGTTCAGAGACCCCCATTTTCCAACCACAACCCATCTCAGTTTGAAAACTCCCAAAGGCGATCAATGTAACATTTCAATACCAACAAATTTAAACCTATTTATCACTCTCATACAATAGTATGATTGAGATGCAATGGTCCCTATGGTATGAATTTTCCTCAGTGATTTCCTCAGAACATAGTCTGCCTCTCCCTCCTCATCCTCATTGGACCCCATTCTGAGTGGAGGAACTTTTGGTACTATAAAAAAATCCAAGAATGTAATTTTTTTTGATAATATTGATCCAAAATCATAAATCATTTTGCAGGTTTTGATTCTACTAGTTGTAGATCCCAAACATAGTTACAAATTAGAGGTTATGGCCGTTTGAATTCAGGATCAGTATACCGAAAATGGTTCATAGAGTTCCATTCAAAAAGGTTCATTCATGGAGTCACATTCCTAGATATCCCATTCAAAGACTTACAATAAATGAATTACATTAAAAAAGGTATAGTTTTCAGAGGTCTGATTTATAGATGTATCATTCATAGAGTTCCCTTCATGAGTGTGCGAAGGGTTGATGATAATATCCCTGAAGTGGAATTCAGACTCACGAAGATCACACACTTACGAATCTCATAATGATTTATGAAAAACTCCAATATTTTTTAAACACATACCCTATTAATACAAAATTTAGTTTGAAATTTTAGGGAGAAATGATGGCCTATCAAATTCCAAAAAATCAATACCTATTCATGAACCACATATGTTTCACCAACAAAAGAGAAATTGGATCACATAATATATCCAATCACCATGAAACCACCTCCCTTGTGTTTTTGAGAGCTTCCATCCCAAGTGGAGAATCCTTTCATGATGACGTATTCAATTTTTAGAAAAGAAGGCCTTATGAGGCACTTGATGATTTTTGAAACATTAAACCTTCATGAAGCACTACCTTCATGAATCAAAACTTCTCTTTGAGGTAGGGGAACCTTATTTCACAAAGAATACATATTTTCAAAGCCCCTTACCTTCACAAGGAACCTATGATTCATGAATAATATCTTATTCAGGATCTAAGAATCATGAGATCTCTCTCCTAGGAATCTTTATGGTGCCTCCCTTCTACAAAAACATTTTTATGAAGGCCATATACTTGGGGCCTCCATACCAATCCAGGACCATTTCAGTTGCAACTCAAGTCCCCATGTGACTAGTTCCACCCCTTTTTATGTCTTACCACTCCACTATAAGTGTAGTATGAGACTTTAATATACTAGTTTTTTCTTTGAATAAGTTCTTTAACCCCTGTTTCTTCAAAGAATAAGGACTCTAACATCATCGTCATGATTAACTACTCATCTATGGAAGTTAAAACGCCATGTACTACCCAGAGGATCATGAAAATATGTCATGTAAGCCCTAGGGGTGAGGAGTGAGTCCCCCCATGTCTGAGCTGCATGACTTAAAATTCATAGCTCCACATCATAGTCATACAAAGTTAAACTACACAATAAAAAACTTATAACATGATGTAAAACTATGATCTTACCCTTTGTGATGAACATAGTATGACCCATGTATGGTCATCATGGGATTCCATCCTCTCCCACTATAAGCCACCAAACTTCACTCGTAGGAAACTTCAATGTGTAATATCTATATCATTTCCCAAAGGGAAATACTTTTTTTGATGATAATCTTCTACATGTAATCCCCACAAAATCCCTCATCATTTCTCCTTTCGCAACACTAGCATCCTTACCACATGATGATAAACTTCATGAATCTGTCCTAACACACAACCTTAAATTTCATCATCTAAATACATAGGTTTTGATCCCTATATTCTAAATAGGGTACGTAGGAAACCTCCTTGAGGTTAAATACTAACATTTGTAAAATATCCAGGCGTGAAACATTCCATCCTAAGGACACACATCCAGAATCTACATCTATGGGACATTATGATCCACAACTACAGATACAACTCCATGGGGTATTCTAATCCATTTGTAAACTATCAAGTTATGACACATTACCCTATAGGGATGCACCTCCCTAATCCTCCTCCATAAGTAATTTTGATCCAAAACTCTAGATCCGACTCCATGGGGTGTTCTGATCCATTGGTAAACTATCTAGGTGTGACACTTTCCCTATTAGAGAGATAACTACTGGATCTGAGTTCACAAGGCCTTATGATCCACAACTACAGATTCGTCTCCATGGGGGATTATAATCCATTGATAAACTATCATTGTATGAAACTTCCCTCCTAGGGATGAACTACTAGAATCCAGCTTCACAGGCTGTTATGATCCAAAACTCTGGATCCACCTCCACAGGGTGTTATGATCTACAACTCTGGATCCACCTCCACGAGGTGTTCTAATCCAGTGGTAAATTATCTATGTGTGACACCTTACCTCATAGGGACACACCTCCATAATCATCCTCCATGGGGTGTTTTAATCAAAAAATCATATCACCACAATATTCTAATCTTATGCCCCGATCAGTCACAAATATATGTTTCTATCAGTCCCCACATGATGTAGAACTTTGACCTAACCCAAACACTTACCCCATGAAATAAACATGGTATGCCTAAGGTATAAATACTAGTAATATTTACACACCTAGAGTTAAATATCTTGTGATAAATATGATATGACTTGTATTACAAACCTAAGATTCCTCTTATGAGATTCCCTCTAAAGAGGAAGATTTATTGGTAACCTATGTGTCGAATGTCCAAACATTTCCAACGTTGAAGGTTATTTCCCTATACATAGAGAAGTAGTGTAATTAACCAATGTCCACAAAGAGATGACAATGGAAATTAATTCCATGAACATGACTTAAATATTTTATGTATACCTGTACAAGGAAATGATCTCCAAGGAGGAATCCATGGAAGGAGGAACTGATATCCCATCATCCCATTTTGACCAAGGAGCAGACATCACTGATTAAAGTGATTAATGATGTCTTCCTTTGGAAAGTGGTAATGTAGGGAAATAGAAATACAACATGTGCATAACATGTATGTGGGCCTTTAAAAAAGCATAAAAACAATGATACATACAACATAGATATACAGAACCACACAACTTTATTTCTATCACAAAATTAACCATTAAATTCACCATTATATTAAAAAATACAAGGGAATGTAAATTTAAAGTTAAAAAAGTATATAGACTATACAATTCTACAACTTTTTCAATGAATTCAGATCCATAAAATTTTTACATATAGAATTCAAAAGATAACACACCTTCATGATAGTCATTCTTAAATGGATGGGTAGTATTTCACACCAAAAAACTATAAATATATGTTGAATTATAACATGAAAATAAGGATATTTCATGCCAATTAACTTTAATAATTTCATTGAACCAATTTTTTTTACATTTAAAGAATAAATTTGAGGAAATTTGATACCATTGAGGCACTGAAATAAAATTATTTTCTCAGTCATGTATAATGTATGACAAGAAGGTGGAAAATATGTTCTTTTTTCATTTAGGAGTGGGATCTAACTCTAAATGTATTCCTATTGACATTAAATCCAATATTTCATTCAAACCATCCTTTATCTTTACTTTAATATATAAGAATGTTCAAATAAAACTTTCATATATGTTCTTCTCAAAATGAAACACATCAATGATATGTTTAATATCAAGATATCTCCAATATGAAAGATAATAAATTATTGATTGTTTCATACATATTTTTTCAGTACCGGTTCTTTGAGTCTTTCCCAACATGACATTAATGTTTTTAACTCTCTCAAAATAATGATTAGTTGAAAAATCATTGGAAAAATTATCAAATTCTTGTAATATTTTGAATGCCTTTTTTAATATTTTATAAGAGTGATTATTATACAAAAACATTCGATGAACCGTTTACATTATTTTTGTCTCATATTTTAAATGAGAAAATGAAGTACCTTATTAAAAAATTGGACAAAATATATGGACCTTAACACTATATCCATGAAAATCTCCATATGCTAGGAAGTCATTTATAGTAAACATAAGTATTTAACTAAATTGAAAATATTCATTTTTATAAGAATCATAAAATTTTATACCTTCCTCCCATAAGTGTTTCAAATAATCAATTAATGATAAAAAATAAACATCAATATCATTCCTAGGTTGTTTTGGAATAAAAATCATTAAACTCAACCTGATATATTTCTGATTCATAAAAAATTATGAAGATAAGTTGTAAATTATCAAAAAAACTAGCCATGAACAATGTTTTCTATAAGGGATCCAATATATATTAATTCAATCTATCCACAACCCAAGTTAGATATTTCTAAATTCATTTCCAAAATTTAAGAAATAGTATTTCAATTTTATTCTATTATGGACAACCAGCTGGATGAATTAATTTTCAATCAGATATTTTATCATATACATTCCATGTTAACATTTTTCTATCATTTTAATTTTCAAATACAAACTTTAGAGGGTGAATTATAGGAAGATACCAAATTTAATTAGTATGTGTTTTGGTACTTGGAATAATAGATGAATCATGTTTTGATTTTTTTCCAACTTATATCATCATGTCCTTTATTTAGGACTATTTTAAAGACCTTTGTATTCCTAACAATAATACACAAAACCATTTGGTGTAGAAATGTATATTTTTATACCCCAATCCCATCAAGAATATCATTTTCTTAATTATAATTTGAATTTAGTATATCATTTTCTTCAAGAAGTATATCTTTCAAAAACTATAATAATTCTATAAAACTTTTATCACTCTATCCATTTATGGATTTCAAATTCATAAATATTAACACCATTTATAAGACTATTAATTTTGTACAATCTAGATACAATGTTTTTTCAACATCATCATATAAGTTATCAATAGTTGATGTTTTATCAATTGTAACTACTTCAATATCAAGAATCATTTATTAAATTTGATAAAAAAATTGGTTTTGAAATTTATCATCATCATTAGAACTTGAATCTTACCTAATTTCACTATTACAAATCCAAGTACTATAATTTTTATTAAAATATTGGAAAATTAAATGATCTTTTATATCTTTGCTTTGCAACTTTATCATATTTAAATATTTCAACCATGGAAAAAATAGGTTGTTGTTTGGAATACTTTATTTTTAGAAAATTACAAAAAGGTATCAAACCTTTCCTCACATTTATCACTTTTTCAACATCCATTAATACAATTATGATCCATTATCACATGTAAAAAATGGAATTATTATATATAAGTTACCGTATTTAAAAATTAAAAATAAAATGTACTTTTATAAATAACAGTAGAAATAAAAAAATCAAATTGTTTACTTTTATCATCATTGTTCATTATATAATGAAAAATAAATAAATAATTTTTTTATTAAAGAAAGTTAAATAAAAAACAGTCAAAAATAAAATAAAATAAACTATTATAAAATAATGATAAATTAAAACACATAATAACAACCTATAAAGTAAATTATAATATTTTTTTATAAAGAAAATTTACATTTAGAACATAAAATTTATGTATACACATGGAAATAATAAACACACACATATTAAATCACATATAAATGATTAAAAGAATGATGAATACTAGAATCTATTGAACATTCCAATTATAGTAGATTATCAAAATGAAATACCTTAAAAGTATAGAATTTAGGTATAATCATGACCAACATAAACATAAACTTATCAAACCACTTAGAAATATTAAACAAACAACAAGTACATAAATTTTTAAAATATGATTATATTATAATTTTAACTATATGAACATAACTAATTCAAAAACATAAGAAAACAAATATTAATTCAATAAATTTCACCTTTAAAATCAAAGAATATCTTTATTTATCTTATGAAAAAATTATCAAACCAAACTTATACCTATTTATTTTGGATCAAATAAATATTTATCATAAAAATGCGATTAAAAATTTATGTATGAAACAAAAAATGAACTCTTATTGTTATTTATTGATAATTAAAACATCATAAAACCTATTATTCAAACCCTTTTCTTATTCATAAGGACCAAAAATATTTTTAAGGTCACTATACTTCATTGATGATCTGGTAAAAATTATAAAATCATTATATGGAACAATTTTTTCAATAAAAAATTAATTACTCCATTATTCAAAGAATAAATAAAATAAGTTAACTATAAATTGTAATAATGATAGTTTTTTCATTGGTTATTTGTTTCTTAGACCCTTATTACACCACTTTGCTTCCCTAGATTATAGAAAATTATATGGCCACACTAGATGCATCACAATTTAATTCATAAGTAACCCTTACAAAATAAAAACATAAATAAAGGCATTGAATAATCATTCAATCACTAAGAGTACTTCTAGTAACCATTAATAAAAACACCAATAATTACTCCATGAATAAAAATACCTTTGAGGGCTTAATAAAACAAAAAATATTGATGAAGAAATCCTAGAGAGGACTAAAGCTACAAATGAGGAAGGATTATGGGTGTTAATAGTAGTGTCCGATGAAGGATGATGGTGGATGATAGAGGTTGAGTTTGGACTATGGACATAGGATAGATGAATGAAGGTTTAGGTCATTATGGGAGGGAAAAAATAATCTTAATGTGTGAAACAAAAAAATAGGGACCCCAAAATTTTAATAATGTTTTTAAATATTTTTAACATCATATATTTTATAAATGATGTTGAAATACAATTTTCATTGTTGATTATTTTATAATAAATGTTGAAAATAAAATTTTATCATTTTTAAAATTAGTTAAAACATAACCAATGATGAAATATTTTTCCACATGGGTTTTATAAAACCAAAGTAAAAAATGATTTCTTAAAATTTTATTTTTCAATAGTGCATCTAGATGCTTATAGAACCATAGAGTGATTCATTTAAAGTTTCAAATTAATTAGATAAAAAATGACTAAAGGAATCTTGGTCTCCACTCATGTACTCAATATGAATGGGTTTATCAATGGTTTAAGCCTCAAATACTCAATATGATTGGGTATATAAAATATTATTCTATATGATTGAATATGTTGATAAATAAATGTGACTAAAAGGTTTCCCTATACCTTCTTTAGTTATAGAAATAAATTATATTATTCTATTAGATATATTATATCAACTTTATATTTTACAATTGTTGTGAATATGTAGAATTTTAGAAAGAAAAAATAATTGAAGTTTGGAGCTTGGAAGTTTCTTTCAAGTAATGGTGAAAAGAAGTAACTTAATTGATAACTTGGATTCTTTAATCTTGGATAAAATTTTCATAAGATGTGTATTTTTATCTCATTTATCACTTAATAAGAGAATGTAAAAAATAATTGTTTAAATGAGATAGGTGTTTTAATACACATGTTTTAGGATTTGTTTAATTCTATAACATGATTTAAGGGGATAGTTAAAATGGATTGTTCTAGTCAAAGAATTTATTCTATTTTGTTCCACCAAAATTATCCAATAACATGATTTAATTCAAAGAACATTTACCTAATATTATCCATGTGTTGGGAATATATATGAACCAGTCATATGATGTCTGGGTTCTAAATTACGGTATAGAAAATACATGTAGGAAAAAGTTCAAACTGAAAGAAGAAAGGTTAGTTGAATAAGTTCAAAAACGTTTCTACAGGAAAATAATCAAGTACATTGAAATATAGTGTTGTCAGGAAGGAGGAATAACGATTCTATATGATGGGATTATTTAGAATACCTAAAGAAGTTTAGGAAACTCCATAGAATGTACATGCCAAGTATGGGTGTTATAAAAAATAATTCTTTGATTTTTAAAGGTATGTGTACCACCCATATATTTTATTAAAATATATATTTTTAAATAAATTTATTTTATTTGATAGCTTTCATTACACGCAACACTGAGTTTAAACAAACCATGATATTTATTAAAATATGATTACATGATCATTATAACCTATCCATTAAATTGGTGGGTATGAATAAGATTAAATAAATTATGAGATATATAAAAATATCCTAAAAAATATAAATGTATTGATTAATTATTAGGAAATAAGCAGTAAATTTTTAGAAAAGCTATATTATGCATAATAAAATAGATTTCCTTCAAAATGATTTTTATTATTATTTGTGAGAAAATATTATATTTAATTTATGAAAATTTTATAAAATTTAGTTCATAAAAATAAATACATTTTTGAAATAATCATATCAAAATTATCATAGGGTTATTTTATTATAATTTTCTGAAAAGATTGATTTCCTAGTGAATAGTTAAAAATATTGATTTTTATCAAAAAATGCATTTTTTATTTTTGGAATGAAAAAAGTTCAATATTTTTAAAAAAATTTCATAGTAAAATTATATTTATTATATTTTAAATAATACAATTATGTTTATTAGAATAAATGGTATGTTTTAATTTAGTATAAAAACATTTTTATTGGTAAAATTTTTTTCCAGAAATTGTTTTATGCGTGAAAAGTGTTTTTATCAAAATAAATTAAATTTATCATTATTGGTGAATGATTTTAATTAAATTTATATATTATATAATCAAAGAAAAGTTTTAACATTCATATAATATAATTATAAACATGGGATAAGACTTAATCTGGTTTTATTCATAAAAACTGTATTTTTCAAAAAAGTGGTTTTTGTTGCATTATGCGCACTTATATTAAAATTAATTACTGAAAATTATATGTATTGAATTTGATAAAATTTATTCCATATTTAGAATCATAAAATTCAAATTTGGTAAATAGTTGACTTTTATTTTTGGTCAATATGAATATTAATCTTGGTACAATTTATCACCTCGGTAATGGGTAAATCATGTTAATCTAGGTTAAAACTAAGATATAAGGTGAGATTTTTCTAATCATAATTATTATTAAATGTAAAAACCCATGTTTTTTAATATATAATAATTCCAAGAGTTTTTTAACATTTCAATTATTGGGAAGATGAAATCTTGTTTTGAGCTTCGAAATATAAATAAGAGACTTGTATCACTTTAAAGTGATTTTTTAGATGCGCTTTAAGGCCTGGTAGGTTTATTAATAATTAGAATGTGTTTAGAGATTATCTAACTATATTAAATCAATTTTAGGAAAGGCTAGTAAGGGCACACTATTTGTTTGAAACCGTGCGGTCCTCCCGGAGGAACCATGCACCCTATTGCAGGTGTGCAGAGGTGACCCGCATGTGATGTGCATGGTTTTCCCGAATTGTGTTCCTAGAACACACACATTGTGATACTTAACTTAAAGCTATGGTATTTTAGGTGCACTATTTTTCAAACTATTCATCCCAACAATGTGTTCCCTTTTAAAAGGGGGTTTTCTTTGGGAAGTAAGGCCTGCATGGTTGGAACATGGTTAGCCAAATCGTACAACTCATTAATGGGATGGAAAAACCATTCCCCCCCTCAAGATTATTTTTTCCTATCCCTCAATTATTACTAATTTTATCACATTAGGGGTACCAAGTTAGTGATCCCTCCTATTCCTCACCAAGGATTTAAAGCCTCTCCCTCCTCCAGACTCCATTTCACTCACTGTTGGTCTTGTTGAATGCATCTCAGTAAGATATTTGATCCTTCAAATCCTTTCTTCATTTATATCTATATCAATGATGCTATTATTAAGAGATATATTTTGATCTATTTTTAGTGAGTTTTTTAATCTACTGATTTATTTTATTTCATATCAGACTAAGGGTCGATAATGGATGAGTAGTTCATCCTAATAATGAGTTAGGTGGTATAAATGATTTTTCCCTAAATCTACACTGTTTATATGATATTAATGTTGTTATACAAACCTGAATTTACAGGTTTCACTTATAAATTATAAAATTCATTAAATTAAATGCTTGAACCCCATTGATATGGTTGCAGGTTATGAACTATCCCTGAACTAAGTATTGAGGGTGAGTTTACTAAATCACATCATGATAATGGTTCTCCTTATGACTAAACTATTCTTGGGGTGTGTTAAATTAAAATGGTTGTTCTTATTTTGAAATGTTAATGTTTGGATTGCATTCTAGATCACACCAACTTGGTTTATTAAGTTTTCCCACTTGAGTGAGATGCTTAAATTTAATTAAATGATTTTTTATGATAATATCATGTTTTATAATACAAATACCTTTGAGGTTCACTGTCTTATAAATAAAAAAGTGAATTGATTTATAATGATAATAGTTATTGTATCATTGGCATGGGTTCGTACCATGTCCTTCATAATTATTGCTAAATGTAATGGCCACCTAATAACTTATAAATAAAAAATTTCTAATGAAAAAAATTGAATTTATTTTTGGCTTGGATGTTCTTATGACCTATATTTTAAAACTTTAAAGTAGATTATACTAAAAATAATCCACTATGCCATGATCTATGATGGTTTCCTCTTTATGGAATTTCATGATAAGGTCTAGAGGGAAAGTATTATTACCTTACATTTTATTATGACTAGAGGGACCCAGGTTAGGATCATTGTGAATGACGTCTCACACCCCTAGGTTGAGGATGATGGGTATGGAATCTCACATAACATGGGTTGTTGGGAATGGTGTCTCACACCCCATGGATTAGAATGATGATCATGGATATCACATCAATGAGTAGGATAGATGACACGACTTCCATATCCTATTTTAAAATATTGGGATTATGATATTTTTATTATAAGAACCTTTCTTATTATTCTGTTTCCATGAGACTGTTGAAAGTGATTTCCTTATTTATTTATTGAGTTATTATGGGAATGAAATCCCTTACGGAGTATAACACTCTTATGATTATATATGGATGGATGAGTTACACCTTAGGTCTTAACTAGTACGATTTATTTATATATTGAAGGACCCCAGAACACCCTGAGAGGGGAGGGGTGAATCAGGGTGAAATGTTTTTTAATGTTGAGGATCTTGTTCCCATGTTGGTAGGAACTTGTTATATATATCAAAAAAATGAAAGTAGGAAGTTTACACAACACTTTTACTTGGTTCACCACAAAGGGTTATGTCCAAGGGTCATCTGTCGATAGTGTGCCAGTCGTACCAAAATCCACTAATCTTCACTAGTTTATGGATTACAAGTTTTGGTCACAATCACACTGTGCCAGGCACACTGCCTTTACAAAGGTTCAAGGATAGCTCACTGCGTCCCTTGGGTCACTCCCATTGACTCCCCCTGGATCACTGTCTTTGGTGAAGTCCCACTCAGTTTATAATCATAAAGGTCTCTTCAAAAGAAATGCATTGAAGTCTTTGCCTCTATTCAGAACGAGACTCTTCTTGCATCGAAGTCCAAAAAGGATGCACTTGAAAGCACTAAACCACTAAACTATATATTTGGAATGAAAATAGGTTATAATGAAGATTTTTCACAACACCTACCCTTTTCACGAAATAACTGACTTTTGTGTGCAATACTTTATTTTCGCGTGGAAAATATTTCACGCAACAACCTCCTTTACACGCAGCCTCAACTTTTACGCGTAGCTTTGACTTTTTCACGCAACATTTCCTTTTATGCATATCTTTATGCGCACCTTCCACTTTTTCGTGATTCTTCCACTTTTACGCGCAACTTCAAATTTTACACGCAACGTCTACATTTACACGCGGCTTAAAATTTTACGTACCACACCTTTTACGCACAACTTGGACTTTTTCATGCAACTCAACCTTTTTCGTGGAACCCCCTTTATGTGAAAATTTTACGCGCATTAGCACTCAGATCTTCTCTATGTCTTCCGCTGTCCGGAATGAGGGGGGTCACCTCTTATTTATAGGCTTTGCCAACCCCCGTGTGCAAAACCCAATGTGGAGTGAAAAACCTCTCATTCTGCGCGCAATACATTTCGCACATGAACCGTTTTCCACACACATATCCATGCTTTTCTTGTAGCCTATTACTTTTTCATTTTATGACATTATGATTCTGAAACAGCTCTTGTGCGAAAAAATCTCGCTCCACTATTTTGCGCACCATGCTGTTTTTCGCGCACCGCACCTTTTTTCGCACACACCTCACCTATTTCATGCACCACTTCCTCTTTGCACGCACCCCCTTTTCCAACAACCTATGTCTTTATTTTTTAATTTTCAGGTCCAAAAATTTGGCAAACACTAGAGAACAGCTCCACCTTCAATACTGCTATCTGCTTGAACTGTATGATCACTTTACTGACACATGTTATGGACTTCCATAGAGGATTGACAATAAACACAAACCATACTCCAATTCATGTAAAGAACGACCATGGTTCCAACATATATATGGATATATAAGATTTTATGCATAGAAACACATAGACACATAATTATATATATATATATAGGGTGGCATGTTTAGAGATATCCTAGTTAGGTAGAAGTAGGTATACTCGGCCAGGTGTCCTTGAGAAACCTGAGCCTGACCTATTTACATATATTATTATAGCATTTATTTAATTTTAATATAACTACACAATAATTTATTTTAATTTAATGGATTGGATTATGCATTAAACACTATTGGTGGTGCCCTACTGATTATATCTCACACCCTGTTTGGGTCGCCATAACACTGGGGTATCCAAACATATCTCATGTTTGTATGATTATGTTTCTATATTTTACTTTCACACCATCATACTTCTTGGATATGAAAGAGTATATAAGAATAAAACCAATCTAGTGATTTATATTCTATTGGAGATAGCTACAAAGTCTGTTAATTATTTATTTCCTTTGTCATCCATAATATGTACTCTATATGCTTACCGGTATTTTTTTCAGAGCATGTTCATGCATGATCATTTATTCATTAATTATTTATTTCTAGTTAGTATTATATTATGATGAATTTATGTTTGTTTCTTATACTATATTGATTTACGATCCATAAGGTATATTCTTCCCACTAGACATCCATTAGACCCTCGCTACTAGTTGCAAGCCTCTGGTGTATGAGGATGCCTACATGCTTTGTGATAGCATGGCTAGTGATAATTATGATATATGGTCGATTAAATAAAATGTAATCATCTACCTAAATGGTGTTTTAATACATTTATTGAATGTGTAATTCTATTTAATCAAATTATTTTTTTATGTTGGACCATGAACTATTGGTTGCATGGGATAAAAAATTTATAGTTTCAATTAAATGGGTTCATATTGTAATTTATAAAGTGTATGGAAACTTTATAAATTGGGAAGTGTTGACCCATATAAACCATCTCATATAGAATTTCTATATTTTGAAATTAAACATGGAATATGGTTGTAATTAAATGGGAAGTAATGGTGTAATTTATAAAGTGTATGGGACTTTATAAATTGGAGAATGGTAACCCATATAATTAATGCATATATATAGAATTTCTATTCTAAAAACGGTACAAATATGGTTTCAACTACATGAATTTCATTTGTCACTAATAAATAAAAGTACCTTTATGACATGGGAATGATAGTTCATCTAACTGAACCATGATGCTTGTATATATTTTCTAAAATATAACACTTATAGAAAATAACTTCATTTGTACATAAATTTCCATCAATATTCTAGGTATGAAAACCCGTGTGACTAATTTTTGAAATGCACAACTGGACCCATGTATGTTAGTTGGGCCATGTTTCTTATGAGATAACTAGACTCAACCCAAGTAGGTTGGTTTGGCATAATTATTATGAGATGAAACCATTATGGGTGTTTTTAAATTTTCAATAATATAAAGTGTGATGGTTTGCATTTCATTGAACCGATATTGACATGATGGGACCCTTTAAGGTCACATTAATCTTTATATGCCTTGGTAATTAACCCCATGGGGATATGATTATGTTAATGGGATGGTTATTTAATGTTTCCTCATCTGATTATATTGTGTTACAAATAAATGTATGGTAGAATATTACCCGACTAGTCCCTTTAATTAATAAAATCCTTTTTTTCTGATTTTTAGATTTATTAATATGAGGTGGAAGTTAATTAAAATGTTAATTGAAGTCTAAATGGTGTTTTTCTCTATATTGTAAAGTGAAATTTTATTTAACCGAGAAAATTGTGAAAAATACTGAATTAAATAAATGGTCAAAAAATAAATTGTGAGATAATTTTCAAAATAATATATGGCATCAGATAAATAAACTGAATGGTACAATTACTCTAACAACTAGTACTTAATATTCTTAATTTATGATCTATTTAAAAAATTTAATAAATTATAATCATTTAAATTCATTAAAAGTGAAAACTGGTATAGGTGTTTATAGTAGGTTACCTTATTTAGTGGTCAACTTTGATGTTTCCTTGGAGAGGGAATATGGATGTTTCCCATAGATCCTACTTAACTTTGTCCTAGGGTTCATTGTACTTAAAGGTTAGGTGGTAAGTCCTAGTGATATTTTTAAGAATTACCTTATTTTAGGATTAATTACTTTTGTATGGAAAGTGATAACAAGTTATGGCAGTTCCTTATGATATTAAAGCATTGAAGAATTCTTCCTTTAAGTTTTCAGATGAGTGGTGTCGTTCAGGTGCCATTTTCCCTGAGTAGGGATCCTAGTAAGGAAGAGACACCCTTGATTAAATGGGTGATTAATGAGTTGGTTTACCATTTTTAAAGGCATGGGCATCATGTAATTCTCCAATTCAGTAGGTAAGACATTCCTTGGGCATGGTCAGATGCTTCTTAGGTCACGTGACCTTTTATATTTTATATGGGCTATCATATGACCAAAATGTGTAATGCTAGTTGTTCTATTTTTCTATTGTAGTTAAACATAATGTTATGCGTAGTGACCATCAAGTGAAAGTGATACATTAAATTGTTTTTTGTTTGTGAAAAAAGGTCACATAATAACTTAAACCATATAGATATCCAACTACTTTGATGAAGGGTCATGGTTCCTTGAAGGCTATGTTTACAGGTCATCTCTAGAGTAGAGTGACCTAGGATTTGTGTGATCATTATGAGAATTGTACCTTTCAACTAGAAATTGAGATTTGTATTATTCTAGTGGTTCATGATGACATCACATAAAGTATTTTGTGTGGTGTCACATTTGATCTAAATTAGTCTTGGATTTTACATCTAATACTAATGACACATATAGAATTGACTTATTAGGATCATTACATGTGTGTCTATGGGTGAATATTATCTAGTGCACTTATGAGAGGCTAATTTCACCCTCTCCATGCAATTTGATTTCAAAAATAATTTTAAGCCACATCTATAAACTAGGTTCAGTGGTGATGGAACATGTTTTATTTAATTTTTTTAATTCTTAGTAACACGATGAATAAGAAACTCCTAAGGCGGGGGATCACCACATTAGTCATGAAGAGCATACCATCCTAAGTACAAGGAACATAATTTTAAAGGGAAATTTGAAAATGGTTAGAATGAGTTTAAAGGATGATAATATTTTTAAATGTTTGAGATATCAAAAAAATAGTTTCATGAGGGGGAGATTGTTTTATACTTAATGGTAAGTGGGGATGCCTCTTTGTAAATGAGTTCCAAGGGAGATCCTAACTTAATAATATTGACATTACAAGTAACACATTCATCTTAGACTTGATGATTGAAAATAAATGGGATTGTGGTTCAAGTTTTGAATCGGGTGACATGGGAGTGTACACCTAACGCATAAGGAAAGTTTGGTACATGCCAGTTTCATGGGATACCTTTTGAATAACCACATAGTTGGTGGATGAGTGGAAGTTGAGGATCGATGGTTTCTTCTTGATGATTATGGGAACGGTGAACCAAATCTTGAGTAAATTAAATGTAGTTTCCATTATTAGGGATAATATAAGATCAATTTAGGAACCATAAGGCCATTGACCTATGTAGCACCTAGACACTATTTATCAGGTGACATGGTGTCAGGTGTTGGATAAGGATTTTATATCCTATTTTGATATGGTTGTGGATTAGAAGGAAAATAATGCACCTAGTGATAGAATATTGGTGTAATATTTATTTATATGTGAGTATGACCCCTATCTTGGATTCATTTGAGTACACTAAGAGAGCACCGATCATACACTAAGCTGAAATAATCAAATTCCCCTTATATCTTGATTGATGGACTCCTTAGGAGTACACTCAAAGAGTGGTTTAAAAGAATCCTTATGGTGTGGATATCACCATAGGTGATTGGATGATGTATCTATTGAGAGAAGAGTCATGACAATGCAAGACCAGTATTTGGATGATAATTTTGGAACTTTTATGTTGTTTTATAAAAAATAATCAGGAATGGTTCGATTATGAGACATCATTGAAAGTCCATTTTAGGATTCAGTTAACATGATTGATGAAATATTGAGGTGGCTCTATGTAAAGGCATTGGTATCTAGCATTTGAAATGCATCAGCTATCTAAGCCAATCATTTTTTAGGATAGTTGGATATAGGTATTTCAACTAGAACATTCTCAAAAGATGATATATAGTTGTCGTGGAACCTTTTCATAAATGTCATGTGTTTAGAAAGGTGTAGTGGAAAGGTTCATCTAGTAATCCTAATGATATCCAAAGTGACCAATTTTCAAATGGTCAATTCGAATTGATCATTGAGATCAGAGTGTGGTTCGGGGAAATTGTCCTCACCTATAATCAGGTGGATCATTTTGAGAAACATTTTAGGAGTGTCGTTAGAATGATATGGATGTTCTTCAGTAGGAAATTCCAATGGTTCATACGCCGTGACTCAGAATTGGCCATTCAAAGGTTAATACCTAAGGTGGGGAGTGACTTAGGCCTCTTGTTAAGGGAGATGATTAAAAAATCATGTCTTGGGTTAGATGAGCTTAGGTAAGAAATTTTTAGACATTTCAGGTTTGTTTATGATCATTTTCTCAATTTTAAACAGTTTACATACCATATGTCTGAAGTGAATCTCAAAGGTGTGTTGGTCATTATGAGATGTAATGTGGCCATTTGAAAAAAAAAATTATGACCCTTGTAGGTTAGTGGTTGATTTTTTTGTTCCCCAAGGCTTCTTAGAGGTGAGAAGTTCACACGTGAGGAGATTGTAATGTCTCTTGTTTTTGACCAGATAAGAGTTAAAAGGGTTTTTGATATTTTCAATTAGTGGGTAGACAAAGCCTTATTTTGAGATTCATAATGTAAATATGAGATTTGGATCACTTAAAAGTGATGTTTTTAGATGTATTTTAAGACTCAATAGGTGTTTTGGGAGTTCAAATGAGTTTTAGGAGAATCGGGACCTGATAACTCAAGTTCGGGAATGGTTGGTAAGGGAACATGGTTTGTCTAAAACCATGCATCCCTGTAAGAGGAACTGTGCACCTTGTTATAGGCATGAATAGGTGACCCAAATAGAAATGTTCATGGTTTTCCCAAACCATGCACCTAGCCTACATACTTAGTTCCATTTAACCAGTATCTATTCATGGTTAGGAGCAAGGTGTTTCAAACTGTGTAGCCCAACCATGAATCCCATTTTCAAAGGGGGTGTGATTTGGGAAGTAAGGCCCACACAGTTGGTGCATGGTTATCCAAACCATGTAGAATAAATATGAAAATAATTAATGGTCTAGAAAAGACCTTTTACCCCTCTATATTATTTATTTTCCTCTCCCTCCATCATTCGTGCACATCAGGGTGATTTCCTGAGAGCTCCCTCTTATTTTCAAGGTTTTTGTTTAATATTATGATTTCTTTCATTTCAGGTCGAAGAACGGGACAATAATAGTTGAGTAAATCATACCAAGTATGACGTAGGTTGTCTATATGTTTTTCCCTAATAGAGAATCATTTATATGATATCGTTGTTGTGACGTGCACCAAAAAATCCAAGCGTATATTTTAATTTATAAAATTCCTTACACTACCACAAAACAGGGCAAGGGAAGTGCTTCCCTTTACCAGCTCTAAACAAAAAGTGATGATAAAGGGGTGTGCCTTTATCATCTCTAGTTAAAAGTGCTGATAAATCTAACCTTTATCAGCACTAAAATAAGCGCTGATAAATTATCAGCGCTTATTTTAGCACTGATAAATGTTTTTATTCTTAATTTATATAAAATTATAATATTTATAATAAAAAATAATGTTTTTTTGTATAGATTAACAATTATATACCAATATTTATAAATATATACTCTTTATTGTTATAATTATTAATAAATAAATAAATATTTATCTTATATGTCATTTTAAATAAATATATAATAATATAAATAAATTATTAAATAAAAACCGCTTGAAGCTTTATCATCACTCGTTAAAAGTGCTAATAAAGGTATGTTTTATCAGTGATTTTATTTTAGCACTGATAAGACAAACTTTATCAGCGCTCTTATGAGCGCTGATAAAGGTTCCTGCAGTTTTTATTTAATAACCCTAACAGGATCCTCCTCTCTCACACACAGTCAAGATTTCACGGAAGCTGAACCAGGCCACTCTTCCACCACGACCTCTCCTCCTCCTCCTCCTCCACCACCACCACTGGGTTTTCCTCCTCCGCCGCGACCATCATCTGATCGTACCACAATTCACTGTTTTATTCCACCCTTACACCGCTGTTTTAAACTAGTTTTGTAATGAATATTCCAAATATAATAATAAATTTCACTTTATGTTTGAATCATTTAATTAATGTTAATCAAAATTATAATGGTCAATGTTACTTGTTTTTATTATTTCAATGTAGGTGGAGGTGATCTGGAGGGCCCTTGATGAAGTGGAAGAAAAATGGGCCAAAATTGCATGAATCCATGGACATCTTTCCACTGTTTTGCATAGTAAAGGAAATTCGTGCATCCAAATGGTATGAAATTTTGTGTTCCTGTCCAAAATTTAATAGGATACATTTAATATTAAGGAACCCAATCCTAATTCTGATTCTATGGGGCCCATCCGAACTGATCTGTCCAAGACACTGAATATGAACCAAATAAAATTCTGTGTTTTGTATTTTATCAATATCTTGATCTGTAGTTGTCCAAATGGTGCCAAACTTTCGGTGGAGATAGTAAAACGGTGAGGATACAACTTTTCTATTTTCTCCAAAGAGAGATAAGGCTGTTTGGAGGCCAAAACACGTGGTACAAGTGGATTGATGAAATCTGTGTGCCTAAAACCACCTTCCGATTTTCCTATAAGATGACACCTTGGGCTCCCCATTTGCAAGTTCGGACAAGGAGTGAAGTGATTCCAATTTGGAGTACTAGAAGAGTATCCTAATCACCTTGGAGTTTCTGGAGTCCCCTATCCTCATAGGGGGATCAATAATGAAGAAGGAGTTCAACCCGAGCTTCCTCCTCCACCCGATGTCGAGCTAAACAGTGGCGTTCATTGTGAGGAAGCTATGCACATGTCAAGGGAGTTCCAATGCATATATTAGCTACTGTTTTGGAGTAATTTGGGCGTTAAAACATTTCTTTCCATGTATCTTACATAATTTCATATATGAATTCTTGTTTTGATGCATGTGGATGAGATGCTCTTAATTTCTAACCGATCGGTGTGAGGTTTTGAATGCATGACTTGTGTTGTTCCGATTGGGTAACACAAGAATCCTTTTCTTACCCACTTTCTTGAGATTTCAATCTGATTTGGAATCTCTTATTCCATGCATAAGTTCTAGACCTTGACAATATGATTGTTATGTCAAGGTTTGGTTCTTTAAGCAATGAAATAATGGCTTAGGAATTAATCATAATTCCAATTAATTTCAACCAAAGAATTATTCCAACCTTAAATTAATCTCCAAGAATTATGAACTTGAAAGTGTGTAGTGAACTCACAATTAAACCTTATATCTCATAATTCTAAAACACCACTTTTTATCAACTATTAAACTCTTTAAATCAATTCATTTTCTTTAAACTGTTTTAAAGCCACCCCTCTTTTAGCACTTCTTATTAAAAACGCACACTATGAACCCACCAACGCTCCTTGAGAGACAACCTAGATTCTTTCCTAGACTATAAATCAACCTTAAAAATAAAATAAATTTGACATGTCATGACAGCGTGGTCAAATTTTGGCACCGTTTCCGGGGAGCGCTTTGGTTTTTTGTGTGTGTTTTTGATAAATTTTTTGGAATTTTGGTGAATATTTGTTTGTTTTATCTTCTACTTTTGCATTTATTTTTCTGTTTTAATTTATTTATTATGTAGGTTTTGTGTATTACACGTTCTACTCCGAGAGACCTACAAACTTTCAAACCCGAACCGGAGAGGATCCTACATCAACGAAACTGAGACACACAAGACAACACTTTGAAGGAGGAGACATCACATCTTAAAATTCTTCTTGATCCTTCTTCTTCTTCTGAAACCAAAGTAAAAACTGAACATAACTTGTATAACATGGATGAAAATAATAGAATATTAAAATAACTAACCTCTCCTAATGTTGATATCTGACCCACTTACATTCAATTACAAGGCGAGGCACCCAATTTTGAACTAAAATCTGGTTTAATTCATTTATTACCAAGATTTCATGGACAGCCTGGAGAAGATCCACATAAGAATTTAAAATAATTTCATACTGTGTGTTCAATATTAAAACCTGCTAATGTGGATTAAGAACAAGTAAAACTTAGGGCATTTCCATTTTCATTAGAAGACATAGCTAAAGATTGGTTGTATTATGTTGATTCACCTATTAGAGGTTGGGCAAACATGAAACAACTTTTTCTTGAAAAATACTTCCCAGCCTCTCAAACTGCAACAGTAAGGAAAGAAATATGTGGGATAAGACAATATCAAGGATAAACCCTTCATGAATATTGGGAACGCTTTAAAATATTATGTTCAAGTTGTCCACACCACCAAATAAGTGATCAACATTTAATTTATTATTTTTATGAAGGTTTAATTCCAATAGATCGTAACATGATTGATGCTGCTATAGGTGGTGCATTAGTGGATAAAACCCCAATCGCTGCAAGGACCCTAATTTAGACCATGGAACAGAACACTCAAAAATTCAGTTCAAGGTCTAGTGTACCCATTCGAGGTGTCCATGACGTTCAATGTACTGAATTCGAGAAGAAGGTGGACACAAAGTTTGAAGAGGTGAGTACCCTTCTACGACAACTTGCTCTTTCCCAAGGAAAATTCAAATATTCTCCTCCCATACGTTGTGGTATATTCTCTTCTGATACCCACTATTCTGACCAATGCTCCCAATTGAGAGAAACTTCTGAGAGTTGTGAGGTAATATTCCCAAGACACCCCTATAACCAACCCATTAGGCAAGAACCTTACTATCCATCCAACCCTGGGTGGAAAGACAACCAAGACTATAGGCAAGGGGGGTATTCAAACTAGCCTCATCAACCATGGAACCAATCAGGGAAAAGTAGACATTGACCACCACCACCCAGAAATTTTCAACCACCCCAAAGGCCTATTCAACAACCCCCTCCAAAACCCGAGCCTAGCCTAGAAGATATGATGAAACAAATGGCTGCCAATAATCTCTAGTTCCAACAAACCACCCAAGCAGCCATACAAGACCTCAAAACCCAATTAGGACAACTAGATAACTCAGTGGGTGAAATCCAAAGCCATGGGTCTGGTAAACTACCATCTCAACCACTTGTCAACCCTAGGGATAAGGGAAATGTTAGTGCCATCACCCTTAGGAGTAGAACTCAACTTAAAAGCCAAATGAACCCTCCATTAGAGTCATCCTCTCTTAAGGAAACCACCATCCCAACCTCTGAAAAAGGTTCAAATGAGGTGAAACCTTGTCTTGAGAGAAGTCCTACCAATGGAAAGAGTGTGTCTATTTATGAGTTACCAAATCCAAGCATTCCTCTTCCATTTCCCCAAAGATCCACCCAACCAAGGAAACAGAATAAAACTGAACATGATAAAGAAATCTTGGAGACTTTCAAAAAAGTGCATATTAACATTCCATTGATTGATGCCGTGAAGAAAATTCGACGTTATGCTAAGTTTCAAAAGGATATGTGTACACATCGAAGGTTACTTCATGGTGATGAGAAGGTAAGTTTGGGGAGGAATGTCTCATCATTGATACAACCATCGCTTCCCACCAAGTGCAATGATCCTGGAACATTCTCAATTCGATGTACCATAGGGGGGTATTATTTTTCTAATGCTATGCTTGATTTGGGTGCCTCTATTAATGTGATGCCTCACTCTATTTACTCTTCTTTGCAGGCCGACGAACTAAATCCCACTGGAATAGTTATTCAGCTAGAAAATCAGAGTATGGAACACCCTTATGGTGTGTTAGAGGATGTTCTTGTGATGGTTCAAAATTTAATATTTCCTACTGATTTTTATGTGATAAAAATGGAAGATGATTGGATGAATGGACACGCCCCAATTATATTGGGGAGACCTTTCTTGAAAACCTCCAAATCCATAATTAATGTCTATAATGGTACATTATCTATGGAATTTGGTGGTGACATAGCCCATTTAAACATCCTTGATGCCATGAAGCACCCCTCAGAAGAACATTCCTCTCTCTCAGTAAATTCAATTGATGTACTCCCTTCCCCTAAAATCACTTCATTTGTTTCCCCTGACCCCCTTTATTAATTTTCCTCTTTGATTAAAATTATTGGTAATGAATCATGTGTTGATTGTTGTAGTGGTCTAGAAAAGTGTCATGCATGTTTATTAATTGATAATTTCTTGAACATGGAGGATCACATGACCATCGATGATACTGCTAAGCTTGTAAAAGCTAATTCCTCATTTAAGGATGATACCATTGAGCAGTTAGATGAGATTAGTTACCTCTCACTTTCACACACACTCCCATCAATCCAAAATCCACCTGAATTGGAACTAAAGCAACTACCTCAAGATTTAAAGTATTCATATATTGAGAATGGAAACAAGTTTCCCATCATCATTGCTAGTTCACTCCCTCCTAAGCATGAATTGTTATTGCTTGAACTTTTGAGGGAGCATAAAAAATCATTGGGATGGACAATTGCAGACATTCCTGGTATTAGCCCATCAATTTGTACACATCATATTTTATTAACTGATGAGGCTAAACCAGTGAGGCAGGCACAATTCCGACTGAACCCAAACCTCTTAGAAGTAGTTAAAAAGGAAGTAACAAAATTATTGGCTTTTGGAATCATTTACCCCATATCTAACAGCCAATGGGTTAGTCCCATTCAAGTAGTTCCTAAAAAAACTGTCCTAACGGTAATTAAAAATGAAAACAATGAATTGGTTCCAACTCATGTGCAGAATAGTTGGAGTGTCTGTATAGATTATCGCCGACTAAACCAACACACTAGGAATTACCATTTCCCATTTCCATTCATTGAACAAATTCTAGAGAGGCTAGTGGAAAAGTCCCATTACTGTTTTCTTGATGGGCATTCTGGATACTTTCAGATCCATATTGCCCCCAAGGATCAAGAAAAGACAACCTTCACTTGCCCCTTTGGCACATTTGCCTATAGAAGGATGCCATTTGGCCTGTGCAACGCTCTAGGTACTTTCCAGTGATGTATGGTTAGTATTTTTTCGGATTACCTGGATAATTGCATGGAAGTTTTCATGGATGATTTTACTGTTTATGGATCCTCTTTTGATGAATGTTTAAGTAGTCTTGGTTCCATCCTACGTCGTTGTATTGAAAAGAATCTTGTATTAAATTATGAGAAATTCCATTTCATGGTGAAACAAGGTATATTTTTGTGACATGTCATTTCTAGGGCTGGTATCCAAGTAGATAAATCGAAAGTGGATGTCATTTATTCCCTACCATTCCCTAAAAATGTATGTGATTTGCGGTATTTCCTAAGTCATGCTGGATTTTACCATCGTTTCATTCGTGATTTTAGTAAGATTTCACTCCCCCTCTCCCACTTACTCCAAAAAGAAAAGGAATTTGTTTTTGATAAAGAATGTGAAGAATCTTTTAATAAATTAAAATGGAGTCTCACATCACCCCCAGTAATCCAACCACCTCAGTGGGATTTAACATTTGAGCTCATGGGTGAGGCCTCTAACTATACAGTTGGGGCAGTATTATCACAAAGGGTCGATCGAGCTCCACATGTCATTGCCTATGTCACACGTACTTTGGACCCTGCCCAAGAAAACTACACCACCACTAAAAAATAATTTCTTTCCATTGTGTTTGCCTTGGATGAATTCAGGTCGTATCTTCTAGGGTCCAAAGTAATCGTTTTCTTAAACCATGCAGCCCTCCGGTATCTCCTAAAGAAACTAGAAGCCAAACCACGTCTCATTCGTTGGATGCTCCTCCTTTAGGAATTCAATCTAGAAATTAGAGATAAAAAAGGAGCAGAGAATGTGGTGGCAGACCATATCAGTAGGATCCCCCCATCCTCATACATTGTATCATCCCCCTGTATTCCCATTAATGACATGTTTCCTGATGATAAATTGTGCAAAGTGCAAGATGCTATTCCCCAGTATGCTGAAATTGTAAATTATTTTATAGCATCTTTCATTCCTACTGATTTCAACAAAAACCAAGCCAGTCGTCTAAAACATGAGTCTCGTTGGTACATTTGGGATGACCCCTACCTTTAGCGCACATGTAGTGATCAGGTCCTTCGGCATTGTGTTCCCGATAGCGAGTTTCAGTCTATCCTTAGATTCTTCCACACTCTTGCTTGTGGGGGCCACTTTGGTCCCCAATGGACTGCTCGCAAAGTTCTTGATTCTGGTCTCTTTTGAACAACACTTTTTCGGGATGCCCATGAATTTTGTAAATCTTTTCCTCATTGTCAAAGAATGAGGAATGTATCTAAAAGGAATGAGATGCCACAACAACCCTTACTCTTTCATGAAATTTTTGATGTTTGAGGCATTGACTTTATGGGGCCATTTCCCAATTCTTTTGGCAACTTGTAAATTCTTTTGGCCTTTGATTACGTATCAAAATGGGTAGAGGCACGGGTCACAAGGACAGATGATTCCAAAACAGTTGTATAATTTATGATAACTCAGATATTTTGTAGGTTTGGATTACCTAGGTTCATCATCAGTGACCGGGGTTCTCATTTCTGCAACTGAACAATGAAATCACTTTTGCGTCGGTATGGGGTCGGTCATCAAGTATCTACTGCATATCACCCACAGACTAATGGTCAATCCAAGGTGTCAAATAGAGAGGTAAAACAAATTCTTGAAAAAACGGTCCAACCCAATAGGAAATATTGGAGTCTCAGACTCGATGATTCATTATGGGCTTACCGTACTTCTTTTAAAACTCCCATTGGAATGTCACCTTATAGGCTTGTTTTTGGAAAGAGTTGTCACCTCCCTGTTGAGATTGAGCACCGGGCCTACTGAGCCATTAAAAAAATGAAATTATAACCTTTATGTTTCAGGTTCTCAAAGGAAGTTACAGATATAGGAGATGGAAGAAATGCGTAGAGATTCTTATAAGAACTTCAGGATTTATAAGGAGTGGACCAAGGCTGCCCACGAATGCCTTATCCTTCATCAAGAGTTTCAAATTGGGAAGAAGGTCCTAATCTACAATGAAAGGCTGAAATTGCATCTCAGTAAGCTTCGTTCCCACTGGTTTGGACCATACATTGTTACTAATATCTCTCTATTTGGTGTTTTTCAGGTTCAAATGGAAGAAACCAAGCAAACCTTCACTGTCAATGGGTTGCGGATGAAGCACTTTCATGAAGCCGTTCTGGAGTCCCTGATGGAGGAACTCCAAGTTCAAGAAGCAAACTATAAATGACATCCACCAGGTTTTATCCTTACTTCCCACATTCTCTTTTACTACAGTGAGGACACTTCATACTATAGGTGTGTGTGTGTGTGGGGGGGGGGGGGGGTGGATATATTCCTGGGTTAGTTAGGAATTTTCATCATTTTCTACTTTTGTTTTCCCTTTTTGGCCTTCTTTATGGTATTTTCATTTTTCCCCATCAACAATTTCGAAGTTCCATGATTTGGCGACCATAAAGGGGAAAAAGTAAAAATACCATAACGAAGGTTAAAAAGAATATGTGTAGGAATTTACCATCAAGGAGTGATTTTTTTAGTGAATTTGTTTTCTGTCAATGATATAAATGGTCGTATCTATGTGAAACCTTTGAGATGATTGATGCCCCTTGTGTGAGTAGTTTTTGGGAAAACTGTGTCACTAATATCTACACAAATTTTTGCAACAAACCACAAAGTGTGAATATTTCTTACTTAATATAAGGTAAATATATGTTGGGTTAATATTTTTTAGCTTTAAATGATATTTCCATACGTTCATTCCTTATCTGATCTATTTCATTACTGTACTAGATTGGCCTATGCATGTGTACCTAATGTCCAACTGTTTTACTCCCTCAAAAAAAAAACAAAAAAAATTGGTTGTGTATTGGGCAGGTCAAAAACCACTCCTCCTCAACATTTGATCTTGTTATAACTATTGCAATTAGTTTCGTGAGGAGATCAAACAAGGGTTGAGAGATGAGTGTGATATTTGTTCCAAATGCAACTTCAAAAAAATATAATAAATGAGGGGAGTGATGAAATGTGAAAAATATGGGGATATCTAGGTTGGGAGCATATGGTTTGACTTCTGGTAATGCTTAAATGAGTGGGTCTTGAAATATGATTGCAAAGGATGTGGGACAGGTTCGGTGAAAAATCATTTAAAGCTGAATAATGTTAAAATAACCTATATGAATTTGATAGAAAGTGGAAAGAGAAGCATGGAATGGTTTTCACACACACACATGGAGAGTTAGTATAATTTTTGACTTTTTAATTCCTTTCTCATATTGGTGTCATAAATCTCTTTGAATTTTATTATGATATTATTTATGAGACATCTTTTTCCATTTTCACTGGGAAGAACTCCTTGGTGCGATTCATGCATTGATCACATTAATTTGGTGAATTAAAATTTCCTCAAATGCTAAATCTTCATGATGTTGGAAATATTTATATATTCAATATTTTATTGGGATATGTGACTTTTCCCAGGAGTGAAAATGTTTAGGTGTGAGGGTGTGATCGTACCACGATTCACTGTTTTATTCCACCCTTGCACTGCTGTTTTAAACTAGTTTTGTAATGAATATTCCAAATATAATAATAAATTTCACTTTATGTTTGAATCAATTAATTAATTTTAATCAACATTATAATGTGCAATGTTACTTGTTTTTATTATTTCAATGTAGGTGGAGGTGATTTGGAGGGCCCTTGATGAAGTGGAAGAAAAATGGGCCAAAATTGCATGGATCCATGGACATCTGTCCACTTTTTTTCATAGTACACGAAATACGTGCATCCAAATGGGATAATATTTTGTGATCCTGTCCAAAATTTAATAGGATACATTTCATATTAAGGAACCCAATCCTGATTATGCTTCTATGGGCCCCATCCGAACTAATCTGTCCAAGACACCGAATATGGACCAAGTCAAATTCAGTGTTCTGTATTTTATCAATATCTTGAGATTTATTTGTCCAAATGGTGCCAACCTTTTTGTGGAGACAGTCAAAATACAGGGATACATCTTTTCTATTTTCTCCAAAGCTATATAAGTCTATCTGAAGGCCGAAACACGTGGTACAAGTGGATTGATGAAATCTATGTGCCTAAAACCACCTTCCAATTTTCCTATAAAATGACACCTTGGGCTCCCCATTTGCAAGTTAGGACAAGGAGTGAAGTGCTGCCAATTTGGAGTCCTAGAGTACTCTCTTAATCAACTTGGAGGATCTGGAGACCCCTTTACTCATAGGGGGATCAACAATGAAGAAGGAGTTCAACCCGAGCTTCCTCCTCCACCCGATGTCGAGCTAAACGGTGGCGTTCATTGTGAGGGAGCTACACACATGTCAAGGGAGTTACAATGCATATATTAGCTACTGGTTTGGAGTAATTTGGGTGTTAAAAAATTTCTTTCCATGTATCTTACATACTTTCATATTTGAATTCTTGTTTTTATGTGTGCGGATGAGATGCTCTTAATTTCTAACCGATCGGTGTGAGGTTTTGAGTGCGTGACTTATGTTGTGCCGATTGGGTAACACAAGAATGCTTTTATTACCCATTTACTTGAGATTTCAATCTGATTTTGAAGCTCTTATTCCATGAATAAGTTCTATACCTTGACAATATGATTTTTATGTCAAGGTTTGGTTCTTTAAGCAATGAAATAATGGCTTAGGAATTAATCGGGATTCCAATTAATTTCAACCAAAGAATTACTCCAACCTTAAATTAATATCCAAGAATGATGAACATGAAAGTGTGTAGTGAACTCAGAATTAACCATTTTATCTCATAATTATAAAACACCACTTTTTATCAACTATTATACTCTTTAAATCAATTCATTTTCTTTAAACTGTTTTAAAGCCACCCCTCTTTTAGCACTTCTTATTAAAAACGCACACTCTGAACCCACCAACGCTCCTTGAGAGACGAACTAGGGTCTGCCCTAGACTATAGATCAACATTAAAATATAATCAATTTGATGTGTCATCACAACGTGGTCATCATCCTCCTCTGCCGCCGTTTCCTCCGCCACCGCTGCCTCTGCCGCCACTGCCTCCGGCGCTGTTGCCTTTTTCGCGGCTGCCTCCTCCATGGCTGCCTCCGCCGTAGCTTCTTCATCTCAAAGGTCCATCTTGATTTGATTGTAACCCAAGTACCTGTCCATGATAGAAAGGTCTTGGAAACTATTAGTTGCATCAATCAAGATTTCTTTGATCAGTAATGGGAAATCATCCTTTGGAAATGTCAATTAAAGTCTCTAAAGTTAATGTGGACCCTATTCTACCTATTATTTTTCTTAATGGGGAAAATTTTGGTGATCCATCTTGGGTATTTCACTTCTCGGACAAATTTAATTTGGGTGATCCATCTTTCCACTTCCTCTAGTGTATGAAACCATGGCCAGGTTCCCAGTTTTAGCAATGGGAATGAAATATATAAT
This sequence comes from Viscum album, assembly GCA_963277665.1. NCBI lineage: Eukaryota > Viridiplantae > Streptophyta > Magnoliopsida > Santalales > Viscaceae > Viscum > Viscum album. Next base: position 1,621,876,429 of record OY728158.1, read on the forward strand.
GTTTACTTGTTTCAACCTTGTTTCCATTGTATGTTCATCTTTTATATTTTAAAAGTCTGTTGAACTTGTTCTATCGAAGGTGGGTTCTATAATTTATTATTATCTTAATGTGTGTTTAACCATGGTGTGGGTTGATTTTGGTTTTATTGGGTTCTTAGGGTTTGTGGGATGTGGTAAATGGTGTACCCAGTTTTAGATTATTTTATTCTCATGGTTTTCCATATTTTATGTTTTCTTTTTGATTGAAAATATCCTCTGCTGTGTGCCTCTCCTCTACCGCGAACGCACCTATGCTGTGTGCTGAACGACACCTTCGTGGTGAGTTTTCTCCTGTTACTCATTGGTTTCCTCTTTTTGTCATGTTATTACTATGTGATATTGATGGTTATAATGTGAAATGTACAGGCTAAACTCCCTACTGAAAATCGTGGCCGTTGGTGGTCCTTGTTTGTGCACTTAATGAATTGCATTTTGGTTGGTTCCTATTGAACATTTGAATATAAAAATTGGTAATTTACATATACTTGAATTATGAATGAACACCCCAGGATGATAAAACTTCTGTGATAACCCTTGAATTAACAAACAAAATTGAATAAGGGATGATTTGTGAAATATGAAATTGTGATTGTTTGGTTTGTACGATGTTGCGATTGTGAGGACGATTGTGTTTTTGTATGGTGTTGCGGTTGTTGGCATGATTGATATGACATTTGTTTTCCATGTTTTAGTTATTCCACCATTGAATATCAATCCAAACTTTACCCATTTCAATGGAAACACCACTTTTTTACTAGTGCAATTCCATTAAATTCTAGAAAACCACTTCTAGAGGACTCTATGAGACACTTTATGGTGTGAAGATGATGTTTTTTTAGATTCTATATATTTTTAAAATACATGGTATGTAGTCTTGTTAAATGGAACATGATTTACCATACATGGATTTCATATATATTTTAAGGACACACAACATTTATCTCCAAAATTTACACCACATGACTCATATTCTGACTCAAACTTGGAATAAGTTCCATTTTAAATGTTACATGTCATGTGATACTAGGTCACACACAATGTATCTACAAGACATATACTTCATCATGAAACCATGTACATGCCATGAAATAATGGTAGAACCACATGATATGTGTTTTACTTCACTCACACCATGTATAGATACCATAGAAACTTGATGTGTATAGACTATACACCACAAGTGGTCATGTAAGGACTACACACTGTGTATTCCAAAAAAATGTGATGCATAGCCGGTGACATGACTCAGTATGTATCTAAAGTACACGCCTTTAGCTCAAGTTGTTCTATATGTCATGTATTTTTAAAGTCATCATGCAGTCTTTGTAAGACTAACTTGGAATTAATTTGATATATGTCAGATTAAATCAGGTAAATCTTATCCATACACGATGTTAACCCTACTAGACACACCATGTATATGGATTTCACATGAGTTTAGAAATGGTAGTATACAACCAACCTTGACTGAGAACCCGACACATTGTGTATCCATTGAAAAAATTGTGTGCTATGTTATTTTCATTATTATTATTTATTTTTCACTTAGATGATAATATTTAATGTAAGAGTATCCCATTATAAATATATTCTCATGTAGATCACAATAGTATGATTTCCTCAATCATTGGAAATTGTACATGATGTGGTTTGGATATTTTAATTGTCTTCACTCTTCTTGAGAGTTGAAAAGTGACAAGTGAGATGTTTAGAGAAAATATGGAGTATGGTACTCCCCCATGTTTCAGTGAAGAGTCCTCCATGTATAGGTTTTAGGTACTCCATGGAGATATACAAAAGACAGGGCACAATCCCCAAGATATAGATAAAGTTCATGTAATTTCACATGTTTTGGGGTAGGTTCCTCTATTTCATGTATGAGTAGCCCATTATATCCTTACATTGTTTTTTTGAGGGCGTCCTACTGGTTATGTTTACAATCACACCTGTATAGACTTTATAACCACATGTGATGTGTTTATTTTAATATTTTATAGTTTGGAGATGAAATTTGTGGACATAGAGTTAGTGAGGTTAGAGTAACAGTTAAATTGTATCCAATGGTGGTTCATGGTAGAGGCATTTGTACCATGATTCTTTTTATAAAACCCAAACAATGCCAATTGATCAATTAAAACATAATATTAGTCAAGTTAGAGATTGAACCCATAAAGATGATGAATATGAATAAAGACTGGAAGAATGTCAATTGGTTGACAAAAGAGTATGAAGATAACGTGAAAGAGTTTATCAAGTTTGCAGAAGATCATGCATGTGACCCTTCTCAAATCCTTTGTCCATGTTTACTTTGTTGTTATTCAGGAAAAATTAGTCCATAGGAGTTGTAATAACACATGACCTGTCATAGAATAGATCGACTTTATACATGTTGGAATAAACATGGGGAAAAATGAATTTAGGTAGTGGCTCGGATAACACGGCATTTTATAGATCATCTGATATGATTACAAGCATGAAGAATGAAGATGATCATATGGAGGATGTGATTACATATGTGAATGATGATGGAGATCATATTGAGAAAATGACATGGACAATTGAAGATGAACTTCGTGATTGCCCAAAATTGTTTGAGAAGTTAAAGTGTTGTGCAAAAACGCCATTGTATGCTGGTTGAACTAAATATACAGCATTTCCAGCCTTACTGAAGCTGTATAATTTAAATGTAGGTAACGGGTGGAGTGACGCCAGTTTTACGGAACTAATTTCTCTCCTGAATGACATGCTCCCAGAAGATAATGAACTCCCAAGCCAAACATACGATGCCACATGAATTCTATGATTGATGGGTATGATCTCTAAAAGAATACACGCCTGTCCGAATGACTATATATTGTTTCTTAGGGACCAAAAATCACTTAAAGAATGATCAAAGTGTGGTGCTTCTTGATACAAGAAATATGATTCCAGTCCTACGAAAGTTGTATAGTACTTTCCAACCATTCCAAGGTTTAAGCACCTATATGGAAGTGAGGAGACTACAGGACAATTAAAATGGCATTAAGATACAAGAATTAAATATGGGAAACTATGTCACCCGACAAACTCTCCTTAGTGAAAGAGAGTTTATCACGTGTATCTTGAATTTGGAAATGAGCTGAGAATCCTTCGTCTGGCGTTTTCTATAGATGGGGTGAATCCTTTGGTTTTCAAAGCAGCAGTCATAGTAAATGGCCGGTTATGCTGGTAAATTATAACTTACCACCATGGTTATTCATGAAACGATAATACATCTTGTTATCTATGCTTATATCAGGACCAAAACAATCGGGTAATGATATTGATGTTTATTTGGATCCATTGATTAAGGATTTGAAAATGTTGTGGGATTCAGGTGTTACGTTGTATGATGCTTACAAAAAAGAAGATTTCACTTTGAAAGACATGTTGTATGGGACGATAAATGACTTTCCTACTTATAGAAATTTTTCAGGATATAGCATTAAAGGAACTCAAGGGTGTCCCATTTGCGAACAAGGTACACAGTCAATTAGGTTGAATCATTCATCGAAAATCGTGTTTTTAGGACATCACAGATTTCTACCTTGACGACATAAGTACCGATATTGGACGACATCATTCGACGGAAGTTTAAAAGAACGTACAACACCGTCTCCACTAACAGGTGATCAATTGTTTGAGAAAGTAAAAGATTTGGACACTACTTTTGGTAAACCATTTTTGAAAAACCATACAAAAACTTGTTGAAAAAAGAGATCAGTTTTTTTGAATTACTATACTTGAATTGTCTGTATGTCAGACATTTTCTTGATGTTATGCATGTTGAAAAAAATATATGTGATAGTGTCATCAGAACATTGCTAAATTCCCCAGGAAAAACAAAGGATGGAATTAAGGATAGATTGGACATGGTTGAGATGGGAATACGAGAAGAGTTGGCACTAGTGAAGGGTGAAAAAATGAACATTTCTTCCTCCTACTGCTTACACTCTTTCCAGGCAGGAGATATATTAGTTTTACAACTTCTTGAATGATGTAAAGGTTCTAGAGGGGTATTCATCAAATATCAAAAACACCGCGTCAATGAGAGATTTAAAATTAAAGGGCCTGAAATCACATGACTGCCATGTTTTGATGCAAGATCTAGTTCCTATAGCTTTACGTCGCATTTTTCCCAAGAATGTCCACTATACATTAACGAATCTTTGTTTCTTCTTTAAATCTATATACAGCAAAGTTATTGACCCGACGGAATTGCCAACTATGGTAAGAGAAATTTCCTTCATATTATGTGAATTGGAAATGTTCTTCCCACCAATATTTTTCGATATGATGGTTCATTTGATGGTTAGTTTGGTGAGAGAGATTTGACTATGTGGTCCTGTAAATTATAGAAGGATGTACCCCATTGAACGGTATATGATTATTTTTAAAGGGTATGTCAAAAATTAAAGTCAGTCAGAGGGTTGTATTGCGGAGCAATATATTATTGAGGAAGACATTGAATTCTGTACCGAATACCTGTATGGTGTCGAAAACATTGGCCTACCAGAATCTCATCACACTGAACGGCTTGAGGGTGAAGGAATTTCTAGAAGATAGGTTGTCACAATCAATATTACAGATCAAGAGTAGGCTCACCTTTACTTTTTTCATAACAGCTTCGATATTGACCCATATGTTCAAACCCATGAAGAAATTATTAGATGTTTGAATCCTTATAGGGCTGAAAAAATGGATATCAGATACACATAATCGATAGTTTATAGGATGGTTTTGGGACCATATTTTTAAGCTGTTAGATGAAAATTCAGACTCAATTTCAGAACAACTTTGATGACTAGCCAGAGGAGAAAGTGTGTATGTATTATCTTACAATGCTTATGCTGTTAATGGTTATACATTTTATACTAATGAACATGATGAAGACAGTACCATGCAGAATAGTGGGGTTACAATTGTAGCTGAGGCGATGCATGTTTCCAGTGCTAAGGACAGAAATCCAATTTATGTGAATATGTCATACTTGGGCATCATCAAACGAATATGGTAGTTGGATTATATGAAATTCAAAGTGCCTATTTTTCAATTAAAGTGGGTTGATAACAGGAGTGCTATTAAAATAGATGAATTAGGATTTGTGAAAGTTGATTTTAGTAAGGAAGGGGAGAAAGATGAACCATTTATAATGGAATCACAGATAGTATAAGTATTTTATGTTTCAGACCCCACAAACCAAAATTGGTCACTTGTTCTATTATCGACCAAAACGACTGAAGGGTCAAAGGAAAGTTCAATAGAGGATGACCCTTTTATAGGGACTTCACAATCATTTCACAGTGGTCCCATTGTAGATGACGTTTTTTATTTCATAGGAGACCACAATGAAGTGATTTACATAGTCAATAGAGGGGTCAAATCTCTTCATCCTTTAAAAAAAAGAGTACAATAATCAGGTTATTTATTTATTGTAATATACATTGTGTTATATTATGTTTTTATCTGTTCATTTCTACTTTTATGTAATCTAAATTAAATGTTAAACCACTTCTGTAGATAATGACTTCTGCACCTGCTAATGTGCCCAATCTGGAGGCACAAAAGGTCTCTCAACCAGCTGTTGGTGGTCCCAGTGCAGAGCCACAATAGGTTTCTTAACCTGTTGTTACTGGTCCCAGTGCTGAGGTACAACAAGTTTCTCAACCTGTTGCTGCTGGTCCTAGTGCTGAGGTGCAAAAGCTTTCTCAACCTATTGCTACCGGTCCTAGTGTCGATGCTAGCGCTTTGGAGAAATATAATGATGATACTTCTGAGGAAATTGTTGGAAATGAAACCCTGAAAGTGCAAAAAAACAAGAGCACCGTAGTTTGGAAGTGTTAGCCAAAATCCTTAAGGAAAAAGCAAAAGGCATCAAATTTGAGGTGGGATTGAATAAGTGAGGCCAACATGTTAACCCCAACAGATCCATATTTAGTAGCTACATTGGAATTGTCACTTGGAAACACGTGCCAATTGATGTACAACCATGGAACCATGTTGTCAGCAGGCTTAAGACACTAATGTGGGATAAGATTACGATAACATTATGATATTTTTTAATTTATTAAAATAAAATAAAATTCAAAAACATTGACTTACTCTTCATCATCCATTCTAGAGTGCTTTTATAGTAGATGCCTCACGCAAGGAATATATATTAAGAGTTGCAGGAAGGATTCATAGGGGTTTCCGCACAATTTTAATGAAATATCATCTTAAAGATGCTGAAGGGAAAATCAAGATGCACCCCTCCTCTTTATGTAGATGTGATATCCCAAGGAGCGCGGGATGCATTTAGCAACCATCGTGGGGAGAATAATTTTCCGGTACATTGTGTGGGGAAATACGTTGTTTGATGTTTCTTGTATTCATAACTTTGATTAACAATTTTTTATTTATGAAACTGCAACTGAGTGCTGAAAATTAAAAACACGCAACAGAACCAGCGTACCCTTACCATAAAGCAAGGATGAGGTACGCTTCACTTGAGAAAAAATTGGTACATCTTTTAAATCTACCATACTACTTATATGTGACATAAAAAAACCATAACCATGTTTCTCTATTTATATAAAGATTGATTAATCGATATCAAAAGTCATATCCATCCCACGCCATGTGCTATGGAAGGAGGCTCATGTAAATCAAGAGGGGATACTGATAGATGAAAACACACAAAAAGTGTGGGGAACATGTGTAAGTATGACATAATATAAATTTTATTTTCTTTAAATCGCTATTAAATTACAATGACTACTTATTTTTCTATATTTTCTATCTAAAATAGTCACAGGAATCAACAACACCCGCACCAGATGCATACATACTTTCAGTGGCCTTGAAGCAGACAGAATAGTCTGGCCACGTCAGCAGTGTAGGTTTTGGGGTGACACCCCGAACATATTTTCAAAAACAAAAACAAGCCGAGGATCAAAATGAAAAAAATGGAAAAGTTTCAAGAAAAATTAGCTATTTTTCAAGGAGAATTACAATACCAGAGAGAGATGATAGCAAGTTTGATGGGGGAGAGGCAAAGAGAAGAAACAACTCAATAAAAAACCATGTGTGATGATCCCACCCACCCCCACTAGCCTTGAGGCGATCCATTACCCTAAAAAACCTAAATTAGCTAAGGTAATAAATGTTTTAATAATTATTTATGTGAAATGTGAATCACATAGACACTGATACCTTTCCTGTACTAATATTATATAGGGTGAAAATGATTGTGATTTATATCTATCAACTCCCACCTATCACCTTGTAGCGAGGGCTACAATGTTCAATACGCAAAACAACATGATACACAATATACAACTTCTAACAGATCATTTCAGAGTGTCAATTAACATAGCTAATGAGCCAAGTGCTGAGCTACCTATTCCAAATGACGAAGATGGCATTCATACGGTTTAACAAGCTGCTGGAACGTTCATCGCATAGCCAAAAATTCTTGTAAAAAACATGTTGACAAGGAGGTATCCATTTACAATTTATTTTTCAAGATGAACCTTTAACATTTAATGAAAAAAGGTCTGAACCGATGAATGTTATTACAGAACAACAAAGATAAGGGGGTGAAACGAAATATTACCTCAAAACTATCTCAAGGATCAACCAACCGATTTAAACGATCTACTGAGAGCACCTTCACTCCGCCCGTTCTATATGCACAGTTAATATCATTGTAGGCTCATGCGGATACAATGTTTATAGACGGCAATGATCACACAGTTGATTTTGAAAAAATATGTATAGAGATTTCATTAGTGCTGAAAAATGTAAATTAAATCCTCAAGTATGAATGGCTAGGCTCCTCAGTTATAAATGTATACATGAGGTATGTTTTCATGATTTGATTTTACAAAAGCTGATATACTCTGATAATTATGACTAAATACATTTTATATTTTTCATGGGCATATATATGAAAAACAATTGAAGGGATTTCCCCATGAACAAAAATTTGGACTCGTTAGTCCTCACATCACCTCTTCGAAAGATGAAATAGATTCTAATAGAGGCTGCAATAATGTCATCCTTGCTCAAATTGTTTGAAAAAAAAATTACAGATGACAGACTCTTTTTAATACCAATGATACAGGGGTAAAACTATACAATTTAATCATATAAACTATATTTTTATTTCTTTCTTTACTTATTCATTTTTGTGTTTTTAGGCAGCATTGGATGCTGATTGCAGTCAATTTGGATACTCCAAATCTTTATTTTCTAGTTTCAATGCATGGATATCCAACAAACCGACCATGCATGATGGAATTTGTTAATTTGTAAGACACTAGATCCAACATTTTAAAAGTAAAAATTTAGTTATATAATTTATATTATCTTTTAATGAGGATTCTGTTATGATAGGGCGGTGCATCAATATCGTCTACTGCATGGAATGAATCCAGGGCCTAAAAATAAGAATGCCTACAAGATTAAAAACTGGAAAAGTATCCTGGTATATATAATAACATTGAATTATCCAAACACATATCAAAACAAATTACTTATTGTTTTCAATATTTCTACAGTGTCCAAAACAAACAAACGAAAAGGACTGTGGTTATTATGTTTCTAAATTTATTAAATAGATCATATTTCATCAACAAACTAGAATCCCTGACAAGGTATTTCTGAAAATAATTACAAGTTCATTTAAAATATTTATTAATAATTTGTGTATTTATATTTTTTCAATACTACCATGACTATTGAAAAAAATCATATTCACAAGATGATATCGATGTGTTTAGAAATGAATGGGCAACATACCTGATGAAAGATTGTACACAAATAGGATGAAGGTGAATTCCTACTAATTATGTTATCCATATATGATCCTTGATATCTACATTTTTTACACTTATTGAGCATATTTGATCACCCTTTATTATGTTTTATATTCTTAGGTTATGAAGAATGGTTTTAGAAATGATTTTCTTTTCTAGTAAAGCAAAACTCATTGGACTACACTGGCCGATTGTGTGGAATTCGACTAATGCATAGTCATTCAGTCCACTCACGAGCATCTTAAAAGCTTGATGGGAACCAATATCTTGGATTTTAAATTTTCTAATTTTAGTTTCCTTTATATGTGGGTGGGGGTGTCCAGGAGTGGGGGGGGGGGGGTGGTGTCCAGGAGAGGGTGTGTCCAGGAGGGAGGTGGTTTCCATGTGTGAGGGTGGGTGGGGGGTGTCTAGGAGGGAGGGGGCTGTTCAGGGGGTGTCTATGAGTGGGGGTGTCTAAAAGGGAGGGGGTGTCCATGAGTGGGGTGTCCAGGAGGGGAGTGAGGGGGTGTGTCCAGAAGGGAGGGGGTGTATAGACAAAGATCCATTCAATAACATTTAATACTGATAATATACAATGGGTAGATCACTTCTAGAGTAGCCTAAATTGGGCCCGTAGTGAGGCATAAAAAGTTCCAACCAACCAAACTAATTCCAAGCCCATTTAAAGGCCCAAGAATTATATTCCAGTTCAATTTGAGGCCCAATATATCTTATTTAATGTCATAAAGACCCAACATATGCATCATTTACCTTTATCACATTAGATTTATGTGAAATTTCATTCTTATTCATCCAATATATTTTTTGTTTGGTGTTTTTCCTTAATTTATTGAACTGTATCTCTTCAAAATATATATGATTTTATAATTCATATTATTGAATGATGGTGTATGAATAATATTTATTCCATTATCAAATAGATGATGAAAATATAGTTGGATAAAGAAGGTTATTAATGGGTGTACACTAAAGAACTAGGAGGGAGGGGTGTCCAGGGGGGAGGGGGGTGTCCAAGTGGGAGGGTGGGTGGGGGTGTCCAGGAGTAGGAGAGGGGGGGGGGGGGTGTCCAAGAGGGGAGGGGATGTCTAGGGGGTGAGAAGGGGGATGCCAATGGAAAGGGAGGGGGGCTGCAAGGGGAGGGAGGGGTGGGGGGGAGGGTTGTCCAGGATTTGGGAGGGGGGCTGCAGGTGGAGTGGTGGGAGGGGGGGGGGGAGGTGTCTTGGGGAAGGGAGGGAGGGGGGTTGTCCAGAAAGGAGGAGATGTCCAAGAGTGGAGGGGGGGGGGGGTGTTTAGGAGGGGAGGGGGCTGTCCAAGAGGGGAGGGGGCTGTATAGGGGGTGGGAAGGGGGCTGTTCAGTGAAAGGGAGGGGGGATGTAAGGGAAGGGAGGGGGTTGTCCAGGAGGAGGGAGGGGGGATGCAGGTGGAGTGGTGGGAAGGGGGGGGGGGTGTTGTCCATTGGTAGGGAGGGGGGAATTGATGTTAACTGGAGCATCAAGGTAGATCAGAAAACATGATAAAAGACTATTTTGAGTCTTTAACAAGACCACCATGTTGCCTTTGAATAGACTTTAATATCTTCATTTAGTTCATCAAAGACATGACTAAAAGCCCAAAAGATAAGACTAAAATTCACTCAAATGTAGGCTATAGAAACCATGAATTACGTGCTAGGTTATTTTCAAAATTTTCACCCAGGTGCTTAAAATAAAAAGCTGTTACAGTTCACTGTCTCAAGAGTGATGGTGTGGTTCCATCAATGGGGTTTTTTCCTCCAAACAAGAATGTTGGACAATACCACTGGATTAAACAACACTGATTCATAATCATTCATGGTCTGAATGGACATAAAAACAACTTTTATGTCTAAGTTCTCACATGTTTCCACTCATGTGTCCCATCTCCTCAGTTCCCTTCCATCAAACAAAGGGTTTTCAGTTCCTTGGGCAACTTGGTTACCATCACATGTGACTGTGATCACGTTCTCCATGTTGTTCTCACCTCTGTTCTATATCCTCCATGATCACTATTGACCGAGTGTTGTCTGCCACAGTTTCTTCAGGTCCAGACACGTTCTTTTCCAGTTTCACTATACTTTTCGACTGCCGGATGTGGTCCAGTGGAAAACAAAGTGTAGATGGCTCCTCTTACTCAGTTTCAGTTGCATTTTCTGCCAAATATGCAACTGGAATCCCAATCAAATCTCTCCCATTTGTCTCCCTGTTTCCGCGCCCATCAGAACGTGTCAGTCTCCTCCATAGCTAGCATCAACCGATCGTCTTCCTTTGCCTACATCTCAGTCATTCTCATCACCAATGTAAGCCGCTCCCCCTCTTGTTTCAGCACTTTCTTTACGATGCGCACCATGATAGTAGTGTGTTTTCAGTATTTATCTTTCTCTATCAACTCATGTTCCCACCTTCGCTTCTCTTGATCCCACCGTTGTTGGTGCAACGTGAGAGCTTCCATTTTGGATACAATGTCTTAATTCAGAAAATTTCAAGGGTTTCTTCCTCTTTTTGTAACAGAAAAGTTTTTTTATAACAATATGTTCATATGGTCATACCCACTAAAATATATTATTATTAATGTCACTATTGTCATTGATAAATTTGTAGTTGATTTTCTTTCATTGTCTAAATATATCATTTGATTTTTTCTGGATCAAGTTTACTATAGATTTGCAGAACAATATGTTTTTTTGTTCTGTCTAGGGGGGCTGTCTTGGGGAGGGGAGGGAGGGGGGGTTTTCCAGGAAGGAGGGGGTTTCTGGGAGTGGGGGGGTGTCTAGGAGGGGAGGGGGGCTGTCCAGGAGGGGAGGGGGCCATCCAGGGGGTGGGAATGGGGATGTCCAGGGAAAGGGAGGGGGTTGCAAGGGGAGGGAGGGGGGTTGTCTAGTAGGAGGGAGAGGGGTTGCAGGTGGAGTTGTGGGAGGGAGGGGGGCTGTAGGGGAGGGGGGGTGGGGGCTGTCCAGGGGTAGAGAGGGGGTTGTCTAGGGGGGCTGTCTTGGAGAGGGGAGAGAGGGGGTGTCTAGGAGGGGAGGGGGGATATCCAAGAGAGGAGGGGGGGGGGGATGTCCAGGAGGTGGGAAGGGGCCTGCCCGGGGAAAGGGAGGGGGATTCAAGTAGAGGGAGGGGGTTGTCCAGGGGGAGGGAGGGGGGTTTTAGGTGGAGTGGTGAGAGGGATGGGGGATGTAAGGGGAGGGGAGGGGGGGATATCCAGGGGTAGAGAGGGGGCTGTATGGGGGGGGGGGGTTGTCTTGGGGAGGGAAGGGAGGGGGTTGTCGAGGAAGGAGGGGGTGTACAGGAGGGGAGGGGGTGTTGTCCATGAGAGGAGGGGGGGGGGGGCTATCCAGAAGGTGGGAAGGGGGCTGTCCTGGGAAAGGGAGGGGGCTGCAAGGGGAGGGAGGGGGGCTACAGTTGTAGTGGTGGGAGGGAGTGGGGGATATCAAGGGGTAGGTAGGGGGATACAGGGGGGTTGTTCAGGAGGAGGGAGGGGGGATTCTTGTGGAGTGGTGGGAGGGAGGTGTCCATGGGTAGGGAGGGGGCTGTATAGGAGGTTGTCTCAAAGAGGGGGGGGGGGTTGTCTAATCACACTAAAGAACTAGGAGATCAAAAGAAAAGTGAACCGGTATGATCATGGACAATCTAATTGTGTAGGTTATCATCAGGCCCTCTCTAAAATTGAGAAATACATTCCTTCCATACCTTCAACGAGACCTTATATATTGTATGGGTCCTTGGAGAGGCATAAGTGGTCAGGGTTCAAGTAGGGTTGGACCCAATGTCTGATGCAGATGCGCTAGCACTCATTCCCTTTGACTAGGCATGGGAGAGTATACTCTTAGAGGTTCCTGATATATGTAAATACTAGGTTTATAACCTATCTAGTATGGTGGTATCACTAGGAAATGGTTAGAATTTATTCTAAAATTGAATACTCCTATGAAATTGAATACACCATCTTGTATATGTCATATTGTATAACCTGTGGAGATTCCTCCCTTTTTTTATTATCAATAAATGAAACCTTTTGGATTCCATGTTGTTATTGATATTTATTCCTCTTCTTTTCTCATCCATGTAATCTTAACAAAACAATATTTATAAGTCAATGAATCATGTTGAGCCTCTTCTAAAATATTAATTCAATCCAAGGAAATATGGACATGTAAAGTTTCTAAAAGGAAACAATTGACATTTTATTAATGTATTATTTCATATTAATGTTCAATTTATTTCATTATTGTATTACTAACATGATATTTTTCTTCTTATATAGGTGAAATATTTTTCTTGATTTCGAATACTTTATTCGACAGCTAATACCATGGGCGCTAATTTTTTTAGAGTGGATCATGGATGTAAAAAGGATGAAACATTAATGTTTTTAACTTTTTGTTGGATAATTGTAATTGTAACCAAATTAAATATTGTTTGAAATGTATATAGGAGTGTTTTGTTTTGTATTCATGATTTCAAGAAAATTTATATATCATTTTTGTTCTTCTGTGCTTTGTGTGAAGGTGTTGTTTGTGTTGTGTATGCAGGTGCTGCCTCATGTGTGCAGGTGGTATGCAGGTTCTAGGTTTGCATAGGAAATTTGGCCTTTATCAGTGCTAATTAAGTGCTGATAAATGGATAATATATCAGTGCTCAAAATAGTGCTGATAAAGGTAGTATTTATCAGTGCTACTTTCAGAGCTGATATATTATCCATTTATCAATGATAAAAATAGTGCTGATAAATACTACCATTATCAGTGCTAAAAAAAGCGCTGATAAAGAGGGCCTTTATCAGCGTTAAGCAAGCACTGATAAAGGCCCCCTTTATCAGCGTATTTATAGCACTGATAAAGGGGACCCCCTTTATCTTCACCGATATTTACAGTGATTTCAAGCACTGTTAAAGGTGGTTTTTAGCGCTATTAGAATCCCTATTTGTAGTAGTGTTAAATTGAATTCTTATACCCCATTTTTTGTGGTTGGAGGCTTGAACTCAAACCAAACCATCCATTAAGGGTGGGTTTTCTAAATAAAATTATAATCATGGTTCAACTTATGAATAAACTACCCTTGATGTGTGTTAAATTAAAATGGTTATGCTTATATTTTACTACGATTGTTTATCTTTTGTTGTGGATCACCCCACCTTGGTTTATTACATTGATCCACTTGAGTGTGATGCCTAAATTGAATTAAATGATTTTTTTGATGAAAATATCATGTTTTATAATAAAAATACCTTTTAGGTTTATTTTATTATAAATCAAGAAGTGAATTTATTTATGATATGCATAGTGATTGTATCATTGGCATGGGTTCTTCCCCTGACCTTCATAGTTATTGTTAAATTCAATGACACCATTTTCAATTATAAATAAAAAGGACTAGTGATATAAATTGAATTTATTATGGAATGGATGGTATTATGACCCATATTTTAAAATTTTTAAGTGTATTATACTAAAAAGGATCCACTACACCTTGAGTGATGCTGGTTTACTCTTTACGTAACATCGTGCTAAGGGATCATCGAGAAAGTAAGATTACCTCACATTTTATTATGACTTGAGGGAACTTAGTTAGGGTCATTGAGCATGAAGTCTCACATTCCTTGGCTGAAGATGATGGAAATTATTTAATGAAACTATTTTAATGATATTAATATATTTATAATTTTAAGTAATTATATAATGACCTCAAATTCTTCTACAAAACCGATGCAATATTTCTTTAATTAATAAAAAATATATAAAATGATTTTAAAAAATATGAAAAGTAATATAATTTGAGTGATTTAATGTGTTCCATGAATTTGGTAGATGAATATGAAATATTAGTTTGATGTTAAACATTTATATTTAAATTAATCCTTTTTTATTTATGTATTTAAATTCAAATTAAATGAATAGTGTTAAAAATGAAATTAATGAATTATAAAATAAAACATATTTTATTGAATGATATAAAATTCATAAAAATATTATATTCATACAAATGAATGGGATATTGTTGTAAAACTTAATAATGGTCCATTTTTGGGTTTTTGGTATTCTATAGTAACATTATTTACACTTAAAGTGTAGAAAACTTAAAGGGTAGAAAACTTTAATATTATAATAATTGTAAAAAGGGTTAATAAGGGGTTAAAACAAAATCTTATGGGTAAAAATGTAATTCAAACTTGTACATATTTTATTGGATGAGAGTTTTTCAGCTCGAATTCATTTTATATTTTATCATTATCAATTTGGATATCAAAATTAAATTATATGAATTTAATATTTTAATAAATTTTAAGGTTGAACCTCCCCTCAATTACAAAATGGTACCCCTACTTTCTCTTCTTCACACCACTTTGATCCTTATACCTTGGAAAAAAATTACAAATTTTTCTTCTATACTCCCTTAGACACATTCTAGAGTTTCTAGTCTTTTTAAATATCACACCCTGACTATGTCCTATTAATTATTTTTAATTATTTAATTATATTCAGTATCATTTTTGAGTTTCAGGCCAAATCAGTTTTAAATTTTAATTTTTTTTTGTTTTTAGCATAGGAACACGGTCATTTCATGGTTATTAGAAACCTTATATAGAATGTGAGACAATGTCTATGACTTTGTAGAGATGACCGCACAACCATCACATGGTTTCCCTAACTGTGAACACTGACTGCGCGATTCATTCTAGGCCTTCTAGTGTGGGGCACATGGTTGGCGCACAATTTAGGAAACTACATAGCCAAACCATGCATGGTTTCTAGGAATTTAAAATAATAATAATAATAAACAAATAAATAAATTAAATTAATAATGATAATAATAATGTTGAAAAAAATACCAAAGGGGTTTCACTCACCCTCCCCCCCTCTTCTATGCCCATGAAACACCCCCTCCCCCTTTTCCGTGCACTACTCCCATACTGCTCCCTCATTTTTGTCTGATTTTCCTCCCAATTCATGGTGCGATCTCCCTAGGAAAGCTTTTCTCCCACTCCAACATCTTTTTATTCTTTGTTCTTCTTCCCATTGATGTAGTATGAGTTCAGTCAAACCCTAGGGTTTCCTCACTATAAATTTTTTATAGTTTTATTTGTGTCTAGGGTTTCATTCCTTTTTGTGGGGTTCCTCTGAGCTGGTTAAGATGATAATAGACCTCACACATCAAATATAGTGGGTTTATCACACACACATATATATAAGTATGTACACACACACACACACACCCACTTTGAAAATACTCCCACATGGTGATGGGAGCATATAAATTGAAAAAGGGATGTATATATATATATATATATCAAAATTTATATGTGTTTGGGGTGTGCGGCTGGGTCCTTGGGTTCTTCTCATGTTGTTCTTGGAGTTTCGTCACATTAATAGTATTGAGGAAGGAATTTCTATCGAATTTCTTTCTGAATATTACTATTAGATGTTTGAGGTTTCCAAATTGATTTTAAATGTGTTATTAATGCATGGGTGTGTTTGTATAGTTTATTATGGATTCCTATGTCCCTGGTTTGGTTAAAAAAGGGGTTTGTCAAAGGTTTTCTATGATTATGCCTATATATATCTAATGTATATTTATTCCACATGTTTGATAAAATTTAAAGTGGTGATTTAAAATGAATTTGGGTATCTTTTAATGTTATTTGTCCTTATTAAGCTTTAGTAAAATGGGGGTGACATGTGAAATTGTGGGTTGTATGGGTTTTGGTGTCTCTTTATGATTTGATGTTTATGTGAGATCTCTTTCACTCCATATAATGTTCCTTGTATTTATTCAAAGTGAAATTTAGGCATTCATATGAATTCTAATTTATATATCAATGTGATACATGTATCTCTATATGTTCATGGGGTGTGCATATTGAGGTGCACGTGCATATAAATGATAAATTCCATTGAATGTATGTTTTCTAAAACTTTGTTTTTGTAAATGGTTTTCTAAAACTCAAAATATTTTCCAAATGGATTTTTTTTCTCAGTGACTTGAAATATGGTTTTTAGGTGCACTTCTTAAGCTTGGACTGTTTTCCACCTTAGAAGTATGATTTTGTAATCACTTGATTTAAAAGGCCACTTTGGAAACTTGCAACTATGATTAATGTTTTCACCCAAGTTTGGAAATGGTTTTTGAAATAAAGTTGTTTCCTTTATAAGAGTATTTGGATTTAAAATGTCAAGGAACTTTTAGTACCTTTATATGTTTTATGAAAATGGTTTTGAACCCTTATGGTGAGTAGGATTGGTTAGAACATGCAATAGGTTTTATATGTGACGATCATCCCTATGGATGTCCTCTTTTAGAAAGAGTCTTCACATAGAGGGTGCTGAGAGTGGGAAAGGCATTAATATGGGTAATATTTAATGCCATTCATGTGATGACCTCCTCACATTCCATTTATACTATTATCATGGGATTGCTAGATGCCATCTAGCGGGTTAAGGCATGGTTGCTATATAGTCTCGATTAAACGGATTAGATCCCCATGAAGTGGATGTATGGGATATGCCACTAGTGAGGCTAGGTAGAGTATCTAGGTTGGTTATTAACTCTGGATTTCATCAAACATTTATATATAGGTTTGAACTGAGTATGTCCAAGGTCGCTTCTAGAGATGTTTAGAAAATTCCCATGATTACGTATATGTACGTTCTTATTTTTTTTGTGTAACTTTAGTTTCATGTTCTTATTACCTATTCTTAATTACACATGTACTATTTCATTTCTTTCTATCTTTTTTTATATATCCTTCCATTTCTACTCATTTCTGTATTCTCTTTTGATTTATCATTTATCAGGGTTGTGTATCTTACTTGGCATTGGTTTTAAAAATTTGTTTTTGGAATGAAAATATATTTTGGAAAGAAAATCCTCAATTTGTTTTAAAAAATGTATTTTGGAAATTTTCTATTGGGTTTTTTTTAGAATTATGATAACCTTATTTTCTATATGTATTTTTAAACTAATGTTTATAGTCTATTTCATGACAGTACATGTATTGATTTTGTTGTGCATACCTACTGATCTATTTTATGCTCACACCCTACTTTTTCCACTAAACATTTGTTGATATGAGTTGTTTTTTAGTTTTAGTTTATCATTAAAGTTTAGTTGTGGAGACGGATAGTTTTGTGGATGGTGGTGACCAAAGGGTCACACCTAGTTTTATTCCTTTATGCTACAAGTTTTAATTTTATTCTTGTTTTTTTTTATTTATCTATTTTTTCATCGGTAAAATTATTCCCAATGGTTTATATATGATTCCAAAATTCTTTTCATTGTCCCATGGGGATAGTGGGATCCCTTTAGGCCTTGTCGTGACGCAGATCGGGTGAACGGTTCAAGGTTGACCTGGGTTGATTCATGAAAAAATGGTATTAGAGGATACCTATTTTATTTTAGGTTTCAAGTAGACTAGATATAGGATTGTAGAAACTCAGGAGGTTGGCTATGGATCAATATTTTATCACTATTTCATATGATAATACCCGAGTTACCAAGGGTAGGTGCGATTTGAGTCTTTCATTTTGAATTTGGGTTGATTATACCGGTGCTTGTTTAGTTCAATGAGATTTTGAATGTTGGGTAATGGAAATAGAAGTGAGATGGTGTCACAAAATGAGATTACATGATATAGAAAACCACATGGAGAGTGACTTCATGGTTCAATATGATTCCAGTTATTGGTTCATTCTTAGAACATGGCCTGCTAAACCATCTGGACAAGACATGCATGACCAATAGTTTTATGTTTGGGAGGATTTGGGGTGACTAATTCTATTATTTAATTTTGGTTGGAATGATCAATTTTTAATAATCAATTATTTTTTAAAATGGGTTTCAGATGGATAAAAGTGGATTTTGAAAGGATTTTTTATAAATGTTTTTTGTTAAATTCGGGATTATTTTATAACAGGATGTGTTGTTTTAAAAGGTAGATTAAAAGTGGTTTTCTTGGATTTCAAAATGAGTGAAAATAAATGGTTTTGGTCCAAGGGGATGTAACTAAGTGATTATAATTTTTATGGTTGGATTTGAAAGCGGGATTGGATGTTTGAAACAATTTCGGAAGAGAAAAATGGTTTTAAAATTTTAATGGGAATGTCATTTTTGATTTTTTGTGATATTTGGGTTTATGAGATTGATAATTTGATTTTATGTGTTTCCTTGGTTTATTTTTGGTTAAATTTTGATTTTATTTTCTATTTTTTATTCTATTTAAACTATGCTACCCAAAAAGACCGAGATAGATTTCAAGGATTGGGTTTTTAGTTGGCTTCCCATGGTGGTTAGCTTCTAGTTTCTCTTAATTATCATAAAGGTACCCTATCCAGTGGGGGCTGTGAACCAGATTAAATTTTTCTTGAGGAGTATTATTTCATAAATTACTACTTCTTGTTTGAAATATTGTTAATTCATTCTCTCACATTGTTTTTATATTGGGTCATTCTAAGATATATTTCTATAATTCCCCGAAGACTTGTTGTCAGTGTCACTGCTTGGGTCACCTGGAGAAGTTATGTAAGTTGTGATATCAAATAAGGAAGTTTATATTCGGGAATTTTTATCTCCTAAATGTGGGGAAAATGATTAAATACATCATATATCTCACTATAAGTCTTAAATAGATTATTTTCCCATAGTTTATAAGTTTCTAGGTGTGGGGGATATATTTATAACTTGTTTTTTCTAACCTTTAAACCATTAGAAGGAAATATTTTTATATTTCCCCTTTTTATGGTTTTTGTTCTGGGAACCTTTTTGTTTTAGATTTCTTGATGGCCTAGTTGTCTTTATATTTTAGTGGTTGTGACTTGTGTATGTAAAATTCTAAATGGTTGGTCTTTTCTTGGAATAACTTTAGTTTTGGGTGGTTCTTGTTTTGGAGATGCTTGTGTCTTGTGGAAATTATGAATCATGGTTTGGTTTGGTGCTAAAATTGAGTTTTCTTGGTTGAGTTATCTTCTGGTTAAAGGTTCTTCATTGTGTTAGTCATATTTTTAATAATGGGGGTGATCCATCTATTTCCCCTATAGATCTCCATGTTATTATCTCTTGATTCGGGCAGGTGTGACTTGTGGAGTTGAAATGTTTTTTTTTCAGTTTCAGGTCCTGGTTTTTGTTCTTCCTTAAGCTAGGTGAATTTCTGGGGGATGAATGTCTTTAATGGTGGGGAGAAATGTCACAATTCAACAATAATATATTAATTATTTTTAATTATTTAATAATATTCAAATTCTCTTTTGAGTTTCAGTCTAAACATGTTTTAAAATTTTAAATTGGTGTATTTTCATCACAGGTGCATGATCAGCGCATGGTTATTAAAAACACCTAATAGACCGTACATGTGTGTCTGTAATTTGGAAGAGCTGACTATATGGTCATTGTATAGTTTTCATAACCATGAACTCTAATCGTGTGAGGTGCTCTAGGCCTTCCAGTGTGGGGTACATGGTTATCACACAATTTGACCAACTGTGCCGCCAAACTGTGTGTAGTGTCCAAGACTCTAGAATAATAATAAAAATAAATAAATAAAATAAATAATAATTATTATTATAAGGTTAAAAAACCCCAAGTGGAATTCACTCTCCATCCTACCCTCTTCTATGCTCACACACCAACCCATGCCCCCCTCTCCCTCTAGGATGCATAGTCCACCCCTCCTCCTCCCTTGATTTTTGTCTGATTTCCCTCCCAATTCATGGGGCAATGTCCTCGGGTAAGAATTTATCCCCCTCAGTTATATCCTTCTTTCTTTTTCCTCTTCCCCTAACTGAAGCATGAGTTTGGATGAACCCAAGGGTTTCCTAATGGTATGATTTTTATGGTTTTTTTAGGATCCACTTCCTTTTTATGGGCTTCCTTAGACATGGTTGAGACAATATATGTCCTCAAAAATAAAATTCAGTGAGTTTATCATCAGTTTCAAGTAGTTTTTCTTCAATTATTATTCTTTGGCCCAATTTTATTTAGGGATTTTTTAATTGTTGAGTGTCTTGTATTTTTTTGGATCATTCTAGACCACATTTTGTTGGTGAATGCAATGACTTTTGGACCTTTAGATGTGACCTACACACATATACATATATAGGTATGTACACACACAAACACACAAACCCAAATTGTACATATTCCCACATGGATATGGGAACATATACATCTATAAATATTTATGTATATATATATATATATCAAGGTTTATATGTGTTTCAGGTGTGCGGATTGGTCCTTGGGTTCTCCTCATTCCTTGCTTGGAGTTTCATCATGTTCTCACCATTGAGGTAGGTGTTTCCATCAATTTCTTTTTTGAAGCATTCCATTAGATGCTTGGGATTTCCAAATGGATTCTAAATGTGTTATTCAAGATTGTGGTTTGTTTTTATAGTTTATTATGGCTTCTTTTGTTGGTGTTTTGGTTGGAAAAGTGTTTTTCAATGGGTTTTTATGATTATGACTATATGTATCTAAAGTATATGTATTCCATGTGTTTTATAAAATAAAAAATGGACTTTGAAAATGTAATTGGGTATATTTTAATGGTATTTGGCCTTGTTGAGATTTGGTAAAATGGGGTGACATATGGAATTTTGCTTTGAATGGGTTTTAGTGACTCTTTATGGTTTTTTGTTTATGTGAGAGCTCTTAAATTCCATTACAATGTTACTTTTATTTCATAATAGTGAAATTTAGGAATTAATATGAATATCTATTTATATACCTGTGTGATATGTGCATCACCATATGTGCATAGGGTGTTCATACATATGTTCACATGAATATAAAATGGCAAATTCTGTTGAATTCTTGATTTCTAAAACCTTCTTTTTTCAAATGGTTTTATAAATATCAAAATGTTTTCCAAATGGTTTTTGGCTTCCAAATAGATTAAAATAATGTTTTCATGTTCATTTCTAAATATTGGTCCATTTAGCACCTTGGAAGTATGATTTTTTACTCACTTGATTTAAAAGCCCCATTTGGGACCTTATGAGTAAGATTAATGTTTTCACCCTAGTCTGTGAAATAGTTTTTGGAAATAAAGTTGTTTTCATTTATAAAGGGATTTGAATTTAAAATTTCAATTCCTATTTGGTACCAAGATATGTTTTAATAAAATAGGTTTAATATATTATATGTGTAGGACTAGTTGGTACATGTAAATGGTTTTTTGTGTGATGGGAACCGCTATGGTTATCCTCCTTTGGAGAGGGTTTTCTCATATACGATGTCGAGAGTGGGAAAGGCATGCATGGTAGCATCTGGGGGTTATATTTAATTCCAAACATGTGATGAAATACTCACTTTACCTTTATATTATTTTCAAAGTATTCCTAAAATCTATTTGGAGGGTTGAGTAATGGTTTCTATAAAGTCTTGATTAGATGGATTAGATACCCATGGAGTGGCCTTTTGGGCTATGACACTGATGAGGCTAGGTAGAGAATACATATTGGTTATTAAATATGGATTGCATCATACAATGGTATATGTGTCTGAAATGAGTACATGTAGGGTCTACTCTAGAGATTCTAAGGAGATTACCATGATTATATATCTGTATATTCATGTATTATTTTTTTATTTTAGTTTCCTATTATGCTTACCTATGCCTACTTACACCTGTACTATTTCCTTTCTTTCAGGATCTATATGATATACCCTATTACTTATGGTTAGTTCTTTATTCTCTTTTTCTTATAAATTTATATAGGTTCTTTATCTTCTTTGGAACTTTTTTCAAAATTGGGTTTTGAAATGGAAATCTATTTTTTGAAAGGAAAGCCTCATTTTGATTTAAAAAAGGGATTTTGGGAAATTTGTTTTTAGTTGTTTTAAATTATAAAAAACTTATTTTCAATATATATTATAAAACTATTGTTTTTGGGCAGTTTTAGGAAATAAAATGTATAGATTCTATGGTGTTTACATATTGAGTTGTTTAATGCTTACACCCTACTTGTTCCACTCGACATCAGTAGGCCCAAGTTGTTTTGTAGGATCAAGTTCTCACTGAGGTTCACTCATGGGGTAGGATTCTATTGAGGATGAATATTACTAATGGGTAACATGAATGTACACCTATTTTTATTCCTTTCCAGTTCTATTTTTTTATTTTATTCTTGGTTTTTATGTTTTTTATCTTCTGTTACATGGAAGAAATCATCCCCAATGATTTTTCTGTGATGTCTAGATGTTTTTCATTAGCCAATGGGGATTAGGGATGCCTTTTGGGAAATGTTTTGGTTTGTATTGGGTGAAATGTTTTGGTTCAACTTAGGTTGGTTGATGATCTAAAAGACCAACCATCGAGCCCTTACGAGGAGATATAAAGGCGTTATTTAAAAGAATATGTAATCTTTTAAAGCGATCACTTTATTTTTAATTATTATTTTACCTCCTCTAAATCAATTTTTATATTTCTAAAATAATGAATTATGTATTTTTATTATATTTAATTTTTATTATGATTATGAAACCACCTTTATTTACCCTCTTTCCATCAATTGGAAGTGAAAATATAGCTCATGCACGTACGACTTACCGTCTCCACATAGAGATACAATTTATTTATCATCACTATCTTTTATGGATGGGTATTATGATAGGTTTAATGTTTATATATGTTACTTATGATATTATTATAACTATATAATGATAATATAATATCTACCTTCTTACCTTCCAAACCGTTGGAAAATGATAATGTCAATCGTTCGTACATGTGGACTACCCCATCCACAAAGTGATGTGATTCATTTTTCATTTATATTTTACTTGGATATTAATAAGGGTGGATTTAATGAATATATATATGTATAATATATATATATATGATATAATAATAATTAATTAAAGGTGATTTATTAGTTACCTTTCTTTCATTCCATCCATCCAAAAAATGAAAACAACATTCCTGAGTACATATGACATATTGTCTCCATGAATAGTGTAGTTCATTTTTATATATCTAATTTTAATAGTGAATATAAACAAGTTTATAATGAATATTTATGACATTTATATCATAATTAAGATTCTTGAGATCACGTAACCATGATAAAAAAATAAGGACCAAAACTACTAAACAAAAACATATGTGAAAAATGAAGCAGATATCACTCAGAACAATGATTTTAATAAATAATTGTTAATAAATGGATTATAAAAGCATATAAGTAAATAATATATGGTATGATATATATGATTATTTTTCTATAATATATTTATAATAAATCTGTATTTATTATAGTATATTTTCTAATGTGTATGAAGGAAGTTAGGCCCAAGTTAAGGGATTTTCATCTCACTTTTATTTTTGTGAGACACATTACATATTCACAACTTATTTACTTTATGTTTTGTGTATAATACCCATGAATTTATTTTATAATTATTATTATGAATTTTATGATGATTTATACATCCATATATGGTTATTTCTTCCATGGGTCTAATGATTCAAATGTTACGAAAGCGGTAAAAAGTTTTATGTTACAATATCATTGTTTATTGAGACTATTTATGATTAAGTTTCTAATGATGAATTATTATGATCTAATAAAATAATGAATTTTCTTCTCCTTTAGTATTTTTTTAAAATAAATGTTTTCCATTCATTTTACTCTCCTTAAGTACTCAAGATACTGAAAATATTTTTGTAAGGAAAACAACTTCATTTCTCTCTTGGATTGAAAAACGTTTCTTATTAAATATTATTGTTTTATAAAACAGTTTTAAATAAGGGTTTTTAATATTCGAATAATATTTTTTAAATTCATTTTTAACTATTTTTAAAATTTTAAAATATGGTTTAAAAGTAATATTCTTTTAATTTTCTATAAATGGCACTTTTTTATTTTTTTACAAAAAAATGTGAAAGAAATGTTTTCTTTTAACTTATACGACATGAATAGAAGTTACTATTGTCAGGACCACTCAATGTATTGAATATTCCATTAGAAGTTTACTAGGTTCTTTTAAAATAATGTTTTCCATGATATTTTTGAATATTTTTATTTTAAAAGTGATTTTTAAAATGAAAAGGTTATTTTACTCAAGAAATATTTTAGCGATCTTTTTAAATAATTTCCATGTATGACAATATAATATAATTGTAATTATTATTTAATGGGGGTGAAATCCTTTGATAAAATTATTATTCTTTCTCTGGATGGTTTATTTTTATGAAACCCATTTATTTTTCATGGGCTATGCTATATTGAATCGATGACTGGAATGGGGAGTAAACCGAGTTTAGTAAGGGAATTTATCTAATATTAAAGCATTGTGATTTAACATTGACCACTATGATGGTTTCGGGAGTGAACCCATTCCACTATGATTGTCTTGGCAATGATCCTTGACTACTAAGGAAATGATTTTCTATGTTTATGCGTATTACAAAAACTTATGTATTATTCCAATGTTAAGCTATCATGGCTCATGTTATTTTATTTATTTATGATTCATGTCTTATAAACTTCCATGTTTTATTCCATGACTCAAGATTATGTACTGTGATATCAAGGGTTTGATTTTAAAATGTTATTATCATATTATCATACACTTATGTTCATTTTATGCTCAAGTGATCACTGATATCTCCCTTGTTTACCATTACTGAGCATCTGAGCTCACCCTTTGTTATGTTTTATTACCCCTATTTGTGTAGAAAGATAAAATAAGGGTACTAGTTATGAAGAACTTAGTGGGCGCTGCTATAGATATTTTATGAACCAGTTGTTTATGTGTTTATGTTTTCAATGGCACAAGACCTATACAATTCTGGCATGGATCATTTTGGTATGTAATGAATATTCATATGTCTACGTATTAAAATTTTGGGTTTCTATTGTTAGTATCATATCAAGGTATAGTTAACCTTTAGAAACTAGGATGTGAAAACTTTATTGAGAACCCTAGGGATAATTCTAAGTAAAGGATAAAATCCTAAAGTTTTGGTAATGACCATAAATGACCACGTTTGAACCTAAAGTGTCATAGATGGATGTTTCATGATTTATAATACATATAAGTGCTTTTTAATGATAATGTGGTTTTCTATTATGATTATTGTTTCTCACACTGTGCCTTTTGGTTTTAGTAAATGGTTGGAAACTGAAGGAATCATGTTAATGAGGAATGTGATGGAAAATGAAATGATTATACTTATGAGAAACCAAATGTTATGGGATATGAGAAGAAAAACCTCATTGTATTAATATAATTAGCCCCTTATCACTTTAATCTCTAAATTGACTTGTTTAATGGACACTTTTCCATGAAACTGACATATATAATATTTAAAGCAAACAAAATTATAAAATGTCACTATCTTAGTTTTAAATATATTTTATATGTTCACATAGAAAAAAGAATGTTATTAAAAAATATAAGTGTCTATTTTGAGCTTAATGAAATTATTTTCATGATCTAAATTTATTTCAAATTTTTAGTAATATTATAATGAACTTAAATTTGTATGGAACAACGATGCAATATTTATATAATTAATAAAGAATATATAAAATGATATTTAAAAATATTAAAATTAATATCATTTGAGTGGTTTAACGTGTCACAAATTTTTTTAGATGGATATGACTTATTATTGTTATTTTAAATAATTATATTCCAATTATCCTTTTTTCTTTGATGCATTCAATGTCAAATTAAATGAATAGTGTTAAAAATGAAATTAATGAAATTTTATAATAAATAATATTTTATTAAATGATATAAAATTCAAAGAAATTATTATATTCATCGAAATGAAGGGTATATAGTTATAAACATAAACAATGGTCCTTTTATGGGTCTTTTGAAATTTTATAGTAACATTATTAACCCTTAAAGTGTAGAAAACATTAATATTATGGTATTTGTCAAAAGAGCCAATAAAGGGTTTAAAAAAAGTGCAGGGTAAAAATGTGATCCAAAATTGTATAAATTTTATTTCATGAGATTTTTTAGACTCAAAAAATATTATATTTTAATATTATTAATTTGGGTCCATTTTTACATAAAAATTAATTTATATTAATTTAATATTTTATTAAATTCTAAGGGTTCCCCTCTCATCAATTATAAAGGGCACCCCTACTTTCTCTTCTTCACACCACTTTTATCCTTATAGATTGAGAAAAATATACTATTTTTTCTTCTATACTAACCTAGACACATTATGGAGGTTTTGGTCTTCCGAAAAGACCAACCCTAGAGCCCTTAAGAGGAGATCTAACAGAGTTATTTCAAAGAAGAGGTAATCACCTTAATCAATCACTTTCTTTTAAATTATTATTTTAAATCATATAAATATATTTTTTATTAATAAAAAATAACTTTAGTATACTAAATACACCAAAATGTTATTATTATTATGAAACTACCTTTATTATCCCTCTTTCCATCAAATGGGAAGTGAAAAATATCACTCATATGTACATATAACATACTATCACCACATATCAATACAAATCATTTCTCATCACCATATTTTAGGTATTTTTATTATTATGGGTTTAATGTTTATTTATTATAATTATTAAATAATTATACTTCTATATTGATAATATTATATCTATCTTCTTACCTTCCAAACTGTTGGAAAACAATAACGTCTACCGTGCGTACATGTGAATTACCAACTCCACAAAGGAATGTGATTAATTTTTATTTTTTTAATTGGATTTAAATAAGGATTAATTTAATGAATATATACAATATATATGATAAAATAATGATTCTGGAAAACTCATTTATTATTTACCTTTCTTTTGTTTCATCTGTTAAAAAATGAAAACAACATTCATGGGTATATATGGCCTACCGTCCCCATAAATAGTGTAGTTCATTTTTCTATATATAATTTTATGAATGACTATAAACATGTATATAATGAATATTTATGATATTTATATCATGATTAAAATTTTGGATATTATGTAACCATGATCAAAATATGAGGATCAAAACTACTAAACGAAAACATACATGAAAAACGAAGCAGATACCACCCGAAATAATGATTTAAATAGAGAATTGTTAATAAATGTTTGATAAAAGGTTATAAGTAAATTATATATAGTATAATATATATGAATATGGTTCTATAATATATTTTTAATAATTATATATTTAATATACTAGAGGTCCCAACGCATACAATGGAACTTGAACATAGAGTAAAATATTTTTTGTCTCACTTTTATTTCTATGAGATACATGCCATATTAACCACTTGTTTCTTTAATTTATTATATATAATACTGATGAATGTATTTTATTATTATTTTTATTAATTTTATTGGGATTTAAATATCCATCTGTTGTTTTTTTCTTTCATAGGTCTAACAATTCAAATGTTACCATATCGGTAAACGGTTTTATTTTACAATCTCATTGTTTATCAGGAATGTTTGTGATTAAGTTTCCAATAAGGAATCATTATCATCCCTAAAAATCGTGAATTTTATTATCCTTTGGTTATTTTTTTTAATTCTTGTTTTCCATTCATTTAAATCGCTTTAAGTACTCTTGAGACCAAAAATATGTTTTTAAGAAAAATAGACTTCATTTCTCTCTTTGGTCGAAATTGTTTTCTTCCATATCTAGGTTTTATAAATTTTTTTTAAATAATGTTTTTAATACTCTAGTCTGATTTTGAAATCAATTTCTGACTATGTTTAAATTTTTACAAAATTATTTCAAAGTAATATTCTTATCATTCTCTGGACAAGGTACTTTTTTATTTTTACCAAAAATATGAAAGGAGTGTTTTATTTTAACTTATACGACATGAATGGAATTTCCTATAATCCGGAATATTTAATTTTTTTAAATATTCCTTCAAAATTTTATAATTTTATTTTGAAGGAAAATATTTTCCCTGATATTTTGAAAATATTTTCATTTTAAAAGTTATTTCCAAAATGAAATGGTTATTTTCCTCAAGAAATATTTTAGTGATATTTTAAAGTAATTTCCATATATGATAAATGCTTAGATATTAATTATGATTTAATAGGGTTATTATCCATTAATACCATTATTACTATTTCTCTATATAATTAATGTTTATTAAACACATTTATTTTGCATGGGTTATTCTATTGTGAATTGATGAAATGTTTATGAAATCTATTTTATTTGCACAAGTTATGATATAATGATATAATGAAAGTTTTATGGTCTTGTGACACACATATTAATTTCTTTATATTTTTAAAAGTGGTTACATTATAACCGGGTACAATGGTCACTTTATAACCAAGGATGGTGATCATGTTATAACGAAGTATGGTGGCCTTGTAATAAATGAGTACGGGTGGGACCCATGTCTATCTCCATTGCATTAGGTAAAGATTAACATCTCATGAGATAAGTAGGACTAAAATGAAGAGTGAACCCAGTTTAGTAAGGGAAATTTTCCTTTATGATACTATTGGGGGTGAACCTTGATTACTACGATGGATTGGGGAGTTAACCCATTTCACTATAATAGCCCTAGAAATTACCTTTATACTATGGAAATAATTTTCTATAATTATGTGTTTGTAAAAGTATGTATTAGGATAATGTTATGCTCCGATGGATCATTTTCTTGGATTCCTTCATGACTTATGTCTGATGAACTTCTATGTTTTATTCCATGACTCAATATTATGATGTATGATACCCAATGTATGATTTTAAAATGTTATACTAATGTTCTTATATCATTATGTTCTTGTTATGATCAAGTGATCATTGATATCTCCCTTGTTTACCCTTACTGAGCATCTTATCACAACCTTTCTTATGTTTCATTTTCTAGATTTATAAAGAATGGTACTAAGTATGATATGTATAATAAGGGTTCTTATTATAAAAAACTTAGTGGGGAAGGGATATAGATATTTTATGAACCAGTTGTTTATATCAGAGTTGGTGTCCTAGGACCAATAGTTTGTACTTTGATTATATGTATATTAAATGAATTGAATATTAATAAGAAATATTTTATTATATTTTTCATTATTCTTCTTGACTATAATGTAATAATGTCATAGAGTATATGTCACATTGATAAGGTCATAAAATTTCTATACCATGACGAGATAATTGAAGTGATATGATGATATTCTTAAATATGGTTCAGTGGTATGATAATGTACTATGATTGGAAACATATAACATAGATTGTTATATTCGAGTTCTCATAAGTATATGGGGATTATTATCATAATATTTTCACTTGGTAATATCTAAGATGAGAGTTTATGAGAACAAATATGCCAGTAGTAATTTTGTATGATTTGGTGTCATCAAATATTACTATCTTCAAGTGTGTTTAATGGTCCTAAAACATTAATATTACCATTAATTCGTGACATGACTCACACACTTAGATTTAATAATGAAAATTGTGATGAAATATGTTTGCGACAAGGTAGGGTATGTTGGGTGTGTCATAATTGACATGTCATTAATGGATAAGTTGAGGAATAATTTCTCACTTCTATCTTTATGGAAGTTGATATCTCAACCCATTTATTGGAATATAAATTTCCCATTAAATTCCATGGACATGGTGAAAAAACATATTTATTTCAGATAACCAAAGAAATACTTACCAACAATATAGGTTCTTGACACAGATATACAACCTTCTTGATGAGATATCATGATAAAAGAATTATATTACACAGTTAGTGTTCACATATAGTCATCATTATTTTTAAATTAAGTTATTTATCTTAGGTTAATTGACCCATTTCTAGATATTAATCTTATAATTTATAGAATCTTGCTTAATTCCAATAAGAAATAATCCTAGAGGTCCACACACTAAGTGTTTCTAATGATCTTGATTAAATTATATTTTAATTTAATTAATTTAATAATTATTATTCTCAAGTATGAGGTATAATTTTATTAATGTTTTACTGATAAAAAATATTTATTGATAAATGGAATATTTAAATTAAATATTTATTCTAGTGTTCAATATATTCTAGAGGAGTTTGAATGTACCAAGACCGATTTCAGTGACAAGTATGAATTAACAAGATGGTTAAATAATATATGTTGTTTCATAAGTTTGATCATGACACAAAATGATAACAATAATAATAATATTATGTTCCATGGTGTTTATTAAGGATTATTATATTATTTAAGGGATGAAATTAAATTAAATAATTATTTTAACACAATACCCTCCAGAAATAGGTGGTTATGTCTATTATGTCATGCATCTGAAAATTGAAAATAGATAATTATTACACAAAAATAATCGACTCCCACTTTTATCGCCCTCTCAAGAATAAAAAATATAAGAGAGATTCCTTGAATACCAAAGGATGAGTGATCAATACAAACAACATAATAAAATTGATTCTTTGCACTAGCACCTAGAGATCAATTGAAATTTCTTAGAGATCAAAGGAGCAAGTGTGGATCACTGCTAGATGGATTCTATCATTGGATCCTCGTATTATAATGAATTCAATCAAAATCTTCTTTTTTGGTTGATAAAAATCCACATCGTAGAAATATCCTAATATAAGGTATTCATTTCTCCTGATATTAAATAAATTAATTATAAATTCCACATGTAAGATCCTCACTCAAGGTTTCTAGAAACTCAATAACAAAATAAATTTTTATATATCTCCCACCACCTCATTCTTTCAATACTTTCAAAACCAAAAAGTTATATTTTATAGTTCAAATTTAAATTTATAATTATTTATTTTATTTTTGATCTATACACAATAGTTGTTGAATTTTTATTTCATATTATTCATTATTTAATATGCTTTGAATTAAATTTTAGAAAAATATTAATCATGTTCATTTAGTGTTTCATTTTTTAAAGGTCTAAGAGTAAATGAAGAATGACTAGAGATGTCATTGGGATCTACCAGAGTTTTGTTTGGTAATACAAGGTTACATAATGGGTAGTCAGAGTATACACTGTGAACCCTAGTACGCTATGTCTGGCCATGCAGCGAGATATATGGAAAGCCACACAGTTATTACTTATGGTGTATGCCATGTGTTAACTAGAAAACATGGCACATGGTATATTAGATTACACGATGTGTATTCGGCGTACACACCGCATAGTATTCACGGGTTAGCGACATAAATCAAAAAATCCATGTAGTCATTATACATGATCAAACTACATGATAATAAAATCATGTAGTGTTTATTATATACATGAAGTTTACGTAGTGAACACGCCATGTAGTTCATTATTTCCCATGTTTGAAATAAATTCCAGGACATTTATAGAGAAAAGTAGACACAAAACTTATAGAAGGCCTGTACACACCATGTGATTCCACTAAGATACGCACTGAAGACCCATGTGAGTATATTAGGAAAGTTGATTCAAGGAGTTTAGTTGGCATGTACATGTCGTGTAGTATAGCCAAGTAAACAATCCAAAGCCTCAGGCATGTAACCTAGATACACAAAAACTGAGGCACACGATCTGTTGCTACATAGTACATGTTGTGTAGTCTCAAAATTAATGGATGAATTTAACTACATTAAAATGAAATGTGTAGTATTAGAGTCTTATTAGATCGATTGATAAATTATGTGTTTGTAAAGTTTAATAAGGGTTTTAAATTATTTTAATTGATCAATTAAATTGTTTTTATAAATCTGAAATGACTGGTTATTTTATTTACTTTCCATTAATTCCTTTATAATTTTTATCTCCAAGAGGATTCATATGGTCATTAATATTAAAGGGAATTAATTAATGCAAGATCATTTATATTAATAATAAATAATGGATACCTGAAAACCATTTTTTTTGATTTTCTAATGGCCGGTTTGGGGGTAGCCGGTTCCCCTGAAACCAGTTAAGGGTTTGCTGGTACCCGAAACACTACAAATCCACATCACCACATCAGGAAATTCAAAATTCAAACGAAATACTTCAAAAACTTAAAAAACACCGCCTTCAACACCTCGAGCCACGCACCGCCTCAGGCTTTGTCGAATCACGTGATCACCTCGGTCCGCACACCTCCTCGAGCCGTGAGATTGCACCGCCTCGCTGGCGAGCATCTCCGGCCATAGTCGACACCACAATGCCATCGTCCCTCCATCATCTCCACATAATCACCACCGGCGGAATCATAGTGGGAACATACACTCACAAACCTTCAATAACAGCACCGGAGAGAACTAACCGCGCCGTCGTCATCGCCATCTCCAAATTCATCGCCTCACCGGAGGCACCAAAAGACACATATACGATTGAAAAACTAATCGAAAACACCAATACATCCATACTTCAACTCACCACGAAACGAGATTAAAGGAAGGCTCAAAAACCATTTTCGAAGGGTCAAAAAATCACAGAAACACCACCCAAGCGCACAAGAAACGCCCTGACACAGAAGATCCCACCACTGCCAACCAAAACGACCACTTCAGACATGGAGAAACCCCACCACACACACCTGAGAAAGACCAGGACCCCAAGCACCGCCGACGCAAGGGCGCGACCATCATATGCTGAGAAGCACCCTGCAGGACACCAGCTTGTTGCCGATAACGAACCCAGGAGCGCTCTGAAGAGTATGTCGTCGACAGGGACCGGTCTTACACCCACAGGTCGGAACCCGCAACTACCGAAGCCCAAAGAGAAACTCCACAACAAGGGAAGACCACGAAACCGCGCGATGCTGCAGAGATCCTGGCTGACTCCCCGAGCTCGAGAGGGAACGTCGCGCCGTCCACAGTGAAGGGCCGACGACGGCGAGAGGAAAACCCTAGCTCAAGATCCCTTTACGGGAACATCTCTCCTTGTTTTCATAAATAATGGATAGATAAATGAATTTTATTCATTTAGTTTTCATATACATTGGATGTGTGTCCATTCATGATCTAGACCAAGATTAGTGTATGTTATGGAATTGAATTAATTTAATTTATTTCATGGGTTTTAAATTATTTATTATTAAATAAAATTTTATAGCCTATGAGTCTTACCTCCCTCCATTGTTATGTAGGACTTTCATATCCAATCATATTTTTGTAATCCCCCTTTAACCAATATTTTTGTACCCCTAACATATGTGTGATTTATAAATACTTGTAATTAATAGAGTTTTCCAATGCACATGGATTCATTTCAAGATGGAGCCATAATGATGCAAACCCAGGTGTTATAAAATTGGAAAGTTGAAATTTTGTAACTCATGCTAAGACAAAAAATAAGAGTTATTTCTAAAAGTTGATAGGTTTATTTAATTCCCTCTCATTAAGTCAACCATTATATAAAGTTCATGGACATATAATTTAATTAATTAATTATTTATATCTATGCATTATTTATTTTTTTGTATGAAAGAAAATGATCACATAAATTAATGAATTATTGTGAAAAGATGGAATTTAAATAAATGGATTATGTGTAAATGTTTTTTTCCAGTATGGTTAATTAATTAATATCCACTTAATATTAAAAAGACACGTAAATGATATAACAAGATAAAATTTATGTATAATAAATTAAAATCCCTCAATTAAATACTAAGTCACACTTTCCCTTCCATTACATGATAAGGAGTGAAATCCTTAGAACTAAGTGTTTGAGAAACCCTCATTGGGACACTTACTTTTAATGAGGATTTCTTATGAAGTTTATGAGTTTAATTAACCATCTTATATCAAGATATCTAGACCTCTATAGACATGATATAATTTATAGGTAAGTGCCGAGGAAACCCAAGTTAGGATTTCAGGATAGGGGAGTCCACTCAATAAATCAAGAAGCTAAAATCCCATAGTTAGAAAACACTTTGCTACCTAAATACCTTTAAGTATATTGACCAACCCTATTTGGGGTTACATGAAGGGTCATATAGATCCTTTCCATAATAATATCCTAGCAACTAGACATTTTGAGTTCAATGTGAGGGTTATTGGTACTTGATAAAATAACTGGATATTTAATAAAAAATAAAAAATATATTATTTATAACTTAATTTGTAATCCAAGAAAAATAAAAATAATCTGATCCTTAATTGTAGAATAAAATGTCAACCTCATTATCCACACTATCATTATGATCCATATTATAGAAAAAACTCTTCATTGGTAGTAAATTCCAGGAGTGGTTTAGATGCCTTCAGGTTGTGCAATTCCATGAATAGACATCATACATGTAAGAATACTCAATGCCTTATCTACTTTCCAAGGAGTTGAGTGATTATGATTTATTTGTACAATTTTATTAACACGGTCGATGTTAAATTTTTGATAATTTCATCTATGTATATTGAACTCATGAATTCTAAAAAAAACATGGATATATATAGCATGATTGATAACCTCCATGGTGTTTACCGGTAGAGTTATAGATATGAATGATTTGAGATTTGAAAGGTGCTATTTCAGATCAATTTTGGAGAGGGTGTCCTAGATGGGCCTCACATAGTCCAACTCATTGGCTGCATTGATCAACTATTTGATCTTGGTTTTAAAATCCCTGAAGAACTAGGTACCAGTTTCATTCTTGCATCACTCACCCAGTTCTTCTCTATCATTTCGATAAATTTTAATATAAACTACATTGAGAAGTCTCTACTAGATTTATTTACTCTCCTTCCCTAAGTAGATAAGGATATGAAGTGTTAAAATAATTTTATCCTTATGGTGAAAAAATAGAAAGGGAAATCAAAGTGGTCAAAGTCGAAATCTTCTTAACACCCTTTTAAGAAGAAGAAGATCAAAGGGAAAGAAAGGGAATATGATTTTTTTTTGTTTCACATGTGGAAAGAATGGTCACTAGAAGAAAAACTACACCCATCCAAAGGATCAAGGGGAAGCCCCAGGTGTATTTTTTATCAAGTGAAATTTATCTATTTCTAGAAATTAGGTTATATGTATATATTATAGTGCTCATATATGTATTCAAATATTTGAACTAGTTAGATTCATAAAAATTGGATGAGGGGGGTATTTCGACAAGCATCGAAAAGATTTAAACTTACTAATGTAGATATTGGGGACTGCAACCTCACATTTCCAACTATAATGTTCTTGGTTTTAAAGTGTTTTTATTATGTTACTTCGGTTTCCAAAAACATTATCTATGTATAAAGAATTGATATGATTGGGTTTATTTTAAATTATGGAAATGAATGTTTCTTATTCCATAAAAAAACATTTTTCATAGTAATGTAAATTTAAATAGTGGTCATTATGTGTTGGATTATAGAAACAAATTAGTAGAAATTGATAATGAAATTGATTCAAAAGACTCACACCACACCCAACTATGGAATCACTAGATAAGTCTTTAAAATGAAAATAATTTGAATAAATTTTTCAAAGATAGATATTTAGATACTATTGAACTATAACCACAAGGTATATGTCATTCATGTTTACAAAGAAAATGAGCAGAGACCTATTTAGAGGAAGAGGTGAAAGGACCAAATATATTGTTGAATTAGTTCATAAAGATGTGTGTGGACCATTTCCCTTTGAGGAAAGATTTTGTTACTCATACTTCATAATTTTTTTATGATTGAGTAGATATGGATATGTCTACTTAATGAGGTATAAGTCATATTATTTTGATAAATTGAAGGAAAAAAATAATGAAGGTGATAACTATCTGTGTAGTAAGATTAAGAAAACCTTCTCAAATGGTAGAAGAGAATATCTTAATCAATAATTAATTAATTACTAATGGAATTTTAGGATCCTATATCAACTCACATATCCTTATAAACCTAAGAGGAACAATGTAAGTGAAAGTAAGAACCAAACCTTATTAGAAATAGTGACATTAATGATGAGTCATGTGATTCTTCCATGATCTTTTTTGGGATACAGATTATGAATAGTAACCCATATAATAAAAAAGTGGTAGTAGGTATAACATACAATTTATGTAATGGAAAGAAACCTGTGTTGTCATACTTTCATTTTTAGGGCTGTTAAGTGTTTTTTATGGCTTATTCAGGTAAAAAACATTCACCAATAGGTATAAAGTGTGACATTAAATGATACCAAAAAGAAACAACATGATATTTACTATATGAACCCTTAGACTAAAATTTAATAGTGTAAAGACACTCCAAACTCATTAATAGGGAGAACATCCCTAAAATTAATAGTTAGAGAGAAATGAACTTTGAGGAAGTTGAGGCTCAAGTTACATAAGAGTTGGCACATGAATTGATTCAAAAAATCCCCATGGAAGAAGAATCTATTCTAGATACACAAGTACTATACATGAGTATAAGAGAGGTTAGATAATGAAAGAAAAGTTAATTTGTAGTCATAGATGATGGTGACTAATTATTAGTGAATAATAATGTTCCTCTAACCTATAAGGAAGTAGTAAGTGGTACAGATGTTTCTTAGTGGAAAGAATATATTAATAATGAAATGAATTCCATGTACCAAAACCCAGTTTGAATTTTCATATATCCTCTATTGGATGTGAATACATTTGGATAAAAATGGGTATTAAAGAATAAAATGGAAATAGAAGTGTAATTCAATACCTATAAGGCATGAATGGTTTTAAAAGGGTTTAAACAATATCAAGGAATTGAATACAATGAAAACTTTTTACCAGTTGAAATGATGAAATAAATTGTAATTACACTTACATTATAGATTTACATGACCATGAGATTTGTAAAATGGATATTAAAATAGACTTACCTAACAAGAACCTTTAGGATTATTTATATATGGAGCTACTTGAAGGTTTGTGACCCTAAAATATTCTTACATGATTTTAAAATTACAAAAATCCATTTGTGGATTGAAGAAAGCATCTGGGTCATGGAAAATTAATTTTGATGAATCCATAATGGAATTTACTTTAATAAAGAATGAGTGTGAAAATTTTGTGCTCAAATGGTTTAGTAGGGGTGAATTTTTATTTTTAATAGTATATGTTGATGACATATTAGTCATTAGAAATAAAATATGAGTCTTACTATCTATTGAGGAATGGTTTAATAAAATCTTCTATATAAAGGAATTGGGAACAACCAAATATATTCTTGGGTTAAAGATCCATAAAGATAGATCCAAGTGGTTGTACAAATTAAGTCAAAGTACATACATTGAAAAGATATTGAAGATATTTAATATGGAAAAATCCATGTAGGGATTATTTCCAGTGTTACATGGAATTCAATTTTCCAAGAAAATGTGTCCTCAAACACATGAGGAAATAAGTATAATGGAAATGATTCCATATTCATCAAAAATTGGGTCAATCAGGTGTTCTATGCTTTGTTCTAAGTATATATTTCTAGTTTATGGAGGATATGGTAAAATATTCATTAGAGGATATAAAGTTGGTTTTTTAGAAATAGATCAAGATGACATGACTTCACAAATGAGATATATATTCATTTTTAATTGATGTGTTATGAGCTAGAGGAGATCAAATTAGATTGTTATTACACATTCTATAATAGAGTCCAAGTACATTATGACTTATGAGGTAGATAAATAAGTAGTATAGATACAAAAATTAATCCAAGTGATTGAGTTAGTACCTAGTAGTAAGGATCCTATCACATTCTATTATGATAATAATGTAGTGGCGTCTCTCGCAAAATATCCAAGGTCACATCCATGGATGAAATAAATAATTTATAAGTATCATCGCTTGAGGGATTTTTCTCAGAGAGGTGAGGTTTCAGTGAAAAGTATTTAGATAAAAGAAAACATGGAGGATCCCATGAATAAAGCCTTAACTTAACAAAAAAATGATTTTCATGTGAGGTCTAGCGGACTAAAATTCATATGTAACCTCCCAAAATTCTAAAGTAAGAACCTTATATTTTATAACAGGTATAACACGCGATAACAAGTGTGTAAGGGAAGATAATTTATTGAGTATTTATAATATATTTCATATTTTAAATAAATTAAATATAATTTATAGCCTTCAATTAAATAGATAATGAGTTATCATTCATCACATGCAACAACGACCTTCTTCGATAGCCTGCATTATACGCATGATCGGGTTTTGCAAAACAATAATATATTATTAAATTATTATTATTTAATATAATAATACTTAACCAGATATTAAATTAGAGGTTATGAATAGTATTGACTAACATATGAAAGTATATGGTATAAAAAATATAAAATGAATTAATAGGTTACCAATTAATTAAAAATGAAAATATAATGTAATTGAATATAATGTAAATATTATTATTTTTATAATCACAAAGGTGTTTTGTATTAATAATTTAAATTAATTATAATTATTTAATGATATTAATGAAATATATATGTTTTATTTCAATCAAATATTTCTTAAAATCATCCAATATATTCGATAGACATAAGATATGAATAAACTCAATAACACACATAAAAACCTATATTTTAATTAAGGAATTTTTACTGCTTTTTAATGTAGAACCCATTTTAAATATGCATTTTGATAATTTAATTGAGTTAATATGTAAAAAATAAACCTAATAATTGAAATTAAACATAATAATAATGTCAGGGTGAATTTTTGGTATTTTTCTACAAAGTTTCAATTTTTATTGAATAATTAAAAATACTGAATTTTAGTTCAAAACTACTTTTTCATATAATTTAACTATAAGGTTAAATTATGTTTTATATTTATTTTAAAGATTAATTAGATAATATTTTCTTAAATTAACTCAATTTAGTTCATTTTAATCAATTTTACTTTGAAAATTACTATAAAACATAACAAAAAATAGGATGTTTTTACTTTAAAAACCCACATTGTGGTCCGGTCTACAAGATTAAATTTAAATTAATTTATTCCCATTATGTTATTGGAATTTTGAAAACTGGATTTCATATTTGGAATAAAAGTAATTTATAATGTATTATATGGTCAACTCAGTTTTTTACCAAAAATATTAGTGAAAGTAATTAAGGTTAATTTAATCTTAACGAGAGACTAAACCATAACCTTAAGGCCTAAATCAACCTACAAACTTGTACAAGACCTATTAGATGACCATATTTTATCCCTATAATTTCTTGTATCTACTTTGGGCCATTATTTATCTACTTTAAATAAACAATAAATGGGTGGGGTTCCTTTATTTTAAAATATTACAGGAGATTCCACTCTTCCTCCATTATAAAAGGTCTCCTTCCCTTCCACTTATCCACAACTCTCAAGACTATTATGTTCATCCAAAATCTACCCAATTCACTTCCAAAAACCTCTACCTTTCTCCTTCAAGCATCCTTTGGGTGGAAATACCTCCATGGAAGCTCTTTTGATGCAAACCAAAAGGAGTTACCCGATTTAGAGGTAACACTCTCCCTCAAACTCCTCTATTTTATTTCCTTTCTCCAATATATCAAATCTTATAATTCCACATATATATATATAATCCTGTATAATAAATATAATAGGATTTTTTATTCTATGATTTAGACTAGAACTTATAGAAACCTTCATCTAATGGGTAACAAACATAATGTTTATTTTTAGGTGGACTACCTTCTCACTAAACGATGATTGTTCAATTTTCCATTACCACATTTCATGGTGGCCATTATAATGGAAAATATTATTATATATGATATTTATAATATCTTTATTC
This sequence comes from Viscum album, assembly GCA_963277665.1. NCBI lineage: Eukaryota > Viridiplantae > Streptophyta > Magnoliopsida > Santalales > Viscaceae > Viscum > Viscum album. Next base: position 1,621,916,915 of record OY728158.1, read on the forward strand.
TTATTTAATTTTTTTATAACCCATACATCTATGCATTCCATTTTTTGTAAAAATGATAACATCGTTTGGGGAAGTGCATACTACCTCCCTTTCAAAGCGATGTGATTCGTTAATGCCATACATGGAACGTATAAAAGATGTTTTTAATAAAACTATGTTAAATATATTATATATATATGACAATATAATTATTATATAAATATGTATCATTTACATTTCATTATTTTAACATGAAAAATAAATGAAATTAGTGTTCATGCGTACGTACGGACTACCGTCTCCATGGACGATGCATTTCATTTATTATCTCCAAAAAATTGTATATTATTCTAGATACATATATAATGGATATATAAGATATTAAAATCATTTTTTACATTCTAGAGATATAATAACAACACATATCAAGTAAGAACATACTCAATGAAGTTGGCATTTAACACCCGATATAGTTAAATTAATGAAATCTTGTTAACAAACTGGTAATGAGACATTATAAGAAGTTAATATATGGTATTATAAACATGAGTATGGTTATATTATAAGTTAGTAACACATTTTAAACCAATATACCAGAGTATAAATACCACATTACAAAATAAAGGTTAAGGTATGGTATTTCGTCTCAATTTTATTTCATTAAGGCATATTGTATTGTTATGCACTAGTTTATTTTATGTGGGGTGTATCATGAAATTTTAAATGATATATCATGAATATAATTAATTTTATGATATGAATAATTTAATTTAATTTTATTTCTTTAAGAGGATATGATTTAGAATATTTCAAAGTGGTATGGGACACTTTATAGTGTTTAAATATTATTTTCCTAAAAAATAATACTAATAATCTTTCAATGGTATTTCAATTTTTGGAAATTAAATAACCATTTTTAAATAAATTTTTATTATCTAGTAATTCATGACCATTATCAAGTATTAGTACCATTTTTTACACTCTTTGGTACTCAATGTGTTTTAGAAAATGTTTTTAAGAAAACCTAACTTCGTTTCTCTCTTTAGTTAGAGAACCTATTTTTTTCTCAAAACAATTTTTTATTAAAATTTTTTCAAATTTTTAACCTTTTAAAAATTATTTTTAAATAAATTTTTAACATTTTTGTCTTCTACCCATGTTTTTTAAGGAATATTCTTGTCACTTCCTTGACAAGGCAATTTTTTCAAACCTTATTACCATACAAAAGGAATATTTTTTTACCAAATACGACAGGTACAAAATTATCCACCATCATTTATTTGAAGCCTCATTTTCAAGTTTAAAAGTTTTATTTTTAAATTAATTTTTTTTAAAATGGATTCTCAATGAAAATTATTTTCAAAAGGTTTTTCAAAAGCAAAGGATATTTTCCTCAAGAATATTTTTAAAATTCATTATTTTATTTTATTAATGAAAACAACATTATATTTTTACTCCACTAAGGATTTATTGTATTGATATCATCCTTATTCTTCATATGAATGATTTAATATTGATTGGGCTAAGGATAATATTCAAATTTTCTTCCTTGATTCATTCTTGAAGTCCCATTGAAATATTCAACTTCATATGATCATTGAGAATTGAATTTCTCATAATTATCCACTTCATTTATCGAGGATATTAGTATTGGCTAAAACATAAACCATTTTGCATATGGTTTTTACTTTGATAGTTATTTTATTAAATGGGGAATTATTTATAAATCTATATTTCTCATTCAGTACAGTTATTTGATAAGGAATATTATTTATTTGATTATTCAATATAAGGAATGTGTTGGGAAGGTATTGAGGGGTGGGCCCCATAATTTATATATCCCCTCGATGTATTGGTAGTCTCATGAGATGAAATAGTTATCTAGACACCTTAGATGAGTTTTTACCTGATAGCTAAATTCTATTACGAATGGTCTTGGCGGTACTAGTTCCATGTACTGAGGAAACATGGTGTCCAATAATAAAGGAATACCCTAATTTAGTTACAGTTATTATCTATCCATGAGATTTTGTGTTGAAAAGTATATGGATGTAGTTTATTATTAGTTTATTGATTTTTGGCATGTGTTTCAGTTTCTTACATGCCATATTATTTATAACTTATCTAATTATGTTAATGGTATGTGTGATCAATTATTTACCCTTCCATATATATTGATTCATTATTGATTCTATTTTATTTACACTTACTAAGCATTTGAGATCACCCTTATTATTTTTATTTCCCTAGGTTATGAAGAAGAGAACTTTGAATAAGCTTTCAAGGATGCAGTTTATTCTAGTTTATTGTGTATCATGTTTTATTTTGTTTTATCAATGTATTATGGGTATCTAGTATGTAATCTAGATTTCCAATATTGATAAACTAAATGGTATTTTAGGATTTGTTTTCTTATAAGAATACTAATGTAATCAAATAATGCACCAAATCCAGGCTTCTGGGGTCAGGGTGTTACATCATAGGAAGTTGAATCTAGTCTAAGTGGGGGTTTTTTGGATTTGGTTTCCTAGGACCAACTATCTGTACTTTGATTACAAGTATATTCGATGTATTGGATATTAATAAAAAGTATTATTAATTGTTATGTATAAATATAATGTATTAATTTTGTAGAGTATATATCTCATTGATAAGGTCACATAAATTCCTCACTAAGATGAGAACCTTGAAGTGATATGATGATATTCTTAACAAATTGTATGTGGTCGGATAACATACTATGATGGGACACATAGTATATAGAATTTTAGGTGAAATTACTCATAAGAAGACAAGGCTTCTTCTCATGATGTCCACACTTGTTAATCTCCAAGATGGGAGATTATGAGAATAGATATTATAGTAGCAATTCTGCATATTTTGGTGTCATTGAATATTCCTATCCATGAGAATGTGTAATGGTCCTTATAATTTAATATTATAATTATAAAAAGTCATAACTTAGAAAATTATATTTTATGAAGAAAATTATGACAAAATATGCTGACGGTGAGGTAGGGTATGTTGGGGGCGTCATTACTGACATGTCATTAATGGATAAGTCAACGAATGTCTTTTACCTTGAATAATTATGGAAGTTAATATCTTGATTTTTTATTAGAATAGAAATATCACATTAAAGAAACATGTCCATCATGAAAAAACATGTTTGTTACAAATAGTCAAAGAAATAATACTGAGCATATTGGGTGGTGACACAGATGTTCAACCTACTTGATGAGATATTATGATAAAGGTATTATATTACATAATGGGTGTTCATATGTTCTTGTCATCAGTGTGACATTATGTTATTTATCTTAGTTTACATGAACCATTTATAGATATTAATCTTGTAATTTTTCATTAAAACCTAATTCCAATGAGAAAAAAATCCTAGAGGAGAACACACTAAGTGTTTCTGATGATCTCAATTAAATTTTATTTGAATTTAATTAATTTAATAAATATTATTCTCAATAAAAAGGGAAAATTTTATTAATGTTTTATTGATCGTAAATATTTATTGTTTAATAAAATATTTAAATTAAACAACTATTCTGGTGTTCAATAAATCCTAGAGGATTTACTACGTACCAATACTAAGTTCGGTGATAAATACTAATTACCAGGATAGTTAAATAACATTTTTATTTTGTAATTCAATGCTAAAATAATAATAATAATAATAATATTATGTGGCATGTGGTTTATTAAGTGTTTTTTTATTATTTAAGGTCCAAAAATCAAATACATAATTATTCTAACTAAACTATAAATCTATAAATTGAAAGTTATGTATATTGTATATTTATTCTAAAAATAAATAAAAAGATAATTATTGTGCAGAGAAAAATTTCTCTTGACTCCTACCCCCTCTCAAGAATGATAAATGAAATATATATTCCTTCAAGACAAAAGGAAAAGTGTTCAACCCATATACTTAAAGACAATTAATTTTCCATGCAAGAATCCAGAGATAAATTGGCATTTCTTAGAGATCAAAGGAGCAAGTGTGGATCACTACTAGAGAGATTCCATCCATGGATCCTCACAGTGAAATGGAGAAAATCTTAAAGGGTTTCTTCATATGATCAACATCCATATCGAATAAATATCCTTAGACAAGGTATTATTTTCTTCTTATGTTAAATAAATAAATTATAAATTTTATGTTCAAGATCCTCGCTCGGGGTTTTAGGAAACTCAATATTAAAAGAAATGTTAATATATCTCCCACCAATGCACATGTCCATTGCATCTTAAACCAATAGTTCATGTTTCCATGTTTCCAAATGCACTAGATATATAAGATTTTAGTGTATAACTTTATGTGATTTACTGAATATTAGCATACTAAGATGTGATATCTATTTATGAAAAGTATGGGTCGTTATAGTTGGCATTAGAGAAAGTCTAAGTTGTCCTTTGGAAATCAGAATGAGAAAACTTTAGTGAGAACCATAGGGATAAGTATAATTATAGTATAACATCCTAAATTTTTGGTAATGATCAAGAATTAACAGGGTTAAGCCTAAGGTTTCATATAATAATGTGTCATGATTTAGACATCCTATACGTGATTTTTCATGATTATGTAGTTTTATACTATTATTATTATTTCTCAAACTATTACATTCATTTTAGTTGATGAATAAAAATAGAAAGAATCAAAATAATCTTGAATTTTATGTAATATTAAATTATTTTCCTCCCTGGAAACGAAATGTAATGGGATTTGTGATGAAAAATCTCATTACTATGCTCACTCAAATTTCTCAAGCTACAAATCATGATGAACTTCAAAATGATAGAAAGATGTAAAAAAGCTCTATTGATTTGTTAATAAGGAAACGTAAAACTTTTTATAGAGGTTTCAATTATCCACTATTTTTTTATAATTAATTTGTACCACTGAAAAGATATTTTATGCTCTTCAGTTCTTATAACATGTGAAAATTATTCTAGCCATTTATCATTTGGAAGTTGAATAAGATAAATGGTGGACTCTTATTAAGAACATGATTAAACATAAATAATTTGACTCTATGGTGTGAGATGAGTTTAATAGATTATTTTTAAATAATTACTCTCCTTTTATTCTTCATGTGAAAATTGAGAATGTATTCATTGAGCTAAAGCAGAAGGATGGTGAATCCATTGGTACCTCTAAGGTTAATTTTATAAGAATTGAGAGGTATGATTTTTGAATTATTATCTAACATGAAATTAAGACAGGTTAATTAATTAGTTTCTTAAAACCTAGTCTCTTAAGGGAATTAGACATAAGTAACTTCAAAATCTAGGAATAAATCATTCGATGTACCATAAAGGTGGAGATGAAGACTGAAGTTACTCATAAATACCATGGTTTTAACAAGAAATGAAAGATATAATGTAAAGGAAATTTAGAAAACATGGAGAGAAGAATATGAGACTTCTTTTATGCCCAAATTGTGGAAATAAACATGGAGAAAATTTTATTTAAGGAATTGGTATATGTTTTAAGTGTGGAAAATAGGGTCATCGGGAAATAGAATTATGAAGTTATGGGAAGAATGAAGCTTATGATGTGAATAAGTATAAAGATCCACATAATACACCACTCACACTATAATTATATAAATTCCAGGAGTTTTGGAATTATGTGAATAAGTGCTCTAATACAAGGGCTATTGAGGATAATAGGCCAAAACAACCTTTTAAGTCTAAGTATAAAGGGAAATCTTATACAATCATAATAGTTTATGTGAATCATGATAATTAGTGCACATTTATCTTCCACTCTTGGGATAGGGATTTTAGGGTGAAATTTGTATAAATTAATCCTATGAAAATCATGTTATTCATCCTTTTGTAAAATTTTATGTGATTCTAAGAATTTATTAGCTCTCTATATATATAGATTAGGGAATAAATAAATCAAACTTGATATTATAAATCAACTTATGATCATATATTTTTACAAGGATGAACCAAGACATCCAATGGAATTTTTTTTGTTAAGAAATGATATTATTTAAGGAATAAAAAGTGAATTATATTTTAGAATCAAATATTATTTTATTACAACTTTATTTTGGAAAATTATTAGGGTATATAAATTTTGGGATGAGGCTTTATGAGTGATTAAAATTATTTCAATATTATATTTAAGTTGATCATGGAAGGATATGTGATCAAATCATTCCCATCATTGGGAATAAATTTTAGTCTGTGATATTTTGGAGGATACTGAAGGTTAATTATTTACGAAATGTATTAAGTTGAATCTTGAATAACATTATTTATCCATTTTGGTTTTGGAAAATATTTAGAGTTATAAGGAATGAATTATGGATCTTATGACTCTTTAAAAGATAATTTTAGTGCTTCAAGCCTAAAAAAAATATTCTTGAATATCCCTTCCTTAGAGTAAGAGATGAGGTGGATATTGATAAAATAAAAACCAAAGGATGAGATTAAAGAAAGAAAGATATTTTTATATGAACTATATAATGAAATGAAAAATAAATTCAGATTCATTCAGCTGCACAAAAAGGTAGCTCAGAGTTGAAAGAAATGTTATACTGACTATCATCAGTGTGACCTAAGATTTGAAGTTGGTGATATGGGTTTTCAATGAATTTATATATGTAAGAAATTTATGAGATTAAAAAAGAAAGTTAAGGTAATACATAGGTATAAAGAACCTTTAGATATTCTTGATTGAGTAGGGAAGGTAACTTATGGCTTGGTTCTTCCACCAAACCTCTGTTAAGTTTGTGATGTATTCCATGTATCTCTTATGGGGAATTACATACATGATCCATTACATGTACTAAACTCAGAGTTTATAACAATATAACATGATATTTCATATGAGTAACAATGATTAGAAATCTTGGATCATAGAGATATAGCTCAATCAAACAATACCACTCACCAGGTGAAAGTTCTTTGGAGAAACCAAAAATTCTAAGAAACAACATAAGAACATGGGGATGTAAAGAAACAAAAATGTCCTCATTTATTTATATTAGAGTGACAAATCTCAACTTAGAAATTAATTTAATAGGTTTGATGGGATAATTCAATTCCCCAAGATTTTATGAAACATATTCTTTTAAATAAATTTTATTTCTTTGATAGCTTTCATTACATGAAACACTGAGTTTGAACAATCCGTGATATATTATTAAAATATTAACATGGAAGGCTCGGGGCCAGGCTATTCCTGACTCACCCAAAATTTATTAGAAAAAGACACAAACACACAGCAGACAAGGGAGGGGCGGGGTCAAACGACCCACACCCAAAAACCCCTTACAACCCACGCCAAAAAAAGAAAAATCAAAAAAGAAAAGAAAAACCAAGAAAGCACACCAAGATCCAAACAACAACCAACACCCTCATCCAGCAGTATGCAGCATCCAACAGCTTGCTACCAAGAACTGACCAGCTTCCATCCATACAAAAACCAGCATCCAACAACTTCTCACCAGAACAATCCACCAACAGCAACACATAACCATCAGCACCAGAATCACACAAAAACCAGCAACCAGAGCTCACATCCTTGCAACAACCATCATCCATTCCCACAAAATCCGGTATCCAGCACCTCCTCACCAAGAAGGTCCACCGCAAGCAACACAGAACCAACAACACCAAATTCCAACCTGCACACTTCATCGCATTCCAGCCAAACAACAACCAGCCCACAACAGCGTTACCAAAAAACACAACCAATCCAGCAACATCTCCAAAATTACCAGCTCCCACTTCAGCCCGCTCCACCACGCAGGACAAAACCATCTTCACCAAAACAGAACTACCACCAGCAGAAAAGATCAGAAAATTACTCACCTCAAATCCCGTCGCCGCCACCCAAATACTGACGACCTCCTAGACAGGCCACACCACCCATCCAAACCACTCCTGACAGAGCATGCCGTCGCGGAAGAAAGGACCGACCACCCTCGCCCCAGCAGATCAAGAACGCGGCCCCTTCACCATGGCAAAGCGGACCACCCAACACCGCGGAAGCTCGCTTCCTTCGCCGGTGAAGCACAACCCCCCGCTGCACCAGATCCAAGGCACAGACAGACCACCGCCACCCTGAGATAACACCGCAAAAGAAACGTGCCCCTCCCAGACCCCTGCCCTGAACCATGAACAAGACTCGCCGCCGCCAGGAAGCTTCACCGCGGTAGAAACCGCCGCGATGCCAAACCCACACCACAATCGAAGCACGCCGCCGCCCAGAAACTCGCCAAGGAAGAACACACCCCGCCGCGATGCCAGAGATGAGCCGCGGAAGGACCACGCCACCTCCATAGACCTCGTCGAGGAAGATCACACCCCACAGCTGCAGGACGAACCCCACGTTTCCAGATCTGAGCCCACATGAACGCCACAGAGATGGAAGCCACAACGCCGTAGAAGAAACCCGCGACACCAGATCCGAGCCAGAACAACAAGAGCGCGCATCCACACAACCACCACACCGCGAGCACACAGAGAGAGCGCCGAGAAAGGAAATGCAGCCCTCCAGAGAAGAGGAAAGGGAAGGCGGCGACAGGGGAAACCCTAACCCCGCTGCGCCCCTTACGGGCTCATCCTCTTATTAAAATATTATTATGTAACCATAATAAACTAGATGTTAAATTAGAAGGTATAAATAGGTTTAACTAATTTATGATATATATATAAATATCATACTAAATATAAATGTATTGATTAATTTCTAGGAAATAATCTTTCAAATTTTTAGAAAAGTTATATTAACCTTAAAAAATAGATTTCCTTCAAAATGTTTTTTATTAATTTTTGTGAGAAAATATTTTTTTTAATTTTTTACACTTTTAAAAATTATATATCATAAAACTTAATATTTTTTTAAAATCATTATTTCAAATTTAGATTAGGGTGAAGTTTTTAGAATTTTATGAAAAGATTGATTTTCCAGTAAATAGTGAAAAATACTATTTTTTAATGAAAATTATATTTTTTGTTTCAGGAATGTACAAAGTTCCATTATGTTTTATTTTTTTTAATGTAAAACTAGGTTCATAAAATTTTAATTAATAAAATTTATTCCATTTGAATCAATTTTTTTTTGAATTTAGTATGAAACATTTTTATAGGCAAAAAGGCATTTTTATGAAAAGAATATTTTTTATGCGCGCAATGTGTTTTTATCTTAATAAATTAAATTGATAAATATTGGTTAATTATTTAAATAAAATTTATTTATTATATAATTTTTTTAAATATTTATCTAATATGTTTCTAGGCATAAGATAGGAATAATATCAGGTTTTACGCTAAAAACTGTATTTTCCTAAAAAGAAGTTTTCATCATATTTTATGAAATAATTTAGAAATTAATTTATTCCACTTATAGGTATTTAATTTAATAAAGTGGATTAAATATTTAGAAATATTACGTTCTATATATTTAAATATGAAACTTTTATTTTTGGTCAATATGAATAGTAACCGCTGTAAAATTTATCACCTCATTAAAGGGTTAATCCGATTAATCTAGGTTAAAGCTTTGTTATAAGACAATATTTTTTCATAAAAATTATTATTGTATGAATTTTATTATAATATTATCACCTTAAACTTGAAATAAATATTTTTAATGGAAACATTTCCAAGAAAATAACCTATATAACATTTATAGTAAAAAAAGTAACAAAATGCCACCCTCTTAGTTTTAAATATCTCTTATGTGTGCACATAAGAAAAAATATAGTTATAAAAAAATATAAATAGTGACTATTCTTAAATAAATGAAATTATTTTTGTGATAAAAAATTAGTTCTAATTTTTAGTAATTATATAATGACCTTAAATTTGTTTGAAACATTGATGCATTATTTCTCCAATTAATATAAAAAATATAAAATTATTTTTAAAAATAATTAAAGTTATATAATTTGAGTGATTTAATGTGTTACACGAACTTTGTAGATGAATATGAAGTATAAATTTTATTTTAAATAATTATATTTGAATTATCCTTTTTCTATTTATGTATTTAAATTCAAATTAAACGAATAGTGGTAAAAAGGACATTGATGATTTTTTATAATAAATAATATTTTATTAAATGATTAAAATTTATAAAAATATTATATTTGTCAAAATTAATGGAATATGGTTATAAACATAAATAATGGTACATTTATGTATCATTTTACATTTTATAGTAACATTTTTAACCATTAAGGGGTATTAAACATTAGTTTTATGATAATTTACAAATGAGTTAATGAAAGGTTAAATAAAAAAGATAAGGGGACAAATATGATCCAAAATTTTACAATTATATTTGATGAGATTATTTTGACTAATAATCATATTATATTCTAATATTATCAATTTGTTTCCACTTGTACATCAAAATTAATTTATATTAATTTAATTGTTTAATAAATGCCAAGGTTTTCCCTCCCCACACTTATAAAAGGTCACCACTCCTTTCTCTTTTTCACACCACATTTATTTCTATATATAGAGAAAAATCTATCAATTTATATTCTAAACATACCTAAACACATTATATATGTTTTTTATTCCCAAAAGACTAACACCAGATACATTAAGTGGATATATAAAGGATTTATTTCAAAGAAGAGGTAATCGCCTAAACCAATCACTCTCTTTTTAGTTATTTATTTATATAATATTAATCTATTATATTATTCAAAAAATAATAAATATAGTATCCTAACTGTAATTAAATGTTAGTATGATTATTAAACCACCTTAATTCACCCTATTTCTGTAGAGACCCAAACTTGACGTACATGGACATTACATTACTTTTAAATTACTTTTTCAGAATACTTAATACATAACAAAAACTGACATCCAAGGACCGTAATAGTTTAGTGTATTTGGAAACTTGGAACATAATCTTTTAATCATGTTGAACGATCTTCAACATCTCCCACAAAGATCTTCCCCTTTTGTTTTCTTACCTAAAACCTTTCTTTATATCCTAGGGAAAAGAAAACATAAAAAGGGTGAGCTCAAATGCTCAGTAAGGGTAAGCATGGAGAAAATAAAACAACACATATATATTTGAACTTAAAAAAACATGAACATAAAGTTTAAACATCAAAATCTTGAGCAATGACATTAAACATGATAGTACGTAAGGCATAGATCATAATGGAACATCAATCATGATAAAATAACATGTGAATAAAACATGTAATTGTGGAAAACCATTAATCACATGATATGATTTCCATAGCAGCAAAGGAATTGCTACCAAGACCATCATAGTGGATAAATTCCATTACTGAATCGGGTTTACCTAGCATTCCATCCCTATATCACTGTACCAGATTTACTAGCCGTTATGGCCATGTGTATCTCATGAGATATAAATCATTACCCAATTCATTAGAGGGATATATAGGTCCCACCATCTCATAATGAAATCATTCTTACTTGTGCCACAAAATAAACACAAATCATTCATCATAACCCAAAGAATAAAATGGGTTTCATAAACGTCATCCCATCTTAACATAATCCATATAAAACAAATGGATATAATTTCATCATAATAAGAATAAAAACATGTAAATAATATAGACATTATACTTGAAACATAATCATACTAAATAATGTCATCTTAGATGGAAAATAGTTTTGACAAAACACTTGAAATGAATTCTTGGGGAAAATATCCTTTCTTCTTCAAAATCATTTTCTTTTCAAAAAATTCCATGAAATTTTAAAATAAAAGGATTTTATTGAAAATAATCATGAAATATTGTAGAGTAAGCTTCTTGAAGAAAAGGTGATATGAATCCATAAAAATCTGTTCATGCCGTATAAGTTAAAAAAACATTCTCTTTGTACTTTGGTCCAAAAAGTCAAAAAGTTTCTCGTATGGTAAACAAAAGAAAGATTCCTTCTATTCCATGTGGTAAAAGTCAAAAAAGGGTAAAAATTAATTTAAACATACATGTAAAAATAGTAAGCATTTTATGAAAATATTTTTAGAAAAATGGACATGGATGATAACTATCACCCCAGAAAATACTTACAAATAAGCAATCTCGGATAAAAATGAGATTAGAATAATTATCCCTCAACTTATGTCCAATTTCTTCCATATGTGTCTGAGACTCCTGTATAGTGAGTTTAAACATATTATTATCTTTTAACAGAATCATAATAATATTTATGATATCATATATGTTTCACTTATGACTTTATATTAACTGTTCATTTGTCAATTCCATGTTAAAGAGGTTTTTTGGGTAAAATCGTTTCATTTATCGTTCGTGTTGGGACATGCTGTTCTTGATATTATTATTACTTATATCATGATTTACTTACGTCCATAATGTAAATAATGATTTATATATCTTATATATTATGTATATATATATATATATATAATAGATAGATAAATGAAATGAAATACACCGTTCATGGAGACAGTAGGTCGTACGTACGCATGAACACTGTTTTCCTTTATTTATTGACTTGAATGGAATTAAGTAGATGAAATATATACATAAAAATAAATATAGTAGCTTTATTATGTCATATATTTCATTATTATTCATTATATATACTTTATAATCATTCTTGAATGGTTAACATGGAGAATGAATCTCATCGTGTCGTGGACACGGTAATCCGTGCGTACACACGAGTGATGATATCTTTCCCATAGTTATTGAATAGAATTTAAGTGGATGATATAATATATCAGAATTAGTATCATGTTATAATAATCATATATAGTACTTATTTACACCATTATACCCATCCAAGTAAGGTGGTGGTAGAAAAACATATTTCACCACGGCGTGGAGACGGTATTCCGTACGTACGCATGCACGAGGATTTCGTTTTTCTTAGGATGGATAGAAGGAGAAATATGGTTGTTTAATTTTTATAATAACATATCAGTATATAATTAATACTTATGTTACTACTTTATAATGAAACAACTAAAGAAGATGAAGTAGAAGATGAAAGAAACTTGAAAGAATTGGTAGAAGAGATTACCTTTTCTTCGATGTGCCTCATTCTAACTTCCTCTTAGGGAACTAGAGTTGGTCTTTTGAGAAGTATAGAACCTCTATGATATACCTAGAGAGGTTTAGGAGAGAAATTTTCAGGGGTTAGACGATATTGAAGGCTCAAAATTGTGTAAATAGGAGAGGGAGGAGGTGCCCTTTTATAAGGGAGGAGAGGGGCACCTTAGAAAAAACTTAAAATATTATTTTATAATAAATTCATATTTGGTTTATAATGGCTCCAAAGTGACTTATTTCGAGGATAGGGTGGGAATAGGTCAAAATATGCTCAACCAATAGGTTTTATACAAGTTTAGGTTACCATTTTAACCTTATCATTTATAATTAACTCTAAGTTAAATAATTTAACTTTTACCGTGTCTTCTTGTATCCTTACACTATTTGGTTAATAAACTTAGTATAAAATACCAATATAACCCTAATTGATTCATTAATTTAATATATATTATTATATAATTCTTTTGGCCGAACCTTAGAGTTTTAGGAATGTAATATCAATTAATAATTTAATATTCTTTTTAAAAACTCTTTTATATCAATTTTGACACTATTTGGTTTTTTGTTTTTGGTAAATTTATAACAGCATTATTACTTCTAAAAAATTTCATATAACCAACCCTAATATGTTATATTAACTTAGGAAATTAGTTTAATTCATAATAAGTTTCAAATTACATTTATTTGGGTATTTATAATATCAATTATGTTAATATTTCATTAATAAGGTAATTACTGCATCATCATTGTGTCATAAATAAATAAACTTATTTAATGTCTAAAAATTATAAATAAAATACCATTATGTAGGAAATATTTTTTTCTTTCTAATTAATATTTATAGTAGAATTTATCTTATGTATTACCCTATATAAAAAATGTTTTACTTATTAAAATTTGATTTTAATTCTTTTAACTCTTATTTGAATTAAATAATAATAAATGTCCTAATCTAATCCAAGTGAACCTAAATGGTCATATTTTATTTATAAGGTTGTTTTTGATTTAATTACACTTATACAATAGAATTAATACATGTGTTAGGGTAATAATAATATCACTTTTACCCTTAATTACCCTATTTACTCTTAACCATGGTAAATAAAAGTAAAAAGTTACTATTAAAAAAAAATTATTTTTATCTTATTGAACCACATTTTAATACTTGATATTAACCTTGTCTCTCGGATTTTATAAATTCAACTCACAGAAGCGGTAAAATTATGTTTTATGTAAATTTGCAAATTCTCCTAAGAGGTGGGTAAAAAACGGTGAAAAGTTCTATAAAATTTTTATATATCTAAAATTATTATAAATTGAATCCAATGAATTAAATTGAACTTATATAGGTATTATGTGTCTATTTTGACCTAAAATAAATTTAAATAAAATAAATAATCATTTAAATAAAAATTCAGTTTTAAACTATAACTCAGTGTTTTTCACTATTCATCAAAACTTGAAAGTTTTCAGAAAAATACAAAAAATTCACCCTAGGCTAATTTCAATATTCCGAATCCAAAAATGAAGTCCATTTTAAAAGATAAAATTTATAAAATTTCAAAAATTTGGTATTACTATTCATAATGGTTAGTTTATATATTATTTTAATAACATAACATTGTTTAGTGAAACTCGGTATTGCGTACAACGCAACCTATCAAGGAAGGTTGATCTTGCGTGTAATGCAAGACAAGAATAGTGTTGCATATACTACAAGATAATACGGTGTTTCGTAGAGTGCAAGATAATCTTGGTGTAGAACACAAGACATCAAAGAAATTAAAAATAATATTTCTCATAAAATCTCAGGGTGTTACATTCTACCCCCCTTAAAATGAATTTCTTCCTCGAAATTCGTCGGGGTTATAAATGGTTTTCTACTTGAAAGTTTCTTTCATATAAACCCACATTATAAAAAGGAATACTAAAACATCATTTTAAAAAGGAACGTTAGAAACATAACAGATACCCAAAGTAACTCATCACAGGGTTTCCACGTTGGAGAATATAGTTGAAAATATGGATATGGAAGAGAAATATTACCATAAAGTTATGATAGAGAGTGGTAGAGAACATGGCTATGAAAAATCTAATAATCACAAAGCCATAAATTTGTGATGATCTAAGGTACCATATGATTCATCAGATATGAGGGTACTAGGACAACGTTTTTGGTTTTCAATATCATTTCCCTAAAGTTGAAAATTTTGAATTAGAAGAAATACTTACTTGATTTTGGTACAATCTCACTGTTGTTTGTGCCTTGAACAATTTCCACTTCATATCTTAAAGAAATGAAGTTGAATTTGTCTTCTGTGAAGTGTTAGCGGATCATGCGATAGAAATATTGGTCATTCCATCTATCTCAAACATAAGGTTAGAAAAAGTTATATACATAAGTCCATCTATGGTGAGATTAATCATATATGGTTCCTAAAATGGACTTATACTTCATCTATCGTACCTCTTAAAAAAATAAAACAAGTTTATACTAACCAGGGACTTCCTGTAGGCCAGAGGTAGGCGATAAAGGCCTGTCGCACTTCGGTCATGGGTTCGATTCCCGCAACCTTATCTGACGCGACGAGTTGTCGCCCGTCCTGCATGTTGTCCCTTTTTCTAAAACTAAATTGTCATAACATTCTTGAAATAATATCAAAAAAAGTTCTAGCCCTAAACAATACTATCTTATGTCTAACTTAATTCATTCCAATCTTTAGGCTTATCCAAAATACTTTGGTCCAAGATCATAGTATAAAGAAAACGATTACTTGAAAGGTCACATAACAAGCACATGAATACCATCATTTATCCCCCATATATCATAAGATATATCTTGTTGGTCACATTCCAAACATGTGAATACCTTAATCATGTATTCTTTTGAAACATGAATTACCATAGAACCTTAGTGAAAACATGAATGCTGTCAAAAGTTAACTCTTTACACATACCAAAGTCCCAAAATTTCTATATACTCAAACCGTGATATCACTTTGTCCTTATATCAGTCATGAGCACATGAATACTATCAAAAATTTTATTTTCTCCTTATCCCTTCATTATGCGCATATCATCTGCTTTCCAAAAATATTTCAATCACTTTTCATGGTTACTAGTACCATATAATTATTGAAAACCATAATTAACAAACACATAGAGATTCCAATATTCCATAATAATATAAATGAGATTCCATGATACTATTTTGAAATCCCATTACATAAACACTTAGTCATTCCAAAACATCATTTTCATACTCAACATCACAAATAGTGATCGCATGTGGCTTTTCTTTGTCCTTTGCCTTAAGAGGCTTCTCACATCGATCATCATTAACCCATGGATTAGGGAATTGATTAGCATAGTGCCCCATTTCCTTTCACTTTAAGCATTGAAGTGTTGGTGGATCATTCTCTGTAGTATTTTCTCTATTCATGTCATTAAAAACCTTTTTCCCATTACTTCGGCACTCATCTGCTCGATGAACTTCTTTTCCACACTTGAAACATTTTATAGTACCTTTTAGACAATCTCCACCATGCTTCTTTCCACAATTTGAGCATAAAGAAACATTCACATTCTTTTCACCATTGTTCTGAGATTTTTCCTTGAACTCCATCTTTAGTTTATTGTCAAAACCATGAGATGGATATGTAATACCAACTTCCAGTTCTACCTTGATAGCACAACACACAATTTCATCATATATACTAAAGTCCCTTATTTATAATGCCCTTAGAAGACTTGGTTTTAAGCCACTGAAGACTCGATCAACTTTACTTTCAGGTTGGATGATAAAGTCAGATGCATACCTTGCAAGACTTGTAAAATTCGCCTCATATATACCAACAGATTCATCATCCTTTTTCTTAAGATCAAGGAACTCCTTTTCCATATTTGTTAGAAGAATACGAGGGAAGTACTTAATTAAAAATAAGTTCTTGAACTCATCCCATTCCATGGATTCAATTTCAACTTGGTGCCTTGTATTATTAATTAGAGTCCACCACTGGTCTGCTTCACCTTCTAAACGGTAAACAGCCAGAATGAACTTTTCATGTTCTGAACATCTAATTATGGAAAATATATTTTCAATGGTACTAATCCATTTTTCAGCAACAAGTGGATCAGAAGACCCACTGAAAGAAGGTAGATGTTGCCTCATGAAGGACTCAATAGAATATTATTCTCTTCTCTGCTCATTCGGAAGCCCAGAATGATTCATAGATTGTGTAAGTATAGAAATAATATTTCTCACTCCATATCCCATAAAATTGGTTTGTTCAGGAGGAAAATCATTGCATTTTCCATTATATTTATCAACACGGTTCCTTCAGGTTCCAGCCATTGTCTAAAACCCAAAAAGAATAGTGTAAGAGGCAAAAATCATGCTAGGAAAACAACATAATAAAGAGAGATTACCTTCAATATATAACATATTAGGTTTAATTCTAAGATCATTACCATAATTCTAGGACTATAACCTATACTTATACTTAATCTTAGGGACATCCCTAGACATACCTTAGAAATATCTCTAGGGATCTCACCAAAGTTTTTGCATTCTAGTTTCCAGAGGTTGACTAAACCATTCCTCTGATAACAATTATAGAGACCCAAACATGACGTACATGGACATTACATTATTTTTACATTAATTTTGCGGAATAATTAATACATAACAAAAACTGACATCCAAGGACCATAATAGTTTAGTGTCTTTGGAAACTTGGAACATAAACTACTAATCATGTTGAACGATATTCAACATCTCCCATAAAGATCTTCCCCTTTTATTTTCTTACCTAAAACCTTTATTTATATCCTGGGGAAAAGAAAAAATAAAAAGGGTGAGCTCAAATGCTCAGTAAGGGTAAGCATGGAGAAAATAAAACAAACCATATACATTTGAACTTAAAAAGACATGAACATAAAGTTTAAACATCAAAATCTTGAGCAATGACATTAAACATGGTAGTACGTAAAGAATAGATCATAATGGAACATCAATAATGATAAAATAGTATGGGAATAAAACATTTAACTGTGGAAAACCATTAATCACATGATATGATTTCCATAGCAGCCAAGGCATTGTGGCCAAGACCATCATACTGGACAAAGTCCATTATTGAATCAGGTTTACCTGCCATTCCAGCCCGGTATTACTGTACTGGATTTACTTGCCGTTACAAACATGTCTATCTAATGAGATATAAATCATTACCAAATAAATTGGAGGGAGATATAAGTCCCACCCATCTCATAATGAAATCATTCTTACTTTTTCCACAAAATAAATATAAATCATTCATCATAACCCAAAGAATAAAATGGGTTTCATAAACATCATCCCATCATAACATAATCCATATAAAACAAATGGATATCATTTCATCATAAGAAGAATCAAACCATGTAAAAAATATAGACATTATACTTGAAATATAATCATATTAAATAATGTCATCTTAGATAGAAAATAGTTTTGACAAAACACTTGAAATGAATTCTTGAGGAAAATATCCTTTCTTCTACAAAATCATTTTATTTTCACAAAATTCCATGAAATTTTAAAAGAAAATTATTTTATTGAAAATTATCATGAAATCTTGTAGAGTAATCTTTATGAAGAAAAGGCGATATGAAACCGTAAAAATTTGTCCATACCGTATAAGTTAAAAAAACATTCTCCTTGTACTTTTGTCAGAAAAGTCAAAAAGTTCCTCGTATGGTAAACAAAAGAAATATTCCTTCCATAACATGTAGTAATAGTCAAAAGGGTAAAAATTGTTGGAACCATGGTCTTCTATGCATGATTTGGATTCTGGTTTGTGTTTGTTGTCAATTAGCAGTGGAAGTACAGAATGTGTACCCGTAAAGAGATCATACAGTTCAACCAGACAACAATATTGAAGGTGGCGCCGTTTCCTAGTGTTTTACAAATTTGTGGGGTCCAAAATTTGGATTTTGGTAAGCATCGCAAAAAAAGGATACTCTTGAAGATCATATTTTTATATTGAAAAGGCATGAGTTTCGCGAAGATGGGATGCATGGATTGGATTTCGCGAAGACCAAAAAAATGAAGGCGGTGATGCTTCGCGGTTACGACGAGCTTCGCGAACGGAAGCTTTGAAAGGAAATGCGAGTGAGCTTCATGGCGGCGGCGCGAAGTAAATGACGGAACGCTCCGTGATTACGATAAGCTCCGTGATCAGAAAATTTCCGCGTTGCTTCGCAATTTGGACAAAATTACGGCAGAAACTTTGGAGCTTCACGATAGGCAATGACATGGTGCTGACTTCGCGCGGAAGGGTCGAGGGTCAGTGGAATCACCTATAAATACAGGTCGACCCCCTCGAGAGATGCAGAGATATTTTTCAGAGAAAATTCTTTGCTCTCGTTTTGCGAAGGAAGTTCGCGAAGGCAGCGTGCTTCGCGAAAGAGGAGCTTCGGGGCGGCTATTCTAGCTCCGCGAAAGTCAGGTGCTCCGCGTTGGCTCAGTGAACTTTGTGAGGGAAGTCGTTTTGAGATGACTTGAGCTCCGCGACGGCCTAATCATTGCGAAGGCTTGAGCTTTGCGATGGTCTGAGCTCTGCGAAATTGTGAGCTTCGTGAAAAGGAAGGAGCTTTGTGAAGGCTTGTTTGAGCTTCGCGAAATTGGGAGCCTCGCGAAGTAGGGTGCTTTGCGAAGGTACTTTACAAAGGTAGTTTGCCCGGTGTTTAAGATACAAAGGGGAATTCATCAGTGGATGAACATTGGACTTCAATAGAGCATCTACATACAACAGAGGATTCATTCTTTTACAATGATGAAGAGACCTTCACGTCTATAAACTGAGTGGGACTTTACCTAGAGGCAGTGAGCCAGGGGGAGTCAATGGGAGTGACCTGAGGGAAGCAATGAGCTATCCCTAAACCTTTGTAAAGGCAGTGAGCCTGGGACAGAGTGACTATACCCTAACCTTTGTAATCCATAGCTAGTGAAGATTAGTGTAATTAGGTACAACCGACAACTTGTCGGCGTATGCTCCTTGGACATAGCCCTTAGTGGTGAACCAAGTAAAAAAGTGTTGTGTCTTCTCTGTGGATGTGAATGTTTTCTTTCTGATCACATTCATCATACAGGTTCAACAAGTTCCTACCAACGTGGGAACAATATCCATCACTTTAAAAGAAATAGTTGTCACCCTGATTCACCCCTCCCCTATCAGGGTGTCCCAGGGTCCTTCAAGTGGTATCAGACCGAGGTTGTTGGTGTTGAATCTGTCCTTTATCGTCATGGAGAATGCAGTCAATGTTAGAGGAGTCCCTCACTTCGATGGAAGTAATTTCCAGATCTGGAAGAACAGAATGAGATATCATCTAAGATCTCTTGGAATGGAAGTTATCTTTTCTACTGTGCAAGGAATACATGTCACTGACCCAACAAGCCTGTCTATGACTGAAACAGACAGGAAAATTCTTGATGCAAATGCTAAAGTACAAAATGCACTTACTACATCCCTTTCTGATCGGATATACCTAAAGGTGATGAATTTCACCTCAGGAAAATCCATGTGGGAGAAACTCGAGAATATTTTTGAAGGAGATAGAAAAGTGAAGGAGGCGAAACTACAAGTTCTGCACAATCGGTTTGATGATCTGAAGATGCATCCAGACGAGAATGCAGACTCTTTCTTCAATCAAATTACTGAAGTGGTTGGAGAAATTCAGGGTCTAGGTGAAGAAATCAAAGACATTGATATTGTAAAGAAAATATTATGAAGACTTCCACCTCTTTACAATGCAAAGGTGTCATCCCTTGAGGAAAGGGATCTTTCAAAACTTTCTCTGGATGATCTACCTAGTAGCTTGGTAGCATATGAAATGATAGTCAAACTAGAAGATGCTACGACTCGTGTGAGCAAGGAAATGGCATTCAAGGCCATGGATAAAATGAAAATATCAAAAGATAGTAGTGGTGAAGATGAAGAAGAAAAATAAATTCTTTCTCTCATTGCAAAGAAGTTTCAGAAGGGGAAAGGGAAATTGAAAGGGAAGTTACCTCTCGTATGTTTTCGTTGTGGAAAAGTTGGGCACATTGCCTCTTAGTTCTTAAGAAAGATCAATGATAAAGATAGTGAAGATGAAAGCTTCGAGAAGCCTCAGAGAAGGTTCTTCAAAAATGGAGACTTCAAATCTGGAAAGAAAATGCAAAGGAAGAGTTTTGTCTGTGAAGAGGAAGAAGATGATAATGAATTCTGTGATGAAGAAGAACCAGAATTCAAAACTGGGAACCACGCTTCCATGATGGACACTGTTGAGAAGTCAGAAGATACTGGTGGAGAAGAACAACTGACAACTTGTGTAGATCCCGAGATGCAACTTAAGGATGCCATTAGTAAGATTAATATTAAATGTAAGAGTTTCAATAAGTGGAAATCAATTGTAGAAGAATCAACTGAATACGTTGATCAACTTGAAGCTGAAATTGAATGACTGTAAGAATTTGTGGAGGTACAGTCTAAAATAATTGAAATCAATGATGTTGTAATGGATCTGAAGCTGAGAATTGAAGAGCAGGAAAATGTCATCAATGACCTCACCTCCATAATTGATGGAAAATCCAACACTACTGAGGGTCTTGAAGAGTAAGATGTTACTCTAAGGAGTAAACTTGAGACTGAATCAATTCCAAAAGAATCGAGGAAGAAAATACAGTTTGGAAGATTCTCAGATACAGAATTACTAGAAAGAGCCAAGTGTGGTTCAGATGGGGTTGGAAAAATCTTGAGTGATCAAAGACCCACTTGCATGGGAAAGAGTGGAATTGGCTGTGAGGCTGAGACATCAATTACTGGAAGTGAAAAGATCCAAAATAAAGATAAGATGAAAGTTGAACATGTTGAAACGTTACTTAAAGTGCCAAAAAAGGAACCCTCAATCCAAACTAAATGGAGAACTAAAAATTATCCTCAAACATTCAGAAATGACAGACAGTCTAACTTTTCTACCAAGGAATAAGGTATGAGGAGAAATTCAAATGAGAAGACATTTCCTCTCATGAAGTGTCAGTTCTGTAGCTATCTGGGACATACCATGTCTTATTGTGAAGAGGCAAGAAGCTATCTAAATGGAGATGATATAGAAGTTCAACAAAGGAGAACAAATTAAAATCCTAATTGTTATAGAAGAAATAATTTCTATGGATATTGTTATCATTGTTCTAACTTTGGTCATAAGGCTGCTAATTACAGGCAGAGAAGGGACATGTACACCTCATACCGAAGTTCAAGAAAAGTCAAGTCTCGTCAGCAAGAGAGTGTTTCTCTTTCAAACATGTTTTCTCCTCTCAAAGAAGAGTTTGACTATGAAGAATCTGGGTATGCAGAAGAGATAATTGAAAGGCCATCAGTACTATACACTCAATCCAATGTCACATGGAAGGAAAGGAAGAAGATTGAAAAATCCAACCTTACAGAGGTGGCCCTCAATGCTACAAAGAACAACAATACCTAGATTCTGGATAGCGGTTGTTCATATCATATGATAGGTAATACAGGCCTGCTAACGGATATCAAAAGGACGGTTGATGGTATAGTACGATTTGGTAATGATGGGGCTCTAAAAATCAAAGGGAGTGGAAGTACCAAATTAGCTAATGGAGAACTAAAGAAGAATGAAGTTCTTTACGTAGATGGCCTACGCCATAATCTACTCAGCATGATTCAACTCTGTGACTCGGGGCTTATAGTTACTTTTAATCAGAAAGGTTGCACTATCAAGGGAAATATGGTAAATTCACTTATGAAGGGATGCAAAACATAAGGCAACTTTTATCAGGTTGATAGTGAAGAAAATGTATGTTACATGACTGTTGAAGAAGAAAACAATTTGTGGCATCGGAGACTGGGACACATCAATCAACAAGACATGTAGAAAATAAAAAATTGAGAATTGTCATGGACATTCCCAACCTGAAGCGTGAGTGTGAAAAATCTTGTGATGCTTGCATTCGTGGGAAGTTGGTCTGCAGTTCATATAGGCCAAAGAAGAAAAGGGCATCTCACCTTCTTGATGTGATTCATACAGATGTATGTGGGCCGATAAATGTTGTCTGAACTCATGGAGAAAGGTACTTTGTCCTTTTCATAGATGATTACAATAGAATGGCATGTGTGATGGTCATTCATAGGAAATGACAAGTCCTTGACTGCATGAAAACATATCGGCAAATCACCGAGAATGATACTAGATAAACAATCAAAGTGTTGCGATCTAACAATGGAGGAGAATACACGTCCATTGAATTTAAAAATTATCTGGAGAAGCATGGGATACAGCATGAGGTAGCTGCTGTGAGAACTCCACAACAAAATGGATTTGTTGAACGTAGGAATTGACAGGTGAACAACATGGCACAAACTATGCTGATTGAGAGTCTTATTCCACGAAATTAATGGAAAGAGTCTGTTCAAGCTGCAATATACATTCAGAATCGAACATGACTTTATATGGGTGAGACGAAGACACCATATGAATTGTGGAATAGATGGAATCCTTCTTTAAAATACTTTCGTGTCTTTGTAAGTAAATGCTTCATCAGGAACAAAGAATGAAATCAAGGGAAATATGGAGACAATGTAGATGAAGGAATTTTCCTTGGTTACTCAATGAACAGAAAAGCCTACAAATGTTTCAACAAGCGTTTAAGAAGGATTGTGGAAAGCAGTGATGTTAATATAATTGAAGAGAAAAGCACAAATGCTTCAAGGACTTCATATACTGATGTGATAGAAAGTCAGGAAGAAAGTGAACGTGAAGAAAATACAAATGCAGAAATAGAGGAAGTTGTTCAAAACAATCAGCAGTCACATCATGATGTTGACTCAGAAGAAGAATCTGAAGAAGAAATTGTGGCTGAAGAGAATGTTACTGAACCTCGCAGGAGAAATCGAAGAGCTGAGATTTATCCATCCAACATAATTGGGTACATGAGTGCACCCACTCGAACAAGAAGGAAGAGGAATAACACGCAATATGCATTTCTATCATTTGTAGAGACATCCTCATTCGAAGAAGCTGCAAATGATGAATCTTTGGTGAAATCCATGAATGATTAATTAGATCAGATTGACAAGAATCAGACATGGGATCTTGTCCAAAGACCCGAAGGTCACAATGTGATTGGTACCAAATGGATCTTCAAAAATAAGTGTGATGAGCATGGCAGTGTCATCAGAAATAAGGCACGACTGGTATGTAAAGGATACTCCCAGATTGAAGGCATTGATGTTGAAGAAACCTTTTCTCCAGTGGATAGACTGGAGTCAATCAGTCTTTTCCTTGCCATGGCACTCTAAAGAGGATATAAAGTATATCAAATGGATGTCAAGACAACATTCTTGAATGGTGTACTCGAAGAAGAAGTCTACATTCAACAACCAGTGGGCTTTGTTTTGGGTAGTGATGAAACAAAGGTCTGCAAACTGAAGAAAGCTCTATATGGTTTGAAGAAGGCACCAAGGGCATGGTACTCACAACTGGATTCATATGTCAAGAATCTGGAATTCAAAAGAGGAGGAGTTGATCACAATCTCTATGTGAAGAATTCCCCAAAATATCAATTCATGGTTCTAGTCTACGTTGATGATATCATATTTGGTGGCAGCAGGCAGAAATCAGTGGACGGATTTTCCAACCACATGAAATCAAAATTTGAAATTTCTATGATTGGGGAGCTCACATATTTCTTGGGGATGAAGGTGATTCAAAAGAAGGAATACACTTTCATTTATCAGAAAAAATATGCAAGCGAGCTGCTGAAGAAGTTTAATATGCAAGACTCCAAACCAATGTCAACTCCGATTGCAGTTGGAACTAAACTTGGAAAGCATGAGGATGGGGACTCTGTTGATCCCACAATGTATAGGAGGATCATTGGGAGCCTACGGTACCTTACAGCGACACGACCAAATATTGTCTTTGCCACATGCCTTGTGGACCACTTTCAGAGTAATCCAAAGGAGGAACATATGGTGGCAGTAAAAAGAATCATGATGTATATTCAAGGTACATATAACTTCGGGTTATTTTTTGCTGTAGGCAGGGATAGTGAATTATCAGCATTTTCTGATGCTGACTGGGCTGGTGATGTAGTATACAGAATGTCCACTAGTGGTGGAGCTTTCTATATTGGGCAGAAATGTGTTGGCTGGTTGAGCAAGAAACAAGAAAGTACTTCTCTTAGTACTGCTGAAGCTGAGTATATCTCTACCACAAAGGCATGCACTCAACTACTATGGATTAAGCAACAATTAACATATATTGGTGATGAGGTAAAGCAACCGATGGTGATTTACTGTGAAAACAAGAGCGCAATTGATCTTACAAAGAATCCTGTTCATCATTCCCGTATGAAACATATTGAAATCAGGTATCACTTTATCAAAGAAAAAGTTGAAGAAGGGGTGATTAGAATGGATCATGTGGGAACTGATAAGCAAGTGGATGATATCATGACCAAGCCACTGTCCGCGGCTATGTTTGAGAAGCATCGGTTGAACCTCGATGTTCAGAAACCTCCCAGTGCATAAGGAGGTTATGCAATACCCCTCTCCCTGTTTGTGATAACTCTTGTTTTTATCTGTTTATGGATATGATGTAGGTTTATGGGGGAGATACTATCCAGGGGGAGTATGGTTTGAGATGAACATTGAACAAATTACTGGTCTTTTGATTTATTGTCAATGGGGGAGAAAGGAATAAATTCAGGCACGTAATGCTTCTGTGATGAGCAGAATGAGAAGGAAAACATTGGATGTAATGCTTCTGTGATGAGAAGAATGAGAAGGAAAACATTGGAACCCAATTCAAGCTTCCTCTCTTGTTTTCTACACCGAGCATTTCTCACGTAGACTTAGAGTATTGGCTGAGTTGATTCTTGCGTTTTTGGTTTTCACATGGATGGAGATCTGTTGAATTTATTTTCTGATTTCCAACAAACCCAAAGGGAGAGATTGTTGGAACCATGGTCTTCTATGCATGATTTGGAGTCTGGTTTGTGTTTGTTGTCAATTAGCAGTGAAAGTTCATAATGTGTACCCACAAATAGATCATACAGTTCAAGCAGACAACAGTATTGAAGGTGGCGCTGTTTCCCAGTGTTTGCCAAATTTTTGGCATGAGTTTCGCGAAGATGGGATGCATGGATTGGATTTCGCGAAGACCAGAAAAATGGAGGTGGTGATGCTTCGCGGTTACGACGAGATTCGCGAATGGAAGAGTTGAAAGGAAACACGAGGGAGCTGCGCGGCAGCGACACGAAGTAAATGACGGATTGCTCTGCGATTACGACAAGCTCCGCGATCGGAAAATTGCCGCGGTGCTTCATGATTTGGATGGAATTACGGTAGAAACTTTGAAGCTTCGTGATAGGCAATAACGTGGCACTGACTTCTTGTGGAAGGGTCGAGGGTTGGTGGAATCCCCTATAAATACAGGTCGATCCCTCGAGAGATGCAGAGATATTTTTCAGAGAAAATTCTTTGCTCTCGTTTCGCGAAGGAAGTTCGTGAAGGAAGTGTGCTTCGCGAAAGAGGAGCTTCACGGCGGCTATTCTAGCTCTGCGAATGTTAGGTGCTCCGCGTTGGCTCAGTGAGCTTCGCGAGGGAAGTTGCTTTGCGATGACTTGAGCTATGCGACGACCTAAGCCTTGCAAAGGCTTGAGCTTTGCGATGGTCTGAGCTCCGCGAAATTGTGAGCTTCACGAAAAGGAAGGAGCTTCGTGAAGGCTTGTTTGAGATTCATGAAATTGGGAGCCTTGTGAAGTAGGGTGCTTTGCGAAGGTACTTTCCAAAGGTAGTTTGCTCGGTGTTTAAGAGACCAAGGGGTATTCATAAGTGGATGAACATTGGACTTCAACAGAGCATCTACCTACAAAAGAGGATGCATTCTTTTGTAATGATGAAGAGACCTTCATGTCTATAAACTGAGTGGGAGTTCACCTAGAGGCGGTGAGCCAGGGGGAGTCAATAGGAGTGACCCAAGGGAAGTAGTGAGCTATCCCTGAACCTTTGTAAAGGCAGTGAGCCTGGGACAGATTGATTGTTCCCGAACCTTTGTAATCCACAGCTAGTGAAGATTAGTGGAATTAGATACGACTGACAACGTGTCGGCGTATGCTCCTTGGACGTAGCCCTTAGTGGTGAACCAAGTAAAAATTTTCGTGTCTTCTCTGTGTATGTGAATGTTTTCTTTCTGATCATATTCATCATACAGGTTCAACAAGTTCCAACCAACGTGGGAACAAGATCCATCACTTTAAAAGAAAAAGTTGCCACCTTGATTCACCACTCCCCTCTCAGGGTGTCCCGGGGTCCTTCAAAAATGACTTTAAACATACATTTAAGAATAGTAAACATTTTATGAAAACACTTTTAGAAAAAATGGACATAAATGATAACTATAACCCCAGAAAATACTTACGAATACGCAATCTTGGATAAAAACAAGATTGGAATAATTATCCCTTACCTTATGTCAAATTTCTTTTGTATGTGTCTGAGACACCTATATAGTGGGTTTAAATATATTATTATCTTGTAATAGAATCATAATAATATTTATGATATCATATATTATTCACTTATGACTTTATATTTACTGTTCATTTGTCAATTCCATGTTAAAGAAGTTTTTTGGGTAAAATTGTTTCATTTATCGTACGTGTTTGGACTTGTTGTTCTTGATATTATTATTACTTATATCATGATTTAACTTCTTCTAGAATGTAAAGCATGATTTATATATCTTATATATTCAGTATATATATATATAATAGATAGATAAATGAAATGAAATACACCGTTCATGGAGACGGTAGGCCGTACGTACGCATGAATGCTGTTTTCCTTTCCTTGTTGACTTGAATGGAAGTAAGTAGATGACATATATATACATAAATCCATTAGCTTTATTATTTCATATATTTCATTATTATTCATTATATATACTTTATAATCATTCTTGAATGGTTAACATGGAGAATGAATCTCATCGTGTCGTGGAGACGGTAATCTGTGCGTACGCACGAGAGATGATATCATTCCCATAATTATTGAATGGAATTGGAGTGGATGATATAATATCTCAGAATTAGTATCATGTTATAATAATCATATATAATTATTCCTTACACCATTATACCTATCCAAGTAAGGTGGTGGTAGAAAAACATATTACACCACGACGTAGAGACGGTATTCCGTACGTACGTACACACGGTGATTTCCTTTTTCATAGGATGGATATAAGGTGAAATAGGGTTGTTTAATATTTATAATAACATATAAATATATAATTAATACGGATGTTATTACTTTATAATGAAACATCTAAAGAAGATGAAGTAGAAGAAGAAAGAAACTTGAAAGAATCGGTAGAAGAGATTACCTCTTCTTCGTCGTGCCTCTTTTAATCATCCTCTTAGGGAACTAGAGTTGGTCTTTTGAGAAGACCAGAACCTCTATGATATAACTAGATAGGTTGAGAAGATAAATTGGTAGGGTTTGGCCAAGCTTGAAGGCTCAAAATTGTGTAAAGAGGAGAGGGAGGATGTGACCTTTTATAAAGGAGGAGAGGGGCACCTTAGGAAAAACTTAAAATATTATATTATAATAAATTCATATTCAGTTTATAATGGCTCCATAGTGACTTATTTCGAGGATAGGGTGGGTATGTGTTGAAAGCCTCTTAAACAATACGTTTTAGACAAGTTTAGGTTACCATTCTAACCTTATCATTTAGATTTAACTCTAAGTTAAATAATTTAACTTTTACCACGTCTTCTTGTATTCTTATACTATATGGTTAATAAACTTATTATAAACTGCCAATCAAAACTCAATTGGTTCATTAATGTCATATTTATTATTATATAAGTCTTTTTCATCAATATTAGATTTTTAGGAATAAAATATCAATTAATAATTTAATATTTTTTAAAAAACGCTTTTATATCAATTTGGACACTATTTGGTATTTTGTTTTTTCTAAATTCATAACAGCATTATTAATTCGAAAAAAAATTCATCTAACCAACCCAAATATGTTATATTGACCTATAAAATTAGTTTAATTCATAAAAAGTCCCAATTACATTTATTTGGGTATTTATAATATCAATTATGTTAATATTTCATTAATAACGTAATTACCGCATCATCATTGTGTCATAAATAATTTAACTTATTTAATGTCTAAAAATTATAAATAAAATTCCATTATGTAGGAAATATTTTTAGCTTTCTAATTAATATTTATAGTCGAATTTATATATTGAATAACCCTATATCAAAAATGTTTTACTTATTAAACTTTGATTTTAATTCTTTTAACTCTTCTTTGAATTAAATAATAATAAATGTCCTAATCTAATCCATGTGGACAAAAATGGTCATATTTTATTCCTAAGGTTGTTTTGGGTCTAATTACACTTATCCAATAGAATTAGGACATGTTTTAGGGTAATAATAATATCACTTTTACCCTTAATAACCCTATTTACTTTTAACCGTGGTAAATAAAAGTTAAAAGTTACTATTCACCAAAAATTATTTTTATTTTATTGAACCACATTTTACTCCTTGATATTAACCGTGTCTCTCGGATTTTTGAAATTCAACTCACAAAAGTGGTAAAATAAATTTTTATGTAAATTTGCAAATTCTCCTAGGAGGTGGGTAAAAGACGGTGATAAGTTCTATAAAATTTTTATATATCTAAAATTATTATAAATTGACTCAAATGAATTACATTGAAATTATATAGGTTTTATGTGTCTATTTTGACCAAAAATAAATTTAAATAAAATAAATAATTATTTAAATAAAAATTCGGGTTTAAATTATAACTCAGTGTTTTTCACTATTCATTAAAAATTGAATGTTTTCAGAAAAATACCAAAAATTCACCCTAGGCTAGTTTTGATATTCCAAATCCAAAAATGAATTCAATTTTGAAAGATAAAATTTATAAAATTTCAAAAAGTGGGTATTACTATTCATAACAGCTAGTTTATATAATATTTTAATAACATATCGTTGTTTAGTGATACTCGGTATTGCGTACAACGCAAGCTACCGAGGAAGGTTGCTCTTGCATGTAACGCAAGACAACAATAGTGTTTTATATACTACAAGATAATACAGTGTTGCATATAGCGCAAGATAATCTTTGTGTACAACACCTGACATCAAAGAAATTAAAAATAATATTTCTCATAAAATCTCAGGGTGTTACAATTTCCATCAAATGGTAAGGTAAAATACTGCATGTACGAACGTACGACTTACCATATCCACATAGTGGTATAATTAATTTCTTATCACCATATTTTATGGATGGGTATTATGATAGGTTTAATAATTATTTATGATAATTTTGAGATAATTATAATTATGTAATTATAATATCATTTCTACCTTCTTACCTTTCGAACCATTGGAAAATGATAACGTTGATCTTGTGTACTTGTGGAATACTTCCTCCATGGAGTGATGTGATTTTTTTTCATTTCTATTTTACTTAAATGGTAATAAGGATGAATTTAATGAATATATATGATATATATTGTTTAATAATAATTACTGAAATTGTATTAATTGTTTACCTCTCTTTCATTCTATTCATCAAAAAATAAAAACAACACTCATAGGTACATACGACCTACTGCCTCCATGAATGGTGTAGTTTATTATTTATCTCTATTTTTATGAATGAATATGAACATGTATATAATAAATATTTATGACATTTTTATCATTATTATAGTTATGTAGATTTTTTTAACCATGAGAAAAATATATGGAACAAAACTATCAAACCAAAACATACGTGAAAAATGAAGTAGATATCACATGAAATAATGATTTCAATAAGGAAGTATTAATAAAAAGGTGATGAAAGTTTATAATTAAATAATATATGGTATTATATATATAATTATGGTTATTTAATAGATTTATAATTAGTATTTATTTATTATAAATGATTTAAAACATGTATGAAGGAATATAGACTTAAGGTAAAGGATTTTCCTCTCACTTTTATTTTGGTGCGGCACATGCCATATTCACCACTTGTTTATTTTTTGTGACGTATATACCACACATGAATGTATTTTATGATAATTATTATGAATTTTATGGGGATATAAATATACATATATGTTTATTTATTTCATGGGGCTAATGATTCAAATTTTACCAAAGTTATAAATGGTTTTATATTACAATCTCATTGTTTATCTGAATTGTTTATGATTACATTTCCAATGTAGAATTATTATGAACTAATAAATTCATGAATTTTATTCTCCACTATTTTATTTTTTAAATACATGTTTTCTATTTATTTTACTTTCCTTAAGTAATCAAGACATTGAAAATATGTTTTAAGGAAAATTAACTTCATTTCTCACTTTGGTCAGAAAACATTATTTCCTCTATATCCTTGTTTTCTAAAAATGTTTTACAGATCGTTTTTAATATTATTCTATTATTTTTTAAATTAATTTTAACTATATTTAAAATTTTAATTTTTTTAAAAGTAAAATTATTTTCATTTTCCAAACAAGGTACTTTTTGACTTTTTACTAAATATGTGAAAGGAATGTTTTCTTTTAACTTATACAACATAAAAATAATTTCATGCTATCATGGATGCTCAATGTTTTGAATATTCCTTTAAAATTTTACAATTTTATTTTCAAAGAAAAATTTTCCATGATATTTTGGAAGTTTCTTTATTTTAAAATTGATTTTCCAAATGAAAATTTTATTTTCCTCAAGAAATATTTCAGTGATCTTTTAAAGCAATTTAAAAATATGATAATATATATGGATGTTAATTTTTATTTATAAGAGTATGATCCATTTATAACATTATTAATCTTTTTTTGGATGTTTGATATTTATGAAATCCATTCATTTTTCATGGGTTATGCGATATAAAATTAATGGAATGTATATGAAACCTATTTTCTTTGCATGGGTTATGATTTGAAGATACGATGAATGTTTTATGATCTTGTGATATATATATTTATGGTTTTAATTATGTAATAATGGTTATGTTATAACCAAATATGGTGGTTACATTATAAGGATGGATGGTTTTTATTTTATAATTAAGGATAGTGTTTATGTTTTAACCAAGGATGAGTGGGACCTATATCTCCTTGCAATGCAATGAGTAAAGATTGATATCTCATGAGATAAACAACATAGGATTGAGTAGTGAACCCAATTTAGTAAGGGACTTATCCACTATGATTTTAATAGGAGTGAAACTCTACTTCTATGATGGTTTGGGGAGTGAACCCATTCTACTATGATAGTCTGGGTAATGAGATGTGACTACTAAAGAAATGATTTTCTATTCTTATGTGAATTCCATAAACTTTTGTATTATTCAAATGTTTTAATCTAATGGATCATGTTGTTTTATTCCTTTATGATTCATGTCTTATGATCTACCAAGTTTTATAACATGTTTCGATATAATGATCCTTTATATCCAGGGTATGATTTTCAAATGTTATGGTCATGTTCTCATACTATTATGTTCACATTATACTCAAGTGATCATTAATATATCCATTTTTTACACTCACTGAGAATCTAAGTTAACCCTTTATTATGCTTTATTTTCCTAGGTTATGAAGAAAGGTAATAAGTATGATATGTCTAATAAGGGTGCTTGTTATGATGAACTTAGTGGGATATGATGTAGATATTTTATGAACCCGTTGTTTATCTGTCGAAATATCTATAGGAATTAGACCTATATGATTATAGAATGTATCATTATGTAATTTAATTAATATTTATCTATTACGATGTAATTTCTATGTATGAAAATTATGGTTCAATATAGTTAGTATGAGAGTAAGGTTTAGTTAACCTTTGAAAACTAGGATAAGAAAAATTTAGTGGGATCCATGAGGATAAGTCTAATTTTAGGATAAAATCCTAAAGTTTTGTTAATAATAATGAATGAAATTTGTTAAAATTAAGTTTTTATAGAACAAGGTTTCATTATTTTTATATCCTATAAGTGATTTTTCATGTTTATGTAGTTTTTGAGTATAATTATTTTTTATCACACTATTAATTCTGGTTTTATTGGATATATGGAAATCAAAGGAATGATTTTAATGTTAAATATGATAGAAAATGAATTGATTTTACTCTCATGAAACCAAATTTTATGGGACCTAGGTTGAAAAAGCTTTTTTATTTTCTCACAAACCTTATCAAGATATGAATCTTGCCAAACCTACAAATTTTAATAGGAAGGAACAATGATTTTTTTGAGTTCTTCATGAGGAAAAATGAAACTAATTTAAGTGGTTCCACTAATCCAATAATTATTGAAGTAATGATCAGTACCATTGAAAATATATGTTTTTTTATTTAGTGCTTGAAACCTGAGAAATTTATTCTAATTGTTTATCATTGATAATGATAAGAAGATCAATTTTGGACTATTATTAATAACATGAGGCTACTAGAAGAAATTGACTCCATGGAGTGGGATGATTTTAGGGGATTATTTTTCAATAACGACTTTCCTCATATTCATTACACAAAAATAGATAAGGATTTTATTAAGATAAAATAGAACGATGGTGAATCCGTTGGTACATATGAGGAAAATTTTACAAGACTTTAAAGGTGTGATTTTGGTATTATCATTCAACCTAAAAGTAAGGCTATTCGATTCCTCTGTTTCCTAAAATAGAGTCTCTAAAGAGAATTATCCATAAGGGACTTTGATAGTAATGAATAAGTTGTTCAATGTGATATCAAAGTGGTGATGGAGATTATATTTACCCATTAATATCATGGATTTAATAAGAAAATAATTACAAAACTAAAATGAAATTCTAAAAACCATGGATAGAATAAGATGACCCTTCCTTCATTATAAAAGTTAGAAAAGAAACATGGTGTAAATTTTCTTAAGGGAATTGGTAAAAGTTTCAACTGTAGAAAGTAAAGTCATTGGGAAATCAAATATCAAAGTGATGAGAATAAATTATCCAATAATGTGAATAAAGATAATGCTCCACTGAATACACTACTTACACTCCAATTCCATAAATTCAAGGAGTTTGGGAATTATGAGAATCAATGGCCTAATCTAAGGGATAATGAGGAAATTAAACCAAACTAACCTTTCATGTCAAAAAAACAAAGGGAAAAGTTATGAAATCACAATAGATGAAATTAATCATGAAAATTAGGGAACATTTATCAACCACTCAAGGGATGGGTATTTCATATTGAAATTTATATGAACGTGTCCAATAAAAATATTATTATTCATTATTTAGTGAAATTTGATGTGATTATAAGAATTGGTTAACTCTATATATATATATTTTAGAATAAATAAATCACATTTGATATTTTGAATCAACTTGTGATTTTCTATTGGTGCAAGGATGAACCCAGACTTTGCATGGAAATGTTTTTGGTTAAGGAAGGATGTTATTTAAGGAATAAAATTTGAATTATATTTTGGAAGCATATAAGATTTTATCATGACTTCATTTTGAGAAATAATTTGGGTATTTACATTTTTTTCATGAGAATTCACGAGTCATTAAATTATTTCAAGACAATAGTTATGTTGATCATTGAAGGATATGAGATAAAATCATTCAAATAATTGGTATTCAATTTTGGCCAGTCATATTTTTTAATTATACATAAGTATAACTATTTATGGAATAGATTAAGTCAAACTTTGGATAAATTATGCTATAAATTTTGGTTTTGGTAAATATTTAGAGTCAAAATTAATGACTTATGGATCTTAATATTCATTAAAAGTTAATATTGGTTCTTTATGATTAAAAAAATTAATAATGAATACTTATTTCTTGGTGTTAGAGATGAAGTGGAAATTGAAAAAAATATAACAAAAGGATTTTATGAGAAATATAAATCTATTGGGATCTGATATAGTTGTGAAAATGGAAAATAAATTCTGATCCACTCAGCAACACATCAAGGAAGCTCAGAGTCGACATAAATGTTATGTTGATAATCATTAGCGCGACCTAAAATTTGAAGTTGGTGAGAAAGGTTTTTTGTAAATTTATACATGGAATATGGTAATGAGATTTGGAATGAAGGTAAATATGAGACCAATGTTTACTGTTCCTTTAAATATTCTTGTTCTATTAGGGATGGTAGATTATCTCTTTGCAATTCTACTGAACCTCTCTTTAGTTCACAATGTGTTCCATATATCTATTCGAAGGCAGTACACACCCGATCCATTACATGTACTAAAATAAGAGTACATACCAATAAAAATTGATCTTTATTATGATTAAAAACTAGTATAAATCTTGGATCATATAGATAAAGTGATAGATTAATGGACTACTCACCTGGTGAAATTTATTTGGAGAAATCACCAATACGAAGAAGCTACATGAGAACCTGAGGATGTTCTGAAACAACGATATCCTAATTTTTTTTTATCATAGTGAATAATTATGAGGGTTAAATTTATTTTAAAGGGGGTTTAATGTAACACCCCCATATTTTATGAAATATTTTTTTCAAGTAAATTTAATTTCTTTGATAGCACGCGGTACATGAAACACTGAGTTTAAATGAACATTGATATATTATAAAAATATTATTGTTTGACTATTATAAACTAGAAATTAAATTGGAATGTATGAATAATATTAACTATTTTTTTAGATTTATAAAAATATCCCAATCAATATAAATTTATTTATTTATTCTTAGAATATAATCATTCAAATTGGTAGAAGAATTATTTTATGCTTAAAAAATAGTTTTCCTTAAAAAATGTTTTTATTGTTTTTTGTAAGTGAATATTATATTTAATTTTTGAAACTTCTAAAAAATTTATTTCAATAAATAAATAAAATTTTCAAATCATCATATAAAAATTAACTTAGGGTTAATTTTTGATAATTTTCTAAAAAACATTGATTTTCTAGTGAATAGTGAAAAATACCGATTTTAATTGAAAACTGTATTTTTTTATAGGCATGTACAAAGTTAAATTTTGTTTTAAAATGGTTTCAAAGTAAAATTATTTTTATTATATTTTAAATACTCTAATGAATTAAATTGGAATCAATTTTATTCTTCAATTTAGTATAAAAACAATTTTATAAATAAAAATGCATTTTACTAGAATTTTTTTCATGTGCGTAATGTGTTTATATCATAAATAATTAAATTTACCAATATTTTAGAATTATATTAATGGAATTTATATATTATATAATCAATAAAATATTTTAATATTTATCTATTTTTTATAGGCATGAGATAAGAATTATTCTAATTTTATTCTTAAAACAATATTTTTATAAAAAGCGATTTTCATCACATTTGACCTAATTTTTATAGTTAACTTTATGAAACCTATAGGTATTGAATTTGATAAAATTTAATACATATTTTTACTCATGTGGTATTTTTTTAAATAAGCTACTTTTATTTTTGGTCAATATAAATAGTTACTGTGGTAAAATTTATCACCTCGGTAAATGGTAAGTCAAGTTAATCTAAGGTACAAATAAGTGATAAATCCATATTTTTTTTATTCTTAATTCTTACTGGATGAATTTAATTAAACACTTATCACTTTATTCTATAATTTTAGTATTTTAATGGACACTTTTCCATGAAAAGGAAATATATAATATTTAAAGTAAAGAATGTTAGAAAATGCCACTCTCTTGGTTTTAAATATATCTTTTGTATCCTTATAGAGAAAAAGAAAGAAATTAATTAGAATAAGTATCTATGTAGAGATTAATTAAATTATTTTCATGATATAAATTTATTTATAATTTTTAATAATTTTATAATGACCTCAAAAACCTTTGCAACATTGATTCGGTATTTCTCCAATAAATAAAATTTTCTATAGATGATTATTAAAAACCTAAAAAGTAATATAATTTGAGTAATTTAATGTGTGGCATGATTTTTTATAATAATATGACATATTATTATTATGTTAAAGAATTATATTCAAATTCCCCCCTTTTCGCAATGCATTTAATGTAAAATTAAATGAATAGTGTTAAAAATGACATTAATGATATTTTATAATAAATAATATTTTATTAATTGATATAAAATTAATAAAAATATTATATTCATATGAATTTTTTATATGTGGTTTTAAACATCAACCATTACGGTAATTGTAAAAATGGTTAACACAGGTTTAAAACAAAAATATAAGGCTAAAAATGGGTCGGAAACTTGTCTAAATTTTATTGTATAATATTATTTAGACTAATAATTATATTATATTTTCATATTATTAATTTGGAGCCACTTTTTTGTGTAAAAATTAATTTATATTAATTTAATATTTTAAGAAATTCCAAGGGTGCCTCTCCCCTCAATTATCAAAGGGAACCCTCCGTTATCTTCTTTACACCATTTTGAGATTTCTAGCTTGAAAAAACTATGAAACTTTCTCTTATAAACTACCTTATAAACATTATAGAGGCGTTTTTGTTCTTAAATATCTAACCCTATATCTCTTAAGAGGATATCTAAAGGTGTTTTTTCCAATAAGAGGCAATCTCCTTAATCAATCACTTTATTTTTAATTATTCTTTTACTTCTAATAAATATGATTTACTCTTAATAAGGTAGTATTTTAAGCATCATAAATATTATAAAAGTTTATTATTATTATGGAACCACCTATATTCACCATCTTTCCAACATATGGTAAGTGAAACTATCTCTCATCTGTACGTATGACTTCCCGTCTCCACATAGTGATATAATTCATTTCTAATCCCCATATTTTATAGATATGTATTATGATTGTTTTAATGTTTATATAGTATAATTATGAAATAATTATAATTACATAATTATAATATTATATCTACCTTCTTACCTTCAAAACCTTTGGAAAATGGTAACATCGATCGTGCGTACATGTGGACTACCACCTCCACAAAGTGATGCAATTCATTTTTCATTTCTATTTTACTTGTATGGTGATAAGGGAGGATTTAATCAATATATACGATATATATTATATAATAATGATTCTGTAATGGTGATTTTTTGTTTACCTTTATTTCTTTCAATCCATTGTAAAAATGAAAACAACATTCATGTATACGTACGACCTACCATCAACATGAACAGTGTAGTTCATTAATCTATATCAAATTTTATTATTGACTCTAAAAACGTTTATAATGAATATTTATCCCATTAATAACATTATTAAAATTATATATATATATATATGATATAATTACGATATAAATACAAGGACCTGAACCACCAAACCAAAACATAGATGAAAAACGAAGCAGATATCACCCATAACAGTTATTTTAACAAATGAATTGTTAAAAAATGGGTGATAAAAGGTTATAATTAAATCATATATGGTATGATATATATGAGTATTTTTCTTTAATATATGTATTATAAATATATATTTATTAAATAGGATGTTTCAACATGTATGAAGGAAGTCAGACGAAAGGTATGGGATTTTCATCTCACTATTATTTATGTGAGACATATGCCATGTTCACCGCTTATTTCTTTAACATGGTGTATATAATAACCATTAATGAATTTTATTATTCATATTATAAAATTTATTTGTAATTAAATATATATATTATATTTTATTTCATGGGGCTAACAATTAAAATGTTACTAAAATGGTAAAGAGTTTTATGTTATAATCTCATTATTTATCTAGATTATTTTTGATTAATTTTAAAATGATGAATTATTATCATCTAATAAATCCATAAATTTTTTTATCCTATAGTTTTTTAAAATACATATTTTCCATTCATTTTACTCTCCTTAAGTACTCAAGACACTGAAAATATGTTTTTAAGGAAAATCAACTTCAATTATCTTTTCGGTCGAAAATTTGTTTTATTCCATGTCCATGTTACTTAAAAATGTTTTGGAGAAGGTTTTTAGTATTCTCCTATGTTTTTTTAAAGTCTTTTTTAACTATGTTTGAATTTTTAAAAAATAGTTTAAAATTAATCTTCTGGTTGTTTTCTAAACGAGGAATTTTTTTGACTTTTTACTAAAATTGTGAAAGGAATATTTTATTTTAACTTATATGGCATGAACAGAATTTACCACTACCTTGACAGATCAATATTTTGAATCTCAATTTAGAATTTGTAAATTTCATTTTCAAATAAAAATTTTTCCAAGATATTTTCAAAATAATTGTCTTTTAAAAGCGAATTTTAAAATAAAATGGTTATTTTCCGCAGGAAATATTTCAGTGATCTTTTAAAATAATATCTATATATGATAACAATATTATATGTTAAATATTATTTTTTGGGGTATGATCCCTTGATACCATTATTACTCTTTTTCTGGATAGTTAATGTTTATGAAACCCATTAATTTTCCATGGGTTATGCTATAGTGAATTGATGAAATGTTTATGAAGCTCATTTTATTTTCACGAGTTATGATTGGAAGATATGATGAATGTTTTATGATATTGTGGTACACATCTTTGTGGTTTTAATTATGTGATTATGGGTATGTTACAAACAAGTATGTTAGTTAGGTTATAACTAATTATGGTGGTAAAGTTAAAACCAAGGGAGGGTGGGACCTATATCTCCCTTCAATTCATTGGGTAAATATTGATATCTCAGGAGATAAACAAGAATGGAATTGGGAGTGAACCTAGTTCAGTGAAGAACTTTTTATGCTATGATAACCTTGGTATTAAACCTTGACTGTTATTATGCTTTTGGGAGTAAACCCATTTTACTATGATAATATTTTAAATGATCCTTAACTACTAATGAAGTTATTATCTATGCTTATGTGTATGCCATAAACTTATATTTCATGATAATTTTATGCTCTCATAGATCATGTTCTTTGATTACATTATGATTCATTTATTTTGAACTACCATGTATTATGTCATGAATCAGGATTATGATCTATGATATACATGTTTTGATTTTCAAATGTTATGCTCATGTTATCGTACCTTTTTATTCATCTTATGATCAACCAATCATTGATATCTTCTTTATTTACCCTTATTGAGCATGTAAGGTCACCATTTATTATATTTCATTTCCCTAGGTTATAAAGAAATGTACTAAGTATGATATGTATATTAAGATTTATAGTTATGAATAACTTAATAAGAGTTAATGTAGATCTTTTATGAACCATTTTTTATGTGGAAATGTTTTCAATGGCAATATAACTATACAATTATGGCATGGATTGATTTGTTATGTAATGAATATTCATCTATAAGATGTTGTATCTATGTATAAAAAGTATAGATTTCTATAGTGTTAAATACCAAATGTATATTTTAAAAAGTGTTATAAATATACTGTATTTCAAAATCAAAGGAAGAATTGATTTAGCTTGTTGTTTAGATTCATGAGATCAAGTAAATAGTTATAATATAAAGGATTTTATTATAAATGTTTTATCAGTATCATATAAATCTATATAATATATATATATATATCTTCAACTAATTTATCTTATGTGATATGATAATATTTTCAATAACAATGATTTGTTATGAAGATGTATGGGAAGATTGAAATGTATACACATGGTTTTTTATTCATCAATTTCGGTTACATGTTTTGAGAAGAATATTTGGATAAAAGTATTTATTCAATATAAAGTGTTTATCAATATATTTTTTAAAGTATTAGGGAGCATTTTATCGTCACCCATCAATGGTATATTTTAATAAAATACTATTTTTAAAAATAAAGTATCCTAACATATAGAATACCATATATGAAATGGGAAGAATAGTTTATTTTTTAAATATTCATACTAGAAAGAAAATAGATGTTATTTCTTAACATTAAAGAGTTTTTGTATCCAAGAAAGATATTCGGAAATGGATACATTTTCTAAGAGACTAGTGGGAGTATGTTTGGACTTAGATAATTTAAAAATAAATAAATAAAGGATACCACCAATCTTAAGTTAAAGTGATTTACACTTAATATTATAAAATTTTTAGGTTCTATAATTGTAAATAAAAATATAAATTGTTACATTAATTTACTATTTAGAAAGAGAATATCACTATTTTATAAAGTATTATGCTAGTCTAATGTTAGATTTTTTTTTCACTCAATATCCCAAAAGAGTTTAGGATATGTGTTGATAAAGAAAAATGTAAAGAGTTATATTTAGTTATCATGAAAAGTGAAGGGAAATATTATACTTAAGGATTTTATGATATGTGATGATAAAGAAAAATATAAGGAGTTACATTTAGTTATCATAATATTTGATGTTTTGTAGTTAAAAAATTTGAATGTTTTTATGAAGCTGAATTGTTAGGAATATGATTCCTAAGTCTCACCATTATTCAAACCGACCTTTTCCAAAGATATTTCTCAATAAAAGTATTAGTGGGAGGGTTTTATAAGATGGTAAAATAGATATGTGACATTTATTATGTATGATGTAATGTGTTAACAAAACCTAGAAAGTATATTAATCATAAGACACATATGATAGTTTATTATATTCAATATGATAAATTGGTGCTTATGTTGGGTTTGTTAAATATTATTTAAGAGTTTAAGAATATTAAAATGTATCATATTAAAGGAAACATCCATTTTATCATTCTTTCACATTGGAAATAGAAATTTATTTGTAGATATATATTTCATGAAGTGAAATGATAATTGACCTCTCAAAGTGAGACGTTGAGTTTATCCCTAACTGATTTTTTTATGAATTATTATAGGTTATGATGAAATGTTAAGGTTATAAGGAGTAAGATTCCCATATAGAGATAAAAAATATGCTCATGAGGAAAAAAATAGATAATATGATTCTTTGTGTCTGCTAGATGACCCACTAAGTATACCACATACAGTGTTATATAGTTGTATTTGGTATAATGGGGGATGCATGAATCATATTTTTGTCCCTATTACCCAAGGTTGGTGAGATATGTAGTATTAGAAACATCATACTTTTATACCGTACTTACATAAGTATATATATTGACTTAGCTAATACGAGGGTGGTTGGGTAAGTTATTGATCATGTTGTTAGTTGGATCTTAACCAATATGGGATTTTTCCTCTTGTATGACAAGTATGACATCCAACCCTTCAATTGTGATAGATTTTGGGTTTGTGTAGCCATACCTAGATATTATATGTCTATTTGTATAAGGGATATGTGGTGTGATTATCCATAAGGATGAATGAAATGTGATGTGTCCATCTATAATATTATTATACACTCTAAAAAGTGATAACTAATGAGTTTGTCATATGGGATTGACATGATCTATGTACCGTGATTAATCGATGTTTGGGAAAAAGAAAAAATATGAGAATTCATGTTTTCATATGATGTATACCAGTGGCCATAGGTATAGAAATACATGTGTTTGATGGAGGTCACAATGTATCCCTTTAAATATTGAGTAGCTTTGACACTTTTCTAGAGGCTGTTATTTTCCTACATTTATGGATCTAAAGATATTTTTTGGTGTCAATTCTGTAAAGGCCCATGGGTTCACACATAGTGGTTGACTGAATAGGGTTTGAGTTTGAGTTTGAGATCTACTCTAAAAGTGTTTTAGAGTTAATTGAAAAGTTTTTTGTATGGTAATTCACAAGGTATTTTAAATTAATTCATACATAGTGAATTTTATGATAGTTTTAAAAAAGTATTTTAGAAGATATCCAAAAGGTGTTTTGGATTTGATTTAATAAGTTATTATATATGATAAAATATAAAGTGAAATGAAACAAAGACTTTTAAGCTTTATTTAAGTGATATATTGAAAGAGATATATTCCATAAATACTTATAAATATATTATATATTAATATATATATTATATGACTTTCATGAAAATTATGATATACATGAAAAAATAGATAATCGTTTAACACTTCTTATGATTGTAGTTTTTACTAGACAGTTAAATCATAAAACATATCCATAATTATTTAAGAATCATTTGAGATATAATACTTGGGGGTAAATTTATACAATTGATTCATATATTCATGAAACGTCCATGAAATGCATTCATTCATTTCAATGCATGAATAAATTAGACAACAAAAAAAGAGCATCCTAAATTTACTATATAATCAATTTATATGTGATGTCAGTTGGTGAGAAAGATTTATGATTGGATGAAAATTATTCAACCCAAATATCTATTCTTCTATATAATTTATGCATGAGATACTATCTCATTGTGGAGGATGGAGAATCCAACACATGTGATGTGTGATTTAGATCAACTTATGGATACCCATAGAGAGGGGAATTCTTTTGGATACTTTTATGTGATTTTGATCAAACATATTTCCTATGAATATCAAAGGATATAAATGATATTCCATGTAAGGTATGATATTTAAAATAGTTCTTCATTTTTTATTTTATATGCAGCTTCATATTTCTTTCATGGTATATCCTCAAAACGGGTTTAAATCACTTCCTCTTGATCTGATAATAATTATTATACAATGAAAAACCATTCAAAAATTACTTTAGGGATCCCCTAGGATTACATCAACTTCAATTCCATTTGAAATATAGGTTTTCTAGAACATATGAGGGAATAAAGCAGATCTTCCTTAGATCATCATATAGAGTGATGTGGATGAGAATATTTTCTCAACCTAGATACATGTTTATATTTGAATCCATTTTTATTCATTCCTTCACCCTTATCTTTCCAAATAGTAATATTATTAAGAAAAACTCGTTTTGGTTCCATATTTTTTCCTTTAAAATTGTATAGTGGTTTCTTCTTTACTTCAATTAGCATGGAACATGTAATTTTATTATTTTTTTCTATTTCTAGCTCCCTTAATTAAAAAAAATATTTTGACTATACAATTATGAAAAACTTTAATTTTTTTACTTTATTCCTTTGATGATATTTCCTTACAATGATAATAGTTCCTTC
Organism: Viscum album; assembly: GCA_963277665.1. Lineage (NCBI taxonomy): Eukaryota > Viridiplantae > Streptophyta > Magnoliopsida > Santalales > Viscaceae > Viscum > Viscum album. The sequence goes on from OY728158.1 coordinate 1,621,961,019, forward strand.
TGAATGTTATTTATTTTAATCAATAAACCTCTTTTGTCTTGCAAACATTATCATGAAATTTTTAAGAGTGTGGCCTACCAACTTATATATTCCACAAAATATCTTATTTTTTTTGTAAGTTACAATTTAGAGGAAACATTCAATGTACTTGAATTTATTCATTGGATATTTCTTACACCGATATATTATTCTTATTTTTATATTAGATTGATTGTTTTTATTGCTTGTTATCCCTTATATTAACTTGAAAAATCACTGTGAGATTATGATTGTCCATGAAGTGATTTTTTTTTACAAAATAAGTAGTATATTTTATTGGTCATGAAATCCTTTGAATCTTTATTCTTCGGTGAAACTATCCTTGTAGCTTATGATTTTTTTGAACCTCAAGGTAGATTTTGGAAATGAAATAAGTGTCGCAGGATCATTCAAGGAGGCCACAAATATTTGGAATAAAAAATGATCCAAAAGGCCCTATAATCACTCTTAAGGGTCTAATTCATGAAGACATTTTATGAAGACCCCTCTCCCTCTATGAATACCCAAGGACCTGACGGAACTCTCCGTGAGTCCGACGGTGCTCCACGACCGTGCTAAGGGGATGACATTTTACTCAGTGAGTCCGATACAAAAAAGTCCTTTTGTAAATCCCCTATATGCTTTGAGAACCACTTATCAACATCACAAACCCCTTTTTACTATAAATACCCAGCTCATTAAACCTTAAAGGGATGGCTACTCAACCCTTTAACTTTTGAATTGCTCCAAATTTTTGAAGTAGCCTGAGTATCATGAACCAAACTAAAATGGATCATCCTATATATCCTAGCTTAACAAAAACCCCTTCCTATGTTCCTAAATACCATCACCTAAGGTGGGGATTCCTTTTGGGATGGCCTACACCCTTCAAGGAGGAATAAGGATATAAGGGGTACTTGATGCTTTTCGTAGCATTAATCATTCCTAAATAACTCCTTTCCCAAGTCAAGATTTCATTCCAATATAGGTTCACTATGTTTCATGATTCCTATTCTTTTTGGAAACCCCTACCCACCAGGAATAACTCTTGATTCACTAAGCACCTCTCTATGGGGCCCTCTTCTTTGTGAAGAAACTCTCCTGGTATTCTATTTGTTTCCTCCCTTCTTCTAACACCTCTTCATGAAGTTAGAGTGTTCCAAGCCTCTATATTTATCCAGGATTGGTTTAGCTACACTTCAAGTCCCCATGTAACCTGCACCACCCATTCCTATGGCCCAATCTGTTCCACATGTGGATCAAGACTCCCATTCAACTTTTTCTTTTCAGCATAGTAGTGCTAATACCCATTGCTTTTCATCATAGGGATGCTAACATGGACCACATGGCTGACCACTTCACCACACTGTTCGAACTTGGCATTACTAAATCCACATCCCTTCCACGTGTACATGAGATAAAGTTATGTTAGACCAAGGGGTAAGGAGTGAGTCCACCATGTCCATGATACATGGCGTAAAACAACCTAGCAGAAACGTCATAATCACATTACATTAAACAATTGTCTTACCCCATGCAGAGAACATTGGATGCCCCATGTAGGATCATCATGGGATGCCACCCTATCCACTGTTGGCCACAAGACTCCAATTCCTATAAGTAGCCGATCATCAACCCCACACACCATCGATGGGATGATCCGAGTATGAGTGAAACAGAATGATATCCTCTTTAGGTAGCTACCATGAGTAATCCCCATACCATCTCTTTTTGGAACATCTTTCATGACCTGAAAACCAGGTCCACCACTTCCTCTTGTTTCTCCTACTGATCAGGACTCACATAGGCTTAGATGTTAGTGATGAAAATTACACCTATCCATACTCAATGGTAATCCCTCGTAGAGTAAGACCCAACCAGTCTCCGCCTTCCTTGGGTCACTCCAACACATAACTTTCAACATGTCCCATCCAACGAGCCTCCTACTTAGGTGTAAGACCCAATCATATTCATTCTCCCAAGGTCGCTCCTATGTGTGATCCCCATAATTTCTCTTATAACCAACCTCCTCCTTATGTTTAATCCCCAATAATACTCATGCTCACTGGGAATCTCCCTTGCGTAATCCCCCACTATATGCTCTGTTTTCATAGGCTTCCTCCTTAGGTATAATCCAAAATTCCCTTTCTAAACAACGTAATATTTGATTCCCAAATAATTGGGATATGTAGGAAGCCTCCTTGAGGTCCAATACCAACATCTAGTAACCCAATACACATAATAAAATTTATTCAATCCATCTATTCCACCCAATCTACCCATAATCCATCCAAATTTTACCTAGGCCACCACATCTCAGAAAGATAATTCTATCCACCTAGGAAGCTTCCATGTATAATCCCTACAAAATCCAATAATGAGAAATCCATTTGAAAGGGGTATCTATCACATGTAATCCCCACAATATCCATCGAACTATGTGGGTTTTGATCCCAATCTTCTAAATAGGGTATGTATGATGCCTCTCTAAGGTTCAATACTAACAATCGGTAAACCATGGTTCCCCCTCCAAGGGGTAAACCTTTTTGAACCACATTTAGGGGTGTCAAGATCAACCTTTAAAATGTGAAATACTCCCTTAATGGGACATATGTATTTGATCTACCACCATGGGGAATTCCGATTCACCCATCAGTAAACTTTTTAGGTTTTTTTTTTCAGGGACACACCTCCTTGATCCACCTCCACGAGGCATTCTAATCAATCTAATTACATCTCTGTAAGATGTTAAACTTGTGACCTGAATCATAATGCTAAGTCTTGTTAAAAATGAGATGCTTGAGGTAAAATACTTAGAAGATATTCCTTTGGCATCAGATACCCCATGATCGACATGGGATGACTTAGGTTCCACACCTTAGATTCTTCCATAAGATTCTCTCCTTTGAGGAAGAATACAGGTGACCAATGTTCCCATCATCTAAACATTCCATCAATTACCAAAGTAACTATTCTACTGAATGAAGGTTTCTTCCATGTCATTACCTTTTGGAATGTTCAGATAGAAGTAGCATAATTAACCAACACCCACAAATAGATGGCTCCAGGAATGAGTTTCATGAACACATATTAATCTGTGAGGGAGACCTGGACTAGGTGATGAATTCTAAGGAGGAATCAATAGAAGGAGGAACTGACATCCCATCACCTCACTTCAATCAAGGAGAAAACATTTCCGATAAAAGTGATGAATGTTTTCCACATTTGGAAAGCAGAAATGTAGGGTTACAAGCGCAACCAATGTGCACATGCCATGTTGGATACACAAAGGATAACCCTAAATAAACTGTCAGAAATAAAAATGATGAACCCAACATGAACTATTCTCCTCTGCATAGTGACTAGTAGAGTTCGAGACATAAACAAAATAGCATGTCACCAGATCCAGCTATCTGGTGCTAGGACTCACTAAGCAAACATTGGTCCCATCGCAGAACTCACCCAAAATTAGGGTAGTAAAATGTTGGGAATTCTGATCTATGCTGTCTTGAGCACAAATCTATCTCCATAAATAGAAGACTGGATGATAATGGGGAATCAGGTGTTTATTTCCATGTATCATACTGAAATATGAATCTTCCTTCTTTGTAAGACTCAAGCTGTAGGAAATTAATCATCGAATTCTCATAGACGTTGGAGTAGGAGAAATGTCAATGTGAAAATATCAAATGATACCACCTCTACCACGAATTTAGTTTCAACTACAACTACAAGGCGCCCCCACCGCATATCACCCTTGAAGATCATTTTGAGGATGGTGATAGACACCCTCATATAAAGATATAAGAAGAATGGGGTCATTCTCATGACAGATATGTCTTGCTAGGACTTGGAGGCTTCTGTGCCTCACCAAAACCACCCCTAAGGGTCGCGTAGGGAGCCACTACTCCCCAATCCAATGATGAATCATTTTGAGAGCCTCTCCTCAGAGATATCTCATGAACCACTTCCCTACACCAAGGAGGTAGGGGATTCTCAGTATCTCAACTAAAAATACTACCTAAGACCCACCAAGGAGGGATCCCACTAGGCCCCATAAATGCTAACAATGACTGGATTTCTAATATGAGGAGAAGGTAAACTACACCGCCACTATGTCAGACCTAGTCCAAATGGCCTGACACCAACATCGGTCCCAAGCTCAGGAGGATGCTCGACATGAGGAATTGTCTCCCAAAACTTCAGTGGATCCTTCCACCCTAAGAATATCCCATCAGATCCCTACTACTATAGACTAGGGGCCCATACAAATCTTGTTGGGATTGAGACCATAGCCGCTTGAAAAGAAGGTTGGGTCGACTCTCTCAACCGTAGACATCACCATAATACGTTATAGACCAGTCCATGATGATGATATTCCATAAAAGGTCCTCCCCATACAATCACCAACTAATGTGGAGGTTCTTTCTACTCTCACCCTCAACATGGAGGTCCTCCCCATGATCGCAATAATGATCAAATTAGTGGTCCTCCCCGCTCTTTCAAAATTATGTATAAAGTCCCCCCATACTTATAGATCCTGATATGGAGGTCCTCCTCATATCACCAACTGTCAGTGTGAAATTCTTACTCTTGTCATTCCTATCCCAAGTGGAGGGCCTCCCTACACCATCACTGGCCAACATGAATGTTATCACAGTGTAATAGGCAACTAGAGTGATGGTCCTACCCACTTCTTCTATGGTCAACATGGAGGCCCTTTCCATGTTTCCACCATCTGAAATGGAGGTCCTCCCCACTCTAGAATCTATTCTAGAAGAGGTCCCCCACACCTCATTGACAACCAGTACGGAAGTCCTCCCCATACAACCACTAGTCAAAATAGTGGTAAACCCCATGAAATAACCAACAACAAGGAGTATCTTCCCATGTTTCCACCTGCCACAGAGAAGGTCCTCCCCGCATGTTTGGAACCCAACACAGAGGCCCTCCCCATGTCCAATTTGATAAGTGTGAAGGGAATCATCACACATCAACCTACAAAAGCAGAGTCCCTCCTCACTCTAAAAATAAACACAGAGTTACTCCCCATGTTCCCTCATAACAAAGAAGAGGTACTCTCTACTACATCAACACCTAGAGTGGTGGTCCTCCCTTCTTTAACAACCATTGATACAGAGGACCTCCCTGTATACTAATCAACTATCATGATAGTCCTCCATTTGTAGAAAAAAATACCGGCACTGATGAAATTTCATAGGGAAAAAGGGAGAATCACCACTACTGAAAGGAAAACTCTAGGAAGCACCAAGTCATTCTTAATTCCATTATATTCTTTGATTCTGAAGTAGAATGTGATCCAATTATTGAACCTTTAACCCAGTTCTCTATATTAGAGTATGGGGAAGGATCCCGGTAGGTTAGATTCATCATAATGGAAGTTGAAATGCAAAAAATAACTAAATACTTTAATAGGAACATGTAGGTGGAGGAATATTTGGTTCCCTTCCAGGGTCTCATGGTGTAGTCATCTCTATCATGGCCAATTTCATTCTCTACCTATACCTGAGATAATGGGGAGTTATTTTGTGATTTGATTAACAACGAGCATCTGATAGAACCACATATGACTACTTCTAACTTCACACATGAGGCGATGGTAAACAAACAGTCTTATAGAGATTTGATGATGCATCTGGTGCCACCCTCAAGAGACAACCTGACGTGTATCAATCATTCTTCTCTCACAGCAGATCCTCCACCAGCCAGTCCACCACCACATCAATACACATTAGTGTTGCCACCAGTCACCTGAAAAGATCAAATTGAAGATTTTTTCTACCAAGATACGTGCCCTACATATGAAGAGGAAATATTGTGGGACACTCTAGCTTCTGATTATATGTTAATGGTGTTTTGGCTTAATGCAGTTCACAAATTCATCATCCTGGAGCCCCTCACCGAGGACTAGGTCATGTGCTTCCACCAGACTATCTAAGTGATGTATTTTAACCTATGTAATCACCAGTTAATCTACCCAAGGAAAGAAGATCATTTTTATGACATCGATCAGCAATGCCACATAGTTGAGTTGGCAGCGCTCATAGTGGCTCATCACCCGACATCACCCGGTTACCACTAGATCCTCCAGAAAATATGTGTTTAGAGCTTCGTAGTGTTCTATAGAATTATTGAAGATGTGTCCCCACATGTGTAGATTAAATGCTATAGATAGTATCATTCTCTTTACTTTAGTCCTATCCTATGATAGCCAGACCTACCTAGTGATATTGAGGATATGACCCTTGGTACCATCATGGTAAACATGTTAATTGATGATATATATTCTAAGGATAAGGACACTAGTGTAAAGACCAATAAAGATAAACTACCCCCTGGGTAGCACAGTATCAGGTGGACCATATAGGTTTCTACACTTGGCTGCGAAGATAAGGACTCGGTCTCAAGTAACCCTCTTCATCGTTACTTCCCAGTCGGAATACCAAAAAGGGTAAAGAAAATATTGGGACTTCCAAGAACTATGATCCATATGATGTTGCACAGAAGATGGAGGATGATCTCGCATTTTCCACTCTACGTTAGTAAACTGAATATCAAAATAGGATCATCAATGAGCTCCCTGTTGAGAAATTCTTGGGTTATGGTATCTCTTGATAGGATCATGACACTCCTCCATTAGGGAAGTAAGGGAAACCACAAGTCATTGTCTTCCAGATACCCCTGATTGATCCCAGGGATCCTGCACATCCTAACCCGATAAGGACCAGAGCTTATGGAAAATAACCAAGGTATGCATCACCAAATCTTCCTAAGGGTCATGATAATCTGTCTGAGGACCCGAGTTAGGATTCTCCACATGCTTATCCTTAACTCGCTCTATGACCCATTGAGCCTTCCAATATGGTTGATTATCCTATCAATGTACTAGTGGTTAGGGATCCCTACCAAGATAGGAACCCTCACTAGAAAAATATAATAGATACTCTCATTTCTTTCCTTGATGACCTTTGAGACATGAAATGTGGTAATCCCACCCAATGGTAAGTCATATCCATCATTGGTGGATGATATGCGAGCACCCCCAAATTTTGGAAATTCTACCTTCACCCCTTCAATGGGATGGGTGACCAACTGCAGCATCTAATCCACTTTATCTCAAGGTGTGGATCCATGTTAAGAATCCCATATTAGTAGGAAGTCACCAATATCGAATGTTTTATTAAATCATTTTAAGGGAACACGTTAATCTGGTACAACTAGTTACCCATTGGGTTCATCACTAATTGTTAAGAACTCTGTAGGAGTTTTCATTAATAGTTTAGTTCTAACACCCACACAAAAAGTATTGATAACATATTCAAGTGAAAGAAACATCCAAATGAGTGCATCATATACTTTTCACTTGGTGGAAAGGCCTCAAATTTTCAATCGATATGTCGCTAACCCAAGAGCGACTACTATAGATGTGCGTGGGGAACAAAGATACTGAGTTGGTCCCCTTACATATCACTAAAAACTTCCAAGGTGTATTTAGATATTTCTATGAAAAGTACCAACACATGGAGAAATCCTTACAGTAGGATATGTAAGAACATCCATTTTTTCTTCCATATCCTAGAATAAGAGCCGCAAAGGATGAGAATTCCACCATAGTATAGGTGGACTCCCAAGAGTCGTTAGTGTTGTTACCATCAGAATATCCCTAAGATAATCCTCATCGAGTTCATCAGCCTCATCAAGATAATCCTCGATTAGTGAAGAATTTCTAGGAACCTCCTCACCATGTGTATCCACCTAGACAAGACAATGTGGCTCTAAAAACTTTTCAAGCTCTAGCGTGTCATTAAATATCCTAGATATCCCTTCTTGAATAGGATGAACCAAACCTATTCATTCAAGGAGATTCACATTCCCAGTTATTTCTAAATCTCCTTAGAGAAAGGGGTTTTAAAAATACTAGAATGAAGGAATCCCCATGAGTCTGAGTTCACTGATCACCCTGAATATTTACCCAAACACTAGATCCATGGACATATAATTAAACAATGATATGGGTTCATGGATATCTCATAAGATACAACATACAATTAATTAATGGGTTATCCTTGGCTCCATATGCATACAGTAGTTCCCTCCTTACATCACCAATGCCTCAAGCACTCCCCCAATAATTGAGTAGGTATGATGCATGGTTACGTGTCTCCCTTTGACTCTTGTGATGCTCGATATATAGATTCTGAATATTTCAGGGTCAAGGATAAGTAGGATAAGACCAAAAAGGTCGAGAAAAAAACTATTGTATCCATCCCATGGATATATTTGAATGATGTATTCAACCTTCCAATTCACCAATTGGAGGATACAATGTCAGACTTGGGGAACTGATTTTTCATCTTTGGTAGGAAAGGGTGTCTTTTCCCTAACTACAAATAATGTTAGAGTATCACCTCATACTCCAACACATGTCAGGATTAGTTAATAATAAAAACCCTACCCCTATATGGTATCGATATGTTCACCCCATGGATACAATGGTATGCCACCCATGCTTGTTTCACCGATCTGGGTTGAGCAGACATAAGCCAACATACCACCATTACCTTGGAATCAAGAATGAACCCTATGGTTGAAGGCTTGGTGGAATTGGCATGAAAGCTTATGTATTAATGGTTTTAGTAGAGAAAGAGTCCCCTAGTGAGGACTCCACATCTTCCAAATTAGACACCATTGTTTTCCTTGAATGAGTTGTCTTAGATGAACCATTTTCTCCCACGGATTCCACATACTCAAATGTAAAAGAGGATTTTGAAGATGCTTCTCCTACTTTTGAAGAAGGTGTCTCCACCACCGTAAATGATCCAATTAAGGTGAACCATCATACTGAGGCAGACACAAGGCCAACACTGATTAGTGTATCCATGACTCAAAAATAATAGAAAGAGTATGTGGATTCATAAGTTATAATAATGATGTGTTTTCCTAGAGTTATTATGAGATTCTAGCACTAGACCCTCAAGTCACCATCTACTATCTTGGTCTCCCAGCGAGTCATCACAGTTTCAAGAAGACTCGCTAGAAAATGAACCCTTATTAGGGTGGCATGGTTGAGGCTGAAGTTGATAAGACCATCAAAGAAAGTTTCATCCAGGAAGTTCAATACCCCAAGTGTCTAGCCAAAATCCTCCCATACCGGAATAATAGTTGTAAGATCATAGTCTTAATCGATTTCTATGATCTCAACCTTCATTTTCTGAATGATTATTTCCCCTTATAGTTATAGAGATGTTTATATATAAATAAATTGGGTTCCATGATCTATATTTTATGGATGGGTATTCTAGATACAGTAAGATTAGGATGTCCCCAGAAAATGAGGAGTCTACTACCTTCATATCTCCATAAGGGAACTTCTGTTTTTAGGTAATTGCCTTCAGTCTGAAGAATACAGAAGCTACTTATCAGTGAGGTATGAACTTCATCTTTAAACCAATCCTTGGGAATATAGTGTAATTCTACATGAATAATGTGGTGGTAAAATATTTCCAACATCAAGACCATCTTAGAGATCTTGAGAAAGTGTTTGGATTCCTATGATCCCAACATCTGAAGATGAACCCCTTGAAGCATGGATTTGAGGTTACCATTGGTAAGTTCCTCGACTTCATCATAAAATAGAAAAGCATCAAGATTTACCAAAATAAGATCAAGGTCATCGGCCTGATGCCTTCTCTGTGCAACTTCCTTGAGCTATGAGGCCTTCAAGGCCTTTTAGCATACATACAACAATTTATTGTGAATCTATCTAGAAAATGTAATTCGTTTTCCATGATCATAAAGAAGGAAACTGTCTACCAATGGGATGAAGAGTACTAGACCACGTTTGAGGAAATCATGCAGTACCTACTACAACCTCTGCTTCTGACACCACCCATCTCAGTGAAGCCTTTGGTCATCTATGTGGCCACCTTGGAATGATCACTCAGTGACCTACTTTCTTAGAATAATAAAAAAGTGATAAAAAATAGTTTATACTATCTTAGTCCTATGATTATCAACATAGTGTCTAGATAATCTACTATCAAGAAGAGATGACTAGTACTAGTTTTTGTAGTGAAAAAGTTGCAAAATTATTTATAGAATCATGACATACAGCTGGTGTCCCATGTGGATCTGATAAAGTGTATCATGAATTACCCTATGTTGATAGGATGACTAGCACGTTGGGTAGTGATTCTATAGTAGTTCAACATCATATTCATTCCATAGAAAGATATCAAGGGTCAAGCACTGTTAGAATTTTTGTCCACCCATCCAACCCCCAAAGAATCGCATCTAGATTTTTATTTCCTAGAGGAGGGAATCCTTTTAGTGGATCATTACATTCCATGTCGGAAGATTCATTTCAATGTAACCTAATGAATCCTAATAAGTAAAATGAACGATGATCCCAATTTCAATAGAGCACTTCTAGGGATCATCTTCGTCACCTCGACACAGTCTGTGCTTCCCTATTCAATCATGATATCAAAAGACTGCACTAACAATGAGGCAGAGTATTAGTCTCTCATTACTGGTCTGGAGTTGGCCCTCAAATGATTTTTTATGATTACATGTGATGGGAGACTCTAAGTTAGTCATCAAATAAATCAATGGTGATTACATCATTAGGAATCCTGATATTGTGCCGATGTTAGAGTGCACTCGCCAGTTGATAGCCTAGTTCCCTTATCAGCAAGAGGTGACTCATGTCCCCTAGACGTAGAATGGCCGAACTGATTCCCTGGCTAGCCTAGGAGATTCTCTTGCAGATCTTGACTAGGATGATCTATTCATTCATGGGGTACATTAGTGATTGATCACTCTCGTTGCCTGAGATGGTGACAACATTGGAAACAACCCATAAGTAGACCACCTAACTTCCTGTGCTTCCGCTTCAGGACCTCAAGACCCCCCAAAACTAAAGAATCATACATTTGGAAAACTCATTTCATTGAGTATTTCTAGTATGACACATCTTCCAGAAAGATCCAAATATGAGAGAATCTATCGACACACAACACAGTTCACCCTCTATAGTGGGACCCACCTTGTGTATACTCTCTACAGACACAGGATTGATGGAATTCTCCTCTATTGCATTCAAAGATATGATATTCTCTAGGTTATGAAGGAATTTCAAGATAGGTCCTATGGAGATCATCAGAAAGGGATAAAACTATCTCACCAAATATTAAGGATGGGCTACTTCGGGATCACCATGTTCCATGATAGTATCATGTTCTCCAAGAGGTGTCATGCTTATCTGATCCATGCTAATTTTGCACATCAACCACCAAAGCCCCTCCATACTACCAACAAATTTTTCCATTTTCAGTATGGGGACTTGATGTCAAGGGACTGTATCCACTAGTGACGGATTACTAAGTCAAGTTCATTATAACCACAAAAAATTTCTTTTCCAAGTGGACATAAGTAATTCATCTCAAGTAAGATAAGGCCCAATCAATTGTTTAATTTGTGAGCACCAATATCATCTATCGATTTGGATTCCCTCATGCTATTATCATTTAAAACGAAACCAGATTCCAAGAAACTTAGCTAAATAAGTAGTACTTCAAGTATTTTATCTGGTCCAACCATACTTTTTCCTACCATGCGTAATCAAATAGTTAGATCGAGGTGTTGAAAAAAAACCTCTATGACATTATGAATAATATGGTAGGCTATAATAAGGAAAGTTGGCTAGAGAATATCCCCAATTATCTCTAGGATTATTAGAAAACAACTCGAAATTCAACCTAGGTGGCTCCATATTCTCTGGTCTATGGAGTAGAGGTAGTAGTGCCCATCGAGATTCAGTTAACATTGCTCTGAATAGCTATCTATAATTAGTAGATGCCATACTGAATGGTAGAAGTCCGTATTGATGAGCTAGATGTTCTTGAAGAAAATATTCTTCAGGAATTACATATTCTAGAGAGACACTAGAACAAGTTATTTAGGGTGTTAAAAAATAATGTTCACCTCTGCTCTTTCCTCTAGGGTGACATGGTGCTGGTGCTAATAACACTGATGATACCTAACATGAAACCTCCAAAACTGGATACCAAGTGGGAATGACCTTACATCATTCATAAGGTTTATACCATTGGTGTGTACTCATTCATCACTATGGATGGAGAGTGTATCACTCATACAATCAATGAAAAATTCCAAAATTTATACTTTGCATAAGGATCCCTATTCATCTACGAAACAAGATGGTAAACTTTGCTATATTTTCTCTGTTTCATGATGGTAAAACTACATAACAACTCTCATATCTGCAACATGATGTTAATCTATTATGTCGTAGTCCGAGTTGTATGATTTTATATTTCATATCCTTACTCTAAGAATCATAACTTTAAACTCTATGCAGGTTTTCATCGGAATGTATCGTGTGGTGGTGGGCCTCCTAAGACCTCATCCACATCAGTTTTGTCACCCCACTATGATACATATATATCTTCTCGAGAATTTTCTCCCCATGGTACAAAATCTATTACCTTAATCCAAGATCCGTAGTCCAAAAATCATGACATTAAACTCTATGAAGTACCTCTTGGGTCTGAGTTTCATGTCTTTGGGCCTTACTTAGCCCTCATTCATGTCATGTTTTTTTACTCCACCTCCCGCACACAATTCTATGATGTAAGTCCCCTATTTGGTCTGAACTCTATGAACATAAACTGAGATCCTCTATATCCCGAGTTACATCAATTTAAACTATATAGTTCCAGTGTCCTAGTTTCATAATGATAAACTACATAACAACCATCATCCTGGGCATATGATGATAAACTACAAAACATCATAATGTTCTCACTTGAGAAGACATTTACCCCAACATCAGTCATCTACGATGAGATATTTTGAGAACTACATATGACTTGATTCCTACCCACACATGATACGTATCGATGAATGAATTCTACATCCTAGCCCATCCACACATAATAAAATGAGAAATATGAAAAAGAAAAGAAACAAAAAAATGAAAAAAATTCCCACTCCTTGTGTACGTGTCAGACCTATGCATGGCGATATCCTTTTATAACTATGTTTTGCTTGATTCTTATCCTCATGGGACACGTAGTGAAGCCCAATAATTTTTTCTTTGGATCCAGTGGTAAGTTTACTAAACCTTTATCCACTTGGCCACAATTTAGTACTAGCATCATGACTTCAAAATATATGCTAGCCTCCTTAGGAATGTGTATGTGGTGTGTGGGTTTCCTTGTCCCTCATTCACGTTAATGTTTTTATGAAATCTCATTATGAATATCCATTATAGGAGTTACCACTTCATGGTCCAAACTCTACAACCTTAAACTAAGAGCTGATGATCCAAGAAACATGACCTTAAACTATTCACACAAAATCGAAGCATCATGAATTTTAACTATATATAGGATTTTATCAATGGTTTTTAGTGTGGTGTTGGCACTCCTGGGTCCTCATTTATGTTGATTTTCTCTTGAAACCTCACGACACATACCCATTTGAAACATTCCCCCATTTTTTTATGAACTCTATGAACTTAAACTGAGATCTAATGTACTCAACACATGTCGTTAAACTATAATACTACCCCAAACAAATTAAGGATTCCTCAAAATTACATTTAGAGGCCCTAGTTTCCTCACCATAGAGGATTTCCCCCACTAGTCTTGGTCTCTAATGACACAGTGTTCTATAAATACATGTGGCTTGATTCCCATCCTTAATGGGATACATAGAAAAAACCAAGAATTTTTTTACAAGCCTAACCACAAGTTTTTCAACCTTTAGTCCCCTTTTCCGCAGTTATGTTCCAAACTCCATAAAGTTAAATTGGGTGATCATTAGTCTGAGTAACATGACTTTGAACTATCTGACATTATCCATGAAGTATGACCTTAAATAGTTTTCAAATCTCAGGTTTTGAATCCCACTCTCCAATACAGTAATTTCACATTCCGCATTTTTATTATTTCTTATTTCATATTACCATCACATTTTAAATCTATACATACCCTTTGACCGTGATGGTATCATGTCATGTTCAGCTCATCTATCATGTTGGTCCAATGAACTAACATATATTTAGTAGAACACAATGATTACTATGTTTCAAACTTTTTCAATGGTTGGTTTGACATTTTCTCTAACGATTTTAGACTGGTAGGGTTATGGTTCCTATATTCTGAACACAGTCAATAGTCAATCCCTACTCTCTAGTGCCCCTTCATCTAGTACTTGAAAATATCAAATTACATCCTTTATTCTCTCTCGTTACATGGTTGAATTATACCCTTGGAATCACCCCTAATGTGTGCTTCCACATGTCAGGTAGACCCCCTGTACCATTCCTTTTTCCCAGACCAACCATCGCTCATGTGGGATTTGGAGTTCTGGAAGGATGTGTACAGATGTGGTCAAGATTTACATAAACCCTTGTGATCCAAACTCTATGACCTTAAACTAAGAGCTATATTAGGAAAATGTGATGTGGAAACGGACACTCTAAGTCCTCATTCATGTTGGGTTGGCCAATCCGCCACACCACATATACCTATTTTTGAAATCATCCTTCACTTCGATCTGAAACCCTACAACCGTAAACTATAAGTCAATGTACATGAATGACTTTAAACTACATACAAACCTATTAGTGTTTTGTGGTGTGACATGGGACCCTTGGTCCTCATTCATGTCAACATATGTCTATTTCCTAATACTTTTGTGGTATGTGAGCCACCTTTGGCTCACCCCATGTCACACAAATATACTAGGAATAAAAATTTATCTAGTCCATGTGACAAAACATTAAACTGTTGTCCAAGGTCCATGCAGTATGACCTTGAACTATGTAAAATGTCACGATGTTAAACTATGGAACACATCCTGTTCACACAACGTTAAACTCTACCATGCATCATCCTCACCGTATGATGCTAAACCACATTTACATCATCGTCAGTTGCATGATGTGAAACTAAGATACATCATACTCCCTCTTCTTAGAGGTCTTTTACCAATGTTGGTTATTTATCAAATTATTCACATTTTTTTTCTATCACTTGACATCCAAGATGATGCTGCCCTGTAATATGGTTTTGATCTTAATTTATACCAATAAACATACCCCAATATGTTTTAAGTCGTAGTGTCATAATTCCAAGAGTGTTGGAATCAAATCAAACATTCGATCGCTCCATTTTCATGCTTCGTGTGCCCCTCATTCAGATCCTCATTCTCTTCCATGTCTAGAGGAACCCCCTAATGTCCTGGTCCCATGCCACTTTATCTCACCTACCATCATGGACCAATATACATGAAGACTTAAGATGATATTCTAAGACAAGTTCTGTGTTTCGAACATGGTCAATAGTTGAACCTCATTTTTTATCCCCATTTTAGGATAACAGTACATATAATGTGTTTAGATCACGATCATCAGTTATCTTATACCACCATTCCACTCTCATTATGTTCCAGATTTTAGGAACTATTATTCACACTTCCCATTCCCCTTTGTTTGGATAGATTCTAACACCCCTAGAATTATCCCATTCGTTCACTTGCACACGTTGGGAAAGAAATTGGGTTATTCTAGGAGCCATGTTCTCCAACAACAACCTCTCTCATCTTGAACAATCTTGGTGTTAAAACAATAATAGTAGACCATGAGTGTTTATTGGTAATCTGGAATTCTCATACAAAGTGAACAATTATGTGGTCGTCCCATGTTTCTCACACTAAAAATGACCCATGATAGCTTAGGAATTAGTCATTAGTTGTCTCGTAAGTATGATTGAAGTAATATAATTAATGAAAGAAAAGAAATGTGTGCCTGAAAATGGAAGCTTCAAAGAAGGAATTTTTTCAACTGTATTAAGTGAAATCCACACATCGTAGCATCTTGTAGGTGATGAAATAATTTCCCATATAACTATGTTGTGGTAATTGTGTGATACAGCTCTTTCAGACTTCGCTGCATGGATTGAAGGGTCTTCCGTAACATCCTAAGTTTTTTTTCTTACATATAATCCTCTGGATGGATCTAGTCAGCCCTGATCTATACCCGATCATGCTCAACCTAGAGATCAGCCACCTAGTATGCCGCCAGACTTATATTCCCTTGAGCCTCCACCAGTTAGGACCTCAATTGAAAAATGATTTCTAATTGAGTGGTGATAAAGGAATAACACTTTTATGATTTCTTTTCTAGGTGATGGATCTCATGGTTGACTTCCTAGATCCTTTATACATTATCAGCTTTCTCTTGGATCCACGCGACATCCAAATGTTGGATTCCGACTTGCATATTTTTGGAGAGGTAATCAAGGACTATTGCATGAAGGCCTCAAGAATCTGCCACTCTAGCACACAATTTTCACAACCATTGGTGAAGGGATATTATCCAGACCACTAGCTGTAGATATGGGGTCTAGTAAATGAATCATTTTATGCACTTACATTCCCTACACCAAATGATATGATTTTGTTCAACCATATTGGGATCATAATCATCCGAATCTTCGAGATCTGGGGTCACATTTTCTGGGAAAGCAGTAAGAAGCACGATAGTAGGGTCTTTCTCCAACATCCTATCAGATGGTATGTGCTCTATATTACGAGGTTGGTCATCATTTTTCTATCCTAAGCCAACAATACTATATCTTCCAACCCTGATTCCAGACCCACCAGTGGCGTCACTCATGAAAATAGAAGAATTTTCGATTGGGACTATGTCCTAATAATCTTATACAACTAGTTCCACATGGATCGGTATAGCTATCAGATAAGGAAATCTGGATTCCTTGACCTCCTTTGATAACATAGCACATAGTAATTCCTTCATTATTTAGAGAAAGAACATGTCAGTCAGTCTGGCCAGTAGATGACAAGTATGACTCTGTAAATACAAGAGACTTATGAAAGCTAAAAATTGATAGATTAGTTTCCTGGGTTTCAACCATTGTAATGCCAAGATGTGGCCCCCCATAGATGACTGGGAGGTCCGTAGATTCATAGGTGGTTTCTTTGAACTCCTCCACTGCGGTCATCTTGCCAGCTCCTTTTTCCCCGGGCACATGCCCTGAAGAAAACTTCTCTATACCTATCAATGCACCTTAATACCTTCCAGTAGGGGCGTCTTGTTCAAGGCTCTCCAACACAAAAAATGTTCTAGTCAATGGATGAAGGTGAGAAGAGAGGAAAGGTGCAACATGTGTAAGTGAGTTAGAGATTACCTTAAAGAGTTCATCCTGTCCAGCCACAAAGTATGTGATCTTGCATCTCACTAGGGAGATCCATCTATGAGAATCATCTCTTTAAGACTCATCTGATTCATCATGAAAGGAATAATGGATGGCCAGATCATCTGCTGACATTTTCATATGGTAAGTCATGTCCAACAACACCCTCACCCTATCGGTTATTAGACACACAACACCCCTAGAGTGTGCCAAGTCTGCCAGCTCCATCACATATCATTTCACCTCTTCTTGGGGCATAAGGAAATGAGCCTTGGCATGAACGATCCCAATAATGTGCATCACGCTTCGATAGAGACTGTCCCACATCCCTTGAATTCTTGAGAACTGCATGTAGACTTTCTAGTTGTCATAAGTATTGGGAAAGAAAGCATTATCAAGAATTTCCATACGGCGTAACTGCTTCTTGGTATCTGAGAAAAACATCCTACAAAACCCCTAGAAGAATCACCTTACTCTTGGGTCCTCCTTCCAAAGAGAGTTGAGCATTATACCACTACTTCTCTTTCTTCATCACCCTTTGATTATGTGGTCCCTTAAACTTCTGGTCCTATTGTTTTTGTCCAACAAAAAGATATTCCCCCATGACTCCCTCTATAAACTAATATTCCCTGACCCAATAGTTGAGGACTCACCCCTTCATCGGCCCGGATGGTCCACTGCCTTAGCGGTACCCATGGATATGCGGCTACCCAACTCTTCTCATAGACATGGATCATCTCGTATGCAGTAGTAGATGGTGGAATCTCATTCCTCATACTCTCATCTTCTTTGGTGAACATGTGCCATAATTTACACATCATCGAAGGATAATACTCATGACTAACCTCCAAGTAAAACTTCAGGGTCAATCTCTTCAGACACCAGAATTTCCTCATAAACCCGTGTGGGTTGTATGGCTCAAAGATTTTCTCACAGTCAACCCTCGTCACCAGCACCCCCACATCAGAAGGCTTGGTGGTATGATCTATATTCCTCAATTCCTATTCTATAATCACTATTTCATCTGGAAATGGGTATGAACTTGTTTGTTTAAGGTTCAAACTTTCCAATCATTTTCTAACGAGTTTATTCGTAGAACTGGAAACAACCAATGATTCTATATCTATTTGGACATACATTGAAAAAATAAGTGCTCCTTAGTGGTGGACCAATGAGGCTTAATAATTTTCAATGGGAGGTCAGGCTCATCACATTTTTTTGGGGTAATTTTTTACTACTCCGGGACTCTCTTATAGATTTAAGTTGTGTTCACGAATCCTTATTAATTCACCAAGCCTGAAAATGAGTTTTCCTTTAGATTTGGAAATTGATGATTGCTATGTATGGGATTTAGAGAATCTTTTATATGTATTTTAGGTTCTTCATCGATAGATAATCATCCGTATGTATTAGAGATTCTTAGTCAATGGTATCCTTCAATACATTATATAGAAATATCTTGGACATTATGATGACCACACTGGTTTTAAATCCACTTAGTGGGGCACTCAAAGTTTATTTCCATTTAGAAAGATAAGGATTATTTCAGAGTTGGGATCATACCCGTAGATGGGATACCTACGTATCCTTGTTAGAAATGAATCAGAAACCACGTAGTTCGATAAGAAGGATATAGTTTAATGTCATATGGGATGGAAAATAATTAATGAAAGGTGGGATTGAACCTTAGAAAAGATTCCTACGTACTCTACTTTTAAGGAAGATATCAAAGTCCACATAGTTCGGATGAAGAAATATGGGGCTTATGCATGGTTAATGGCCCAAAAAGAGATTTTGTGATTACTTTTACACTATAAGCTCATGTGATTCATGATCGGTGTGTGAAACAAGAGGTATCAGTAAACCTGACGATTATGCCACGAAATATGTAGTTACAAGAAATGATGTGGGGTTTAAGTATGTATGACTGCTCAAGTAGATGAAGACCGGGACTTACTTCAGGAAAGAATCCCAAGAGAAGGTTCCATATAGGTATTTGTACTTTATGGAGATTTGGAGTTTTAACCTGGGGTTTACTACTGAGAAGGAGGCCCAAATTAAAATGAACTTATTATTGGGGCTTATTCCTGAGAAGGAGGCCCAAATAAAAAGAAATTAATATTAGGGATTACTCCTAAGGAGGAAACCCAAATTAAAGGGGACTTATAACTTGGGGCTTACTCCTGAGAAGAAGGCCCAATGTTAAAGGAAAGTAGGAATGGGGATTACTCCTGAGAAGGAGACCCAGGTTAAGGGGACTTGGGGCTTACTCTTGAGGAGGATGCCCTAGTTAAAAGAATTATGATTGGGTCTTATTTTTGAGGAGGCCCAAACTAAGGGAACTTGGGGATTACTCCTGAGGAGGATGCCCTAAATCAAAATATCTTCTCATCTTAAAGGATGAGGTTATATGGATAAAAACCTCTAACCTTAGTGACATAAAGATTTTAAGTCATGAGGTTTTGTGAGAGGTTCTCACAGAATTCCTTTCAGATAAGGAACCCAACAAAGAAACAATGCCATAAATGGATTTGAGGGCTAATATCATGAAGAGGAGAGGTGAACAGGAGAGAGGCACACAAATGAAGTTGGTGCAAAATTCTTGGACGTTCAAGTGTACTTGCGCAGCATGGTTTCACCTGGGCGACGAGGAATCTATAGGTTAATAATTGGGCAAGACTTAACTCAAGCCTTTTGTATTATCCTAAGATGTTTCCAAAAGGGCGGTGCACAAGTTTCATCGAAAGGGTAGGGAGGTGCACAAGTGTTTCTACTTTTAAGAAGGTATGGATACTTGGGCGTGCAAGTGTTTATGAATTCTAAACACTTAGGCCTTATCCCACTCCTTCAAGTATTCCATTCTAGGTAAAAAGTTACCTTAGAAGCTTTTGTAAGAGTTGAGTTGAAGACTTGGGTGACCAGAGCTTGAATTTGACTTTTGGAAAAAATCCATCCTTGAAATGTGGGCCCACAGGGGCTATTTATAGGCCACCTTGATCCTTGGGATAAAAATCAAATAGGGCGCGCAAGTGAACTGCGCGGCCCATAGGTGGCGTGCAAGTGACTTGTGCAGCGTGCAAGTAATTTGCGCGCCTCACTCCAAATGGGCTCCTAGTCCTTGCCTTCGTCAATTTTTTTGATGTTCTTCAAATGGTGACCATCTTTGTGCTTAAGGTATTCCCTTTTCCATTCATTGGACCCTATTATAGAAAGGAGCGTCAAAAAAAGTCCCCCCTAATAGTTGGATTCGAAAAGGAAAGAGGTTCTGGCTCTGAGGTAAAGCCGGAGAAATCAAGGGTCGGTGGTGCGCAAGTTTGGTGCGCAAATGATGGGGCACACAAGTATGGAGCGAAGGTGGTATGGATCGCCTATATATACAGGCCCACTCCTGCACAAACTCATTTGGATTCCAGCAAATTGATCTCTCGTCGCGCAGGTGCTTCCGTATTCGGTGAAACGCCCTTCTGGATTTTGTCGCGCTTCTGCAGAAGGTATTTGACTTGCACACCATGACTAGGGAGGCAAAACTTGCATGACCGGTTTGACTTGCATGACAATTTTGGGACTTGCGTTCCTTAATTACTTTTCCATTTTTTTGATTTACTTCATCAAAATTTCACAAAAAAAACTTACTTAAAAGTTGTTTGTTTGATCTTTGTGCAGATTCAATGGCTCCCAGAATAATTGGATCAGCTGATGAGTTGGCCAGCAAGAGAATAAATGACATGATGAACATCATTGGCCATGACTATTATGTTATATGCGATAACACTCTCCCATATTTGGCTAAGTACTTGAAGAAATATCATGACAATTTCCCACAGAGCATCTACTTGACTTTGTATGGCCATGGTCATCTACAAGGAGTCAACATTCCAGAGGCAAAGAATTATATCCCTCATTCCTTAGTTTCAAACCTACACCAACTTCTCTTAGACAAATGTCTCAGTTGTAGGATAATTTTTCAATGTTTGGACAGTGGAGAAGGCATACATAATGCATCATATCCCATGTGCTCTAGATTTGAAGCATCACACACCTGAGATGCAACTTCATTGCTATCCCTCTATTTTCTGAAATTCTCAGATGGAGCAATCTAAGGGATGGAAGAAGAGTTGGGATTTCTGTCCAGGAGGAGGTGTGAAGCGAAAATGGATGTGGGAATATTGTGTGCGACAAACCGATGAAGTGTTTGTCGATGATTTGAAAGGATCTGCAATATATGAAGCTGTTTGGGCTGGGCAGCCATATGTCTAGAAGAATGACAATTTCGTGCTAGAGTTAATCAGCCGTTGGAGCCTGAAAACGAATTCTTTCCATCTGAATCAAGGAGAAGTAGACATCATTTTGTGGGATGTCAACAAGAATTCATGGGATCCAATTTTGGGAGATATGTATGATGAATTCATCCCCCCCCCCAAGGTGACATGGAATGATTCGGAGAAGACTTCGGCTTTAGCTCGAGAGTTAATGAAAATTTTCTACAAGCTTAAGAATACCACCACCACGAAAACCCACTCCAAAAAAGATATCCATCCAGAGGAGTGGACAGACATATTTCTGATTAATAAGAGAGGGAAGGGAACTTCTTTCACTCTTCCTACTAGTTACCCTAGATTAGCAAAGAGGGGTGCTCCGGGCACATTTTGGCCAACTCTGGAAGAAGGAGAGTTTGATAGGTGGGGGTATGAAGTGAACCAGAAAATTCCAGCGAAGACCCATATAACATAAATTTTGGACTTGTCGCTCAGTGTTTACCTTTTACTTGTTCGGGATTCAAAATGAGGTTTCAGGCTAGGGACCTTTGTCATTATATCCAAGCTGGCTGAAAGAAATATGGTTGGGTTGGCCACCCTAGTTTTGGAAAATATTCATAGGATCTTACTGCATGTTTATATGGATAAGTCTCCTCTAATAATAGTGGGACCATTATAATTTTTATGGGGATGGATCTCCACCCACTTCAGGAAATATTCTCTATAAAGTGGGGTACAAGTTCCTGGAAGTTCTTTCTGGCTGTATGTTTAGGAATTTTTTGGAATTTCTCCCTTATCCCTCAACACTTATGATATCAAAATAAGGCCGAGCATGTTCAAGGAATTTCACTTCTTTCCATATGTAAATATACCAATAGGGTGATTTGTTGATGATGGAACAACCAGCCTGGAGTTAAGGGAATATATTCTAGCATGTAGAGATGGTACATTGGCCACGAGGATTGACAGAGAAATTATATGCGAGGCCTATGCTCCATAAAGATTCGCATGTCAATTCAAATGTCTACAGAAAATTACTATATCCCCTCCGGGGCTTGTCAGGTTAGAGAAACATCAGATGGTTTCTCATCAACTATGGTTGCTTACATCTATGGAGAATACTGGGGAGGTATTTGATCTACATGCTGTTGAAGCGAAAATTCTATTGACTACATGGTATGTCGAGAGATGGGTAGAATCATACCCTGAAGGGTTATTGAATTAGCCAGTCCGTTGGGTGGGGATTAAGAAGAGAACCATTAAGAAATAAGCTTTTCATTTGGAAGGTGATTCTTCCTGACCTAGAGCTGATTCACCAGGTTCCTCACCCAGAGCTGATTCACCTGATTCTTAGGATGGGGATGATGAGGCTCGAAATGCGTCAAAGCGGCCTCGTGCCAGATATAATCTGCCTTTCAGAGTCAAGAAACTTACTCCATCTACTCCTAGTGAGTTACATCCTTGAGTCAATTTAGTCTCCATTATTTTAAAGAGCAACAAGTTTCATTTTCTTATACTTTATTTGTGATTGCAGGAGATAGGAAGAAGTTGAAGTCCCAGATTGTAGGACCCTCCTCAAAGCCTTCTGGTGCACATTCTGAATATTTATGACCAGAGGTGGTCCGAACATGGTGGAGTTTATATTGTGATGATGAAACTGCCTGGATGGACATATGAGAAGGGATGCATATCCCTGGAGTGGGGAATCTCTGGGCTTCCTCTGACATCCGTTATAAGGACAATCACAATGAAGTGATGGCTTACATCAAAGAGCTAGAAATTATCATTTATGCCACTGATGAGTTAGTTCCTATCTCCAAGCGGGTGAAGGAATTTATGGACCGTGGTACCACTGAGGGAAGTAGTCCTTAATTAAATGAAGAGTGGCATGATTACGTGGCTCCTGAAGATGTATGTTTCCTTTTTATCATATTTCTATTTTCGTTGTAATTTGAATTTAGTCAAAGATTTATTATTCAAGGAAATAATCTTCTTCATCCTGCAGCTTGTAAAGGAAAGAACCACTAATATCCCTTCGCCGCGGTATATCCCTAGTGGAACCACTCTTGGAGCCACTTAATATCCTCATGAAACAGGCGAAGTATCTCCAGGACAGCAAGTCATGGACGAGGAGTTAGAAAAGTTGTTATTGTCTCTGATACCTATTTTTGGAGATGATGACGTTAGTCCACCCAAAAAAGGCCAAGAAGAAAAGGCATCAAAGAAAGAATACCACAATCCAATGCTTCATTAGTAGTGGTAAGTCTTTATGGTAGTCATGAATCTTAACTTATGAAAAAATGATCAAAATTCTTAAGATTACATGGGTTTCTTCACTTTCCCCTTTAAGAGAAAGGACTGATCATCCTTAAAGTACAACAGAGGGTGCTGTAGAACAGCTGCAAGTTCCTGTTGAAATGGCTGTTCCTGAAGAAATACTGAGAGAAAATGAGCCGACGTCTGTTCCTAGCACCGCTTCTATTTCTGATGCTAGGAGAGAAATGACTTTTGGTAAATTAACAATACTTTATAGAAACTCAAATGGGACAACAACTGACTTCCATTCTGTGATGTTTTAGGTTCAACACATGCACCAGAACGTTTGGAAACCACCGAAGCTGACCCCAAAACTATCTTTGAAGAAGCTATCCAGGGTCAGAGATTTCTAGATGAAATTCATGAAGAAGACATGCCGTGTGATCCCACTGGTGAGACTAACCTGGGATCTGGGACATCATTGGATAAAATGATGAATTTTGGCATGTCCTTTGAAGAAATTTTAGAACATGTTAAATTACCATGTGATTTACAATATTTTTGTGATCTATTTAAAGAATAAATTGGACATGAGTTTCATCATTTGTCATCTTAATCTTCTCATGATTAAACTTCTAACAATGTTTGGTTGAAAAAATGTACAGTTCCATCTAAAGAAACCGCTGAACCAAAAATGCTTGAAAGGGGTGTAGACATTGATGTCAACACTATTATTGCAGAAACACTGGCTCAGGTGGAACTTAGCACAGTAGACCCTCCTGGATTCCATCCTGAAAATCCTATTGAAGCTAGGAAAGATAGGGAGGAGTCTTCAAAAGTTGCTGATATACTGTTAGGTAAAAGATGATGATATTTTTGGATTACTTAACCTCCAATACAATTAATAAACTCTTACTGTCCTTTGAAAATAATCATACTTTCAATTGAACAAACATGGTTGTCACCTTCAATGGCTAGATCGGGAGGTGAAGCCTCAGCCTCTGCCCAAACAGTAGCAGAAGGTGAAGCAACCAAGGTCAGGGAAGGAGCAGAACATGGAAATTCGTTAAGTGCATTAATCCCAGACTATGTTCCTCCCTGTGATAGCGATGTCGAATCAGACCTAGAGGTGCAAAAGGCACTCTAATTCTCACGTTGTAAGGCATGGAAAGATATATGCAAGATAATATTTGAGGTTCCTCTTGAAGAGCTACCTTTGAAAATTCCAAGACTTTATCCATGTTCATCATGCTGGGACTTGGAGGTTTTAGATATCAAGAGATCCATGTCGCAGTGAAACACGTCATTCGAAGGATGGAGAAAAAGAAAAGGTGTCATCCAGACCTAATCAGAGCTAGATTGTTGACCAATATTAGTGAATTTCAGGCTGCAGTGTCCCAAGATGAAGCTAATCATGTTGCAAAGCTGAAGGAGCTGAAGTAAAAGATCGAGGAGAAGATTTCCCAGCAGTTGCACCTTCAGCAAGAGCTAGATATTGTTATTGGGGTGCTTGACCAACTTCATAATTCATTTGAAGAAGTCCAAGTGGATGGTATAAAAGCCATTAAAAATGCCAAAGAAGAAATTTGTTGAGCTGAAGAGAGTGATTTTGGTTGAGTAAATAAACTTCAAGTGGATACTGATGAAGCTCGGGATGTTGTGAAACAGATGAGAAATCATGTTGAAAGTCTTCTTTAATTTCTGAAGAAAGATAAGAGACTCCAGTCTATGGATGTTCTCCTAATCTTGTTCATCAATGAAAAATAGTTCATCTTCAATCTTCTGTACCTTTATTTTCTTCATTATTGCTCTTATTTTTACCTAATCCAATGGGCCTAGTAAACATAGTTTATTTTTTACTAGGGTTATATAAACAACCCCACAAACTTTATCTTTTAATTTCTCAATATTTCCTAAATCATACAAAATGTATGTTTATTGAGATGAGAGTCGACTTTTGTTCAGAGTACCCTTTATAGGTTCCCAATTTAATGAGTATCATGTCTTTTGTTATTGGAATTTTAATGTCATGCATGTTGGACTATAAAAGGCTAATATTTAAGGTCATGTATCTTTGACTGAATGAATGATATTGACTTAATTCTTGATAATTTGTTTGGAAACATATTGCTATATTCAAGTATGGAGGGGGAAAATTGTAAACTGTGACTTGAGAAATTTTGAATATGAGGAATGACATTGGAAAAGAGATAAAAGGCATTAGATGAAGACTTTTCTAAGAATGAAGTTACCACTACTTGAAAAACCTGTTATGGGGGCTAAATTATACAGGTCCAACTAGGGCATATGCTTCATAGTCAAATAGTAGTATCTTTTGGCTAACAGGTCCGTTATGTAGAAAACTTATGCAAGGCCAACTAAGGGCACGTGCTACATAGTTGGGCAAAATAACTCTTAGAAATTTGACTTTCAATTGCTAAAATCCAAAGAAAGTTTTATGGAGATTCAAATTTTCCAAAGCATAGAGTCTGCTTTATAGAGAAAGGTACTTGAATATAGAGAGGATATTTCCAATCAGAATTGTCAAAGAATTGGAGGAATGTAACTTCTATGAAGGTATGACCCAAATGTAGGAAATAAGGTATCTGTGGTTTTAAATCATATGACTAAAATTGGAGATAGAAACATTATACGACATATGGTCAAGTGTTCCAAGGTTATTTCATATTACTCTGAACACATGGAGAAGGAGGAAAATGTAAACCATAGACTTGAATACTTTCAGATCATGAAAAAGGGTATGGAACAAATATGTTAGGGATGGTCATTTTTTTGCCGATCCCTACATATCACCATTAAGACTAATAGGGGAAAAAGAGGATTCTCCTAAGAATGAAGTTACCATTACTTAACAAACCCATTACGGAGGTTTAATTATGCAGGTCCAACTAGGGCATAAGCTTCATAGTCGAATAATAGCATCTTTTGGCTGAAAGGTCCATTATGTAGATAACTTATGCAAGACCACCTAAGGGTATGTGCTGCATGGTCAGGAAAAAGAACTCTAAGGTATCAGACATTTTGCAACCAGAAGTCAAGAGAAGGGTTATAGAGACAATGAATATTATTTGTATAATGTTGTAGATGGTCCCTGAATTGAGATTCTAGATGTCACTACATATCTCATTAGGATGAGAATTAATCCAAACGTAGTTCTTGAAATACAGTTTAACGTCATGTAGGACGAGAGCATGGAAGATCTTAGTTTAGGGTCATAGAACTTAGACCATAGTGGGGGAGACACATCGTGCATTTGTTATAAACCTGATGTGAATAAAGACCAGGGTGTTACATATCACACCATGTGTTCCTAGGGGGATTTTTCAGCCAAGGGACCGAAAGTGGAGTTTGGGATTAGGCCCAAAGGCTCAGGGCTAGACTCGAGGAATGATCGAGAGTTCCTACGTATCCCATGAGGATGGGAATCAAGCTACACGTAGTTCTTGAAATGCCATTTTTACAGATTTAGTTCATACATATGAGGGGTAAATAGGACTTTATTGCAACTATGGCTGGACCCAAGATTAAAGACTTGGGTGTTAGTACGTATCTCATAAGGATGAGAATCAAGCCATACTTAGTTCTTGAAATATGACATGGTTGGAGAACATGTCAATGATGATTCCTCTCGAGTGAGGTTATTAGGGATTGTTGTAGTTTATTATCATACAGGACAAAAGTACAAATAGTTTATGGTCATATGCATGGACCAGTGCTATGCAGTTTAATGTCTTGCAGGAAGGAAAATGGGGGACTGTATAGTTTAACGTCATATAGCTAGGACGATGAGATGTACACAGTTTAACATCATGTAGGACAAAAGTGAATTGATATGAATAAGACGGTTGAAGGGGGGATTCATGGATCAACATTGTATGGGATGAGGGTGAATCGATGTGAAGAAAGTGGATTCGGGATGGAACCTCAGGAGGTTGCCTACATACTTGTCCTAGGAGGAAAGATTCAAAGTCCGAGTAGTTCAATTGAGAGGGATTTAGTGACCAAGGTGTACTTGAGGACAACGACCTGAAGATTATTTTGGGACTTAAGAATAGTTAGCGGCCCAGAGAAGATGTCCTGGTCGAAGATTACTCTAAGCTCATGTGAGTCATGCTCAGTGTGAGAAACAAGAGGCAGCAACAGACCTGACGATCGTGTCGTGAAAGATGCGACCACCAAGGATGGTGTGGGGCTTATGCATGGTTAGCTTCCTGGGGAATGCATGGAAACAGAGTTTAAAAGACAATTACACATGCGGCAATCATAGTTTAATGTCATGTGTCACAGACATGGGGTACTTGGCAGTTTAACATCCTACAGCTCAGACGATGTACATTTTAAATTCATGTTAGACGATATAGGGGACACAGTTTAACATCATGTTGGATGATAGAGGGGACACAATTTAACTTCATGTTGGACGATAGAGGGGGCTATGCAGTTTAATGTCCTGCAGCAAGGACAATGGGTGTATTTGTGT
Source organism: Viscum album (assembly GCA_963277665.1). Classification (NCBI taxonomy): domain Eukaryota; kingdom Viridiplantae; phylum Streptophyta; class Magnoliopsida; order Santalales; family Viscaceae; genus Viscum; species Viscum album. The sequence goes on from OY728158.1 coordinate 1,621,989,317, forward strand.
TACACAAAATACTTCTTCAAGAATCTTGCATTGGTTGGAGTTGTAATGAGTTCTCCATCCATTGAGATTAAAGAATAATCTCTATTGGAGTAGACCTTATGTATTGAGTAAGGTCTTTTGCCACTTTGTCTCAAGCTTTGGAGGCTTCTTTCCCGGTATCATTGGGGTTATGAGGACCAATACCAATTTTCCTTGGATTAATGAATGAAGACAAACGTTTTTATTGAAAGATCGTGCTATTTGATTCTGATAGACTTCTAAATGGTGTAGTGTGCACAATATTTTTTCATCGAGTCATTCCAATTCATCCAATGACTTTTGAGATTGTTCATATATATATAAATGATTAGAAATGGTGACTCTAAGTGAAGGTAATTATACTTCAATAGGTAAGGCTATTTCCGTTCCATATATCAATGAATATGGAGTTGACTGTGTAGCAGTGCGGGTGGTAGTCTAATAAGACCATAGAGCATGAAAAAGTTTATCAGGACATGACTTCTTATCTTTATCCACAATCTTTTGAAGTATGTTTTAAAGAGTCTTATTGAAAGCCTCTACTTGACCATTGGCCACTTCATGACACCGAGATGAATGGTTGGATCCGATATTGTATTCTTGATACAATTTTCTTACCTCGGATGAACAAAAGTTTGTTCCATTATCCATCAATATGGTATGAGGAACACCAAATATGGTAATTATGTTGGACTTGGAAAAGCTGACAATGCTTTCAGCACTAACTTCTTTGAGAGGTATTGCCTCTACCCATTTGGAAAAGAAGCCAGCAGCAGTAAGAATATACTTAAACTTCTTAGATTTATCCGGAGGATAAGGCCATACTACATCCATTCCCCATGTAGAAAACGACCATAAGTATTTATCTGTATGAAGAAACTCCGGGGGTTGATGAATTAAGTTGGAACATACTTGGCAAGAATGAAACTTCTTAGTGAAATCAAAAAATTCTTGCATCACTGAAGGCCAGAAGTATCCAAGCCTTCGAATTTGACCAGAAAGTCTATGTCTATACTGGTGGTCACCATAAAAATATGCATGTACCTCATTCATGACAGCAATTTTTTATTCACCATTAATACATCTGAAGAGAATTCCATCAAAACCTCTCTTGTAGAGAATTTTTTGGTGATCTGGGCTATCATAATAAGTAAAATTGACGACACAACTCTGAACTTGTTCTTTCCCGGATCTATCAGGTGGGAGTGTTCCATTTTGAATGTATTCCCTGATAGGTGTAATCCATACTATAATATGACCATATGGTTCAAAAATGGGACTTATTTAATTGATTTCCTATGTTCTAATTTGAATAAAAGGTGAAACTATACAACGGTGGGCAATACTGATGATTGTTTCATCCCTATTTGGATCTGCCAGGGCTGTGGCTACATTAGCCAGTGCATCAGCTTGGGCATTTTGTGATCGTGGAACATAATAAAATGTTGGTTCCAAGGGAAATTTCACCATTAACTCTCTGATGTAATGACACAAAGGGATTAAGTCTTCCTTTCTGATGGAATAATCCCCATTTATTTGTTTGATTACCAAATATGAATCACCTTTTACCTTGAAGTGATTCATCTGTTCCTGAAGCACCAATTCCAAGCCTGTGATGAGAGCTTGATATTATACTTCATTATTTGTACTGCCTTCCAATAATAAGAAGGAATATGGTAGAACTTCCTTTTCTGGGGATATAAGCACAATTCCGAACCCAACTTTGTTGAATTTAGGATCTTCCATTTTCTTCCCTGTTGGACTTCTGGAGGCACCATCAATTTACATTTCCCATTTTTGAGGATTATCTTGAATAGAGAAGACTTACTCATTAGGAAGTTCAATATTCAAAGATGTATCTTCTACAGATGGGTGTTCATCAAGGAAATTGGCCAGAGCATGGCACTTTATTGCCTTTTGAGACACATACTAGATATCAAACTACTGCAAAATAACTTCCCACCTTTCCAGACGTCCTGTAAGCATTGGACGATTGTGGATAAATTTGAGCGGGTTATTGTGAGATACCAATTAGACCTCATGATATTGCAGGTAGTGTCTCAATTTCTGAACTGCAAAGATTAATGCTAGGTATCACTTTTCAATACTTGAATATCGAGTTTCTACATCAAGCATAGTCTGACTGAGATAGTAAAGGTTGTTTTCATTCCCAGTATCATTCTTTTGGGCATGGAAGGCACCCAATGATCACTCTAAATCTATCACATAGAGAATTAGTGGTATTCCTTCAATAGGTGGCATTAATACCGGTGGACTCAAGATATATTTCTTGAGGATATCGAATGATTCTTGACATTCTTCAGTCCATTGGTAGGTGACTCCCTTCTTCATTAATATGGTGAAGGGTAAACACTTCCCTGCCAAGTTGGCAATGAAACGCTGAATATACACCAAGTGTCCTGGAAATCCTATTAATTCCTTCAAATTTCTAGGAGGTGACATGTCAAGGATTGATTTTTTCTTCTCAATATCAAATTCTATACCACGATGGCGTACAAAAAAGATGAGAAATTTTCCCGAGGTTACCCCGAAATCACATTTCAATGGGGTTCAACTTCAAATTGTGTTGTCGAAGTTTGGTGAATATGATTTCTAGATCATCCAAGTGATCAGAAAGTTCTATAGATTTAACCACCAAATCATCCACATAACATTCAAAAAATTTCCCTAAAAGGGTTTGAAGATATGGTGCATAGCACATTGATACGTTGCACCTGCATTCTTCAGGACGAAGGGCATTACCCGACAACCAAACACAACTTGAGGATATCTGAAGGCTGTAGAATCCTCATCTTTGAGGGATATTCATATTTGATTATACCCAGAGTAACCATCCATGAAATAAAGAGCTTGGTAGTCAGCTGTTACATCAATTAAGAGTTCTGTGATCAGAACTAGAAAATCATTCTTGAGACAATGCCGATTAAGATCTCTGAAGTCAATGAAAAATCTAATTTGTCCATTCTTCTTTTTCACAGGCAAAATATTAGCAATCCATTTGATATATTGAACTTCTCTGACAAAGTTAGAATTGATAAGCTTATCAAATTCAGCTTCAATTTTGGAGGTATAAGTTGGGTGTGTTCTTCTTGCTGGTTGCTTGAATCCTCGATGTTCTTATGGAAAACCCAAATGATGAGTGGAAACATCGAGATCAAGACCTGGAATTTCTGTATAATTCCAAGAAAATACATCTTTATTTTGCTTTATAAATGAAGTATACATTTCTTTCTCTTCAAGAGTCATGGCTGCATTAATTAAAGTGGGGTGTGGATCTTTTTTTCTACCTAGATTTATTTCTCTGAGTTCATTCAAAGTGGTAGAGATACCCTCTTCAAATGATGGAGGATCATCCCTAAGATCTTCCTATTCTTCTTCAATATGTGTTACTTATTATGTTTCTACTTTCATAGTAGATGACAAAGTAGAATTTCCATTGTCAGGGGAGAAGTTAAAATTTGAACATCTTGAAGAAGAGGCTGCCATTTCTGACCCCATTGATGATGAAGGGTCTTCCTGGGGTGATAGAGAGGAGATGATGGATTGAGAATCGACATCATTTTTTTCCTCTGGTATTGCTTTAACTTCTTCTAGCATGGTTGATAAAGTATAGAATTTCTGGATTTCAGTGGATGAAATGAAGACATCTCCATTTAAGCTTTCATCACTGCTTGGCGAATCAATAATTTCTCCCATATTATCTAGCTTTATTTCCGTAATTGACATTATGGAAGCTTCCATAAGAGTGTTTAGATTTAGGTATATCATGTCTATTTTACTGATAGGAAACACATAATTTTTACTCACATGTATGAATGGGTTTACTGGAATATTTTCCAAACCATTTGGATCATTAATTTTGGTGACCTTCTTTGTTGTGGATTTTTCCTTTCCTTCCATGTGATAAAATTTTGCCTCAATGTATTGAGATTCACATGTTTTGAATGGGGCCTTGTCACCATACAATGTACCAATTTTACCATTGAAACAATATTTGAGACATTGATGGTATGACGAAGTTATGGCCACATGTTGATGTATCCAAGGTCTTCCAAGAAAAATTTTGAAGGCTGCGTCTTGACGAACAACCATGAAATCTAAATTAGACACAAGGTCTCCAAACTGAATTCTCAGAGTAATTTCTCCCATAGGTTCTTGTTCGTTCTTATCATATCCTTGCAACATCAAAGTAGAAGGAGATAAATCAGATTCAGTGAGGCCCAATCGATGAAGTGTACGAATAAGAGTGAGGTTGACTCCTGAGCCATTATCAATGAAAGATGGTCAGATGTCTATGTCATTGACTTTTCCATATAGATACAAAGGTATGATATGTTCATATACAAAATCATCTTCATCTTCATCTATAAAAGATATCACTACATGGCATTCTGCAAGATCATTCTCTATATGGTAGACCTCAGCCGCATCAATTTCAGTTTCAAATTATTGAGGACTTGACAAAGCCTCAATAAGCGCCTCTCGAAGATATTTTGATAGATTCAAGGTATCCAGAATTGATAACTTGGATGATACTTGGTCCAAATGTTTCAAGAAATCATACTTTTGGTCCAAAGGTCTGTGTTTCCTATCATGAAAATGTGGTTTTGTAGGTGCCTTGGAAGGTGATTCTTTGGCAGCAGATGCATCCTGTATCGGGGAAGGAATTGGAGACACTCCTAGATTCAGTAGATTAGACCAACTAGGTCTATCTATTTGCTAAGAGGAATAAGGTGTAACCTCTAACTGGTCCTCCAAAATAACTGTGTTAGGACCAAATTTTCCATTTGTGGAAGAACTTTATTATTCCTATTGAGCCCGCTGAAGGGCTTTTCCAGAGTTTCTTCCATATATACAGTTCTAGTAGGGGTAAGATTGAAATAGTGGCTTCTAGAATATCCATGTCTTTTTCTGTATCCTAGAAATCTATCTCTTCTTCTAATTCCTCTATTAGATATGGGGAACTTAGGCTCATCATGATCGAAACTGTAATTGACATAGGGATCTGTTAAATGAATCATGTTAATAGAACCAAACATAAATTCTTCATCTGATGAAGATTCTTCCTGATGAATCAGTTCAGGCTGTTCCATTTGGTGGAGCGGTGCCCGTGCTTTTGAAGCAGATGGCATAAAATCTGCTAGATTCAAAGACAACGTAGGCTTTGACATGAGCTTCCCTTCTTCTAACTGCTCTTCTTTATTCAAATTATGCTGCTTCTTTGAGGATTTTCCTTCTTATGAAGGGGGTTTTCCTGTGGCAGAAATAGAAGAAGACACAATTTGTTGATTCAATTTTGTTTGTAAAATGGCATGAGTTCGGTCGATCATTTTCCTGACCATCCAATAATCATTTTTCTGCGTATTTTTACTTTTGACTTCATGCCACTCGCCTTCTTCCTTTGGATCAGTAGTAGTAACACATGCTTCCTGGGCTAAAGAGCCTTTCAATTTTACTTGTCCAGAGTCCACCATATTTTACAGGAGGTCTTTGAAGACAAAACACTCCTAAATGGGATGCCCCAACATCTGATGAAATGGGAAATAGTTGGTGATGTCTTCATCTCCTTCTTTGTTCGACCTTTTGGGCCTTGGCAACTGAACCATATTGTTTTCCAGATCCGAGATGAAGTAACCATGAACTTGTTCATTCTGGAAAGAATATACTTTGTTCTTTAAATCCTCAAACTATTTTCACCTTTGATCTCTTTGATCATCTTGACGAGGTGGCCATTGTTGTTGACGCTTAGGAGGTGGAGCCCTTCGATATGATGAAGGTTTTGAAGTGGAAGTAGCTACAGGTGCTTGTTTAAGTGTAACTACATCAGTCTATATTTCCCCTATTCTCCTTCCTAGAGCTGATGGAATTACATGAGTTTTATCCCTAGTATCTATAAGAGAGTCTTCTATCTGCTGAGCAATTGAAGTAAGGTCTCAAAACCCTCCTGTGTATTTCACAGGGATCAATGTTGTGCATTATTCATCACATATATTTTCCACACAGATTGGAATCAACTCTTCTTGAGGGAGTTCTAAACTTAAGGAATATGTTAATCCCTTCCAGTGAGAAATGAAATCTGAAACTCTTTCATTTTCCCTTTTTTTACAATTGGTAAGATAAAAAACTTTTGTCTTTTGTAATGTTGAGATAAATTGAAGAATGAATTTTTGACAGAGATCAACCCACACAGTAATTGACCGAGAATGCAAACTTGTATACCAGAAAAAAGCAGGTCCTTATAATGACTACACAAAACACTTGAGATAAACTTATTCTTGTTATTGAGGAGTTTCCATCATAGGATCACAATGAGAAAAAAAATGTGTTAAGTGTTGTTCTGGATCTCCTGAACCATTAAAAATTGGGAATGTGGTATTCACAAAATTTGATGGGGGAGGAATTGCATCCACCCATTCAGGGTAAGTTCTCTTTTCCGGTTGAACTAGTGCACGTCATCCTTCTATAGCTTCCAACCAAGCTGTTAATGACTCAATGGTAGTCATTAATGCTTGAGAAACATCTGGTTGAGCTTGGACCTAAGCAAGTGCAATAACTGGAGTTTGGATGGGTGTGACGACCTGTACTACCATTGATGGTAGTATTACTGATTTTTGTTGTGTATAACCCATAGGATTAGACCTGTGAGGGTGTACTTGTAAAGGGGGATATTCTTGATCCATCCGAACAGCTGCAACAAATTCCCTTGATTGATTAACTCCAACATGCTTAGGAGGAAGACTACTTTGAAGTAGTTCTGCATTTAACCTCATTAACTCCTTTATTTCTTCTTCTTTCTGTGTGAACCTTTCCTCTAATGAGAGTGATTGACCTTCTATAGAGGTAGGGTGGAATGTAACCTAACTTTTACCCTTTTCCTTAGCATGTGCCTTTCTGGAGTATGGAAGGGTATTACCCAAAGGAATGTATTGCCTCTGGGAAACCCTCTGGCTTCTGGTATGCACACCTCCCTCATTTGATTTTGTGTGTACAACCTCTTGAATATTAAATTCTTCATCTGATTTCTATGAGTGAGCCTCATGTTCTAGGGGATCAGTGACAATGACATTGATGACATTTATTGATGTATAATTCATTGTAACCCTTTTGTCAACGTTTCTACGATACTGTCTTATTCCATGTCCTTTATGAGACATTTGTACTTTGTTTGGTTGATCCCTCAGGAACTTCTTGATGAACCATAATTTGGATGGAATTTCCTAATAATTCGGCTCTGCATTCCTCTTTTGGATTCTTCCTTAATAGAGAGAAGACTGACTTTCACTGGGGAAGAGATTGAGAATTTGAAAAAGTCCCCAGTCCGGTGGACTAGAACTATTCGTGTTTTTCTTGCTCAACTCCTCGAATCCTGTATGTTGATCCCAAGGGTTGGATTAAAAGGGTCCCCCTCCTGGAAAGTTGAGGTGGCTCTTGAGCTGCTACATCTGAAACTTTCTTAAAATCTCTCCTAATTTTGTGGATTTTAGTCTAGAAATTGGCCAGATGCATCATCCGACATCCACTCAAATCAACTGGCTCAGATGACCATTCAATTATTTCTGACACCTCTATCACCTGATGATGTGCATACTCTAAATGAGAAGCCGATTCGATATTCACATTTTCTTGATGCAATAGTAATTTGAAAACTTGTTCTTTATATGCCTAACTTTGGGAAGAACTAGTTGAGGCATGTTCTTGATCAAGCCTTTGATTACACACAAAACCAGTTTGCTGTGGCCAACCATGGGCAATAACATTACATGAGACCACTTTTGGCAGGCTTTGTTAACTTGAGAGCACAGGGAAATGAAATTTTCCATGAACACCCCATCCCCTGATATGAATACTAGATGGGGCATTAGTAATTAACTGGCACAACCTATTTAACGAGGCAAGGCATGTACGCTGAAGGGCTCTCTGTTGCTTTTCAACCTTTGGATGTTGGGAAATTGAGAGAGATACCAAGTCAATTTGGCATTACAACCCTTCTATTACCTTAACATGATTTTGGTATTCACCATAAGGTAATATTTTCTCTTTTAAGTGACAAAGTGTTTTCCCTATGTTGAGACGAATATTGTGAATACAATATTCTTTAATCGTTTCTGGAATATCATACTAAGAGTCAGACAAATGCCAAAACATGACTGGTATTTCACCTTTTTCCAATTGTTTTCTCATATTCAACACTTCCTCTTTGTCATTTGATGAATATTCTTCTACATAATTGGACCAAAGCTGGTGCTTTATTTCTTCATCAGATTCAACGAGATTGGTAATGAATTCATCTGTCAAATTAGAAGATGAATGACCCATGAGTGGTTCATAGAATGAACTACACCCCATGCTATCTTCTGATTGAGAAAGTATTTCTCCTACTAGTGGAAAGACATCAGACATGACTGGCTTCATATTTGGAAGTGCCTCAAGATAAGAGGGTTTTCTCTATACTGCATTTTCCATTGAATAATTTTCCAGGAAATTCAAATTACTACTACAGAGAGGACTTTCGAAGCAAAATTCATCATCATGGGGAGGACCACCATAGTGGGTCATAGCAAAAGATGAAACCTTTTACTCCTTGGTCTTCTGGCCACGCAGAGGGTTATCATGGCTCTCATTTGAAGATGATGCTTCGAGATTGACGAATTTTCATGAAGCAAGACTTCATGAGGAAGTTTCTGATGAAGACCTTCAGAATTATTGTTGTTACTTGTAGAATTTTGAAATGTGAGAGTAGAATCTTGAGTTGCAACAGATAATTGTCCGAGGGCTTCAAGAACTCCAGCATTGAGCAAGGCCTTATTGCAGATTGGATCTTGATTTTTTAACTATATTGGATGGGTCTTTCTCTTGGATGCGTTCTTACTAACCTTGGAAACCACTTGTTGACGAAAGTGGTTATTATGGGCAGGTGTATGTTCCTGATCAAGAGAAATATTCTGGTTAGGATGACTATCTCCATTTAAATCGGGTGTTTGTTCCTGACTTGATTGTCCATATGACATGGGGGAGTATGCCCCACGACCCTCCTGGACTGGAACATAGGTGTGTATCTGCTCCGAGGTGACATTTTGATGAGTCACTCCACTGATAGGGATATATTTATGTTTCTTTCCCTGTGATGTCGCTGAAGTTGTTATAATATTCTGACAGGTATCCAGAATAAGGGAAGGGATTTACTTCTGCTCTTTCACCATTGTCAGAATGTATTTCTTGGTGACTTCAGCTACTAGAATAGGAATATACATCCATTTTGTGTTTGGAGTAGGTGTGTGTTCTTGCTCCTATCCTCCTTTTCCTGTCAGTGAATTCTGACATTACTCATGTGTGGGGGAAGAAAGTTGTGTACGCCTCCTGTTTGTCATTGGAGATTTCCAATTGACATCTCTGAGTGCTACCAAACGAGACTGTTGGTTATATTGATGAATTACAGGTGTATGTGCCTGCTGATTTTTCTCCACCGAATATGACGGATGAAATTCCTTCAATACTGGCAGACGAGATTGCTGGTAGAATTGGTGAGTGTAAGTAGGTGTATGTTCCTGTTTACAGGTGGTCACCAAATTTGGTTGGTGGGTTTCTTTGGATGTAGTCAGACAAGCCTGCTGACTGGCTTCTGATTTCTAAACAGGTGTATGTGCCTACCTATAGTACTCTTCCAGAATTTCCTAGCGGGATTGGTGTGTTACTTCCAGATGAGTCTGATGGGCAGTGAAATTAGGACAGACGGGTGTATATTCCCACTCGTTATTTTCCATAAAGTTAGGTTGATGGACTTCTCCGGAGGGGGTAAAGGTAAGAACCTACTCCATATTGACCGAATTTCTCCTCTGATGGTTCTTCTTGCGTACTCGGGTCTGAGGAACCTATGATGAACACCTAGAGGCGATACCCCCATCATGTTGAGGGTGCACGACCGCACGAGTCTGCTGGCGATTGTTGGTGGGAGTCCTCAGGAAGGACTCCTATCTTCTTGAAATGAGGCCTTGAGTGACCTCTTGATCCACCTCCCTATAACATGGGAGGGACTGGTTGTTGCGTTCCGGGGATAAAGACCCGAAACGGTTGGAGACGGTGGTTGGCACCACTTACTTCTTGACCACTGGTCGTCGCTGTCCGGACAACCAGGGTGAGTTGTTAATTTGGAGGGCTTGTCGAGCGGCCTCCAGAGTCGGGATGGTACCATGTTGACTGTATTCCCTCACCAATGAATTTGAGACCCAGTGTTGAAGACGGTGAGTGGGTGATGTCGTCCTCAGAGCGGACGAGGATCCAGAAGGAGTAGCGGCCTAGGCATTCATAGGTGTGAACATTAAAGAAGCCATTTTGTGTTGCATAGAGATCTTGGAAAAGAGTGACTATTTGATATAGCAGACATAATCAAGATAAGTTTGGCCAGACTAAATATTTTGGATGAGTGCATATGTTATTGATTGATTTGTTGGCTCTTATATTGTGTTTAATAGGGGCCTAACAAATAATTAAAACATCATTTAACTTGGTTAAGGATTCATGTCAAGTTCACCATTTTTTGTTTCGTCTGGAAATGGGTATGACCTTGTTTGTTTAAGGTTCACACTTTCCAATCATTTTCTAACGGGTTTATTCGTAGAATTGGAAACAACCAATGATTCTATATCTATTTGGACATACATTGCAAAGATAAGTGCTCCTTAGTTGTGGACCAATGAGGCTTAATAATTTTCATTGGTCAAGAGTATGGGAGGTCAAGCTCATCACATTTTTTTGGGGTAATTTTTTCCTACTCCGGGACTCTCTTATAGATTTAAGTTGTGTTCACGAATCCTTATTAATTCACCAAGCATGAAAATGAGTTTTCCTTTAGATTTGGAAATTGATGATTGATATGTATGAGATTTGGAGAATCTTTAATATGTATTTGAGGTTATTCATCGATGGAGAATCATCCGTATGTATTAGAGACTCTTAGTCAATGGTATCCTTTAATACATTATATAGAAATATGTTGTTCATTATGACGACCATAATGGTTTTAATTCCACTCAGTGGGGAACTTGAAGTTTATTTCCATTCAGAAAGACAGGGATTGTTTCAGAGTTGGGATCGTACCCACCGATGGGCTACCTATGTATCCTTGTTAAAAAGGAATCAGAACCCATGTAGTTCGATAAGAAGGATATAGTTTAATGTCATATGGGATGGAAAACAATTAATTAAAGGTGGTCTTGAACCTTAGAAAGGCTTCCTACGTACTCTACTTTTAAGGCAGAGATCAAAGTCCATGTAGTTTGGGTGAAGAAATATGGGGCTTATGCTTGGTTAATGGGCCAAAAAGAGATGGAGTGATTACATTTAAACTCTAAGCTCACATAAGTGATGCTCGGTGTGAGAAAAAAGAGGTATCAGAAAACCTGATGATTGTGCCATGAAATATGCAGTCACAAGAAATGATGTGGGGTTTACGTATGTATGACTGCTCTAGTAGATGAAGACCAGGACTTAATTCAGGAAAGAAGCCCAAGAGATGGGTCCATAAAGGTATTTGTACTTTATAGAGATTTGGAGTTTTAACCTAGGGCTCACTCCTGAGAAGGAGGCCGAAATGAAAAGGGACTTATGATTGGGGCTTATTCCTGAGAAGGAGGCCCAAATCAAAAGAAATTAAGATTGGGGCTTACTCATGAGGAGGATGCCCAAATTAAAGGTGACTTATAACTTGGGATTTACTCTTGATAAGGAGGCCCAATGTTAAAGGAAATTATGACTGGGGATTACTCTTGAGAAGGAGGCCCAAGTTAAGGGGACTTGGGGGCTTACTCTTGAAGAGGATGCCCTAATTAAAGGAATTATGATTGGGGATTATTCCTGAGAAGGAGGCCTGAACTAAGGGAACTTGGGGCTTACTCCTGAGGAGGATTCCCTAAATCAAAAGATCTTCTCATCTTAAAGGATGGGGTTATATGGAGAGAAACCTCTAACTATAGTGACATAAAGCTTGTAATTCACAAGGTTTTGAGAGAAGTTCCCACAAAATTCATTTCAGATAAGGAATCCAACAAAGGAACCATACCATAAATGGATTTTAGGGCTAATATCTTGAAGAGGAGAGGTGAACTGGAGAGAGTCACACAAATGAAGTTTGCGTGCAAGTCTTGGCCGCGCAAGTGTACTTTCCCGACATGGGTTTACCTGGGCGACGAGGAATCTATAGGGTAATACTTGGGCGAGACTTAACTCAAGCCTTTTGTATTATCCTAAGATGTTTCCAAAAGGGAAGCACACAAGTTTCATTGAAAGGGTAGGGTGGAACACAAGTGTTTCCACTTTTAAGGAGGTCTGGATACTTAGGCGTGAAAGTGTTGATGAATTCTAAACACTTAGGCCTTATCATAATCCTTCAAGTCTTCAATTCAAGGTAAAAAGTTACCTTAGAAGCTTTCAGAAGAGTTGAGTTGAAGACTTGGGCGACCAGAGCATGAATTTGACTTTTGGAAAAAATACATCCTTGAAATGGGGGTACACAATGGCTATTTATAGGCCACCTTGCACCTTGGGTGAAAAATCAAATAGGGCGGGCAAGTGAGCTGCGTGACCCATAGGTGGCGCGCCAGTGACTTATGCGCCTCACTCCAAATGGGCTCCTAGTCCATGCCTTCATCAATTTTTTTGATGTTCTTCAAAGGGTGACCCTCGTTGTGCTTAAGGTTTCCCCCTTTGCCATTCGTTGGAATCTGTGATAGAAAGGAGTGTCAACAATCACTCACCACCCCCATTGACAAAGGAAACAAGTGAAGAGTGAAGTAATTTTCTAGCCTGAACTTGTTCAGAATGTCTGTCAGAGCCAGCTTGAAAGGGAATCTTCCTGTAATATTCAGAATCATTAGACATAAGATTGTGTTAGGAGGGATGACGTGGATTGGATATTTTTATCCCCCTATGTGTGTGACCACGAAACTGTATAGAAAGTGGAATGGTTTGAACTAGCATATAGACATCTTCCCTTCGCCGATGTGCTGAAGCAATTTGTACAACTTCACCTACGTTGGGATTCTGAGGTTGTTGTTCTATCTTGTTTCTAGTAGATCTGCCATCATATAGGTTCTTGAATTCACCCCCATGTGCATCTCTCTCATTGGGAACATCCATGCACAAATCTGTGTCGTGACACACCCAATGATCTTGACTCTAGGTTGAGACTCGGTCGTGATGTTGTAGCCCCACAACTTCCAATGGATTATTTATAGGATCCACCAGTAATAGCATTTATTTCCCCATTGGTATCCCATGGGATAAGTGTGTGGACTCTTTGACAGTTTCCTTGATGGCTCTTCACCCATGGTTTCCTCATCTACTGATCACTTAAAAAATATATGAACCATTCCTTGATGTAGACTTCTATCATCCCCATATTCTCTTTTTTAGTTCCCTACACCAGATCCCACAACACATTCACCAAAGGCCAAAGCTTTTCCAAATCTTCCCACAAATTCTCCATGGGGAGAAACTCATCATACATCACCCACATAATTGGGATTCCAAAGATCTAATGATGTACCAAAGGTTGATGCTGACCTCACCATGAAGAAAATGGAATGTGTTAGTCCTTAGAGACCACCTACTCAGTAGCTATAACATGATCTTATGTGGCTGGTAAAAATGTAACTAGGAAACCCATGCTTCTTTATATAGGCCAAACCACCACATCTATGCTTCGAACACAACAAAGGATGTGCATACATTTTAGGACCATTCCCATTTATCCGTCAAGTTGTCACCCTAGAACATATCCTAGCTATCAATATACCCTTTTTGGGTTCTTCAAGCCCACCTTGATGATCATTTGGAATTTCAATGGAGACATCTCATCCTATACCTTATCCCTAAAAATGTTATTTAGGTGGTTGTAGCGGAAGTACTCTATAATGGGTGAGTGATCCTTCCAAATGAGGCCATCAACAACCATGTGCCACTAATATTTCCTTGGTATGCCTTTGAACTAGTCGACTGGTTCGTCCCTACTAGCCGACAGAATGGATATATAGTCCCTTTAGTCGAATACATACAATGGTAACCTCATCTATATAGGATAATCCTTATGAGCCTCTAATAATATCTCAAGAAATGATTCATGGCCTGAAGTTATATGAGCGTATTCCCTAATCATGCTTTTTTATACCATTTTTTCTCTTCAAGTAGCATCAAAAGGAATTCTTAAGTAGCTTCTTGAGAATCCACTGAATTTTGGAATTATTCATTTTTTATGCTTGGTTCATGGAGGTCATTCACAAAGATCATTCACAGATATTTATTCTAATATCTTAGAATTGTGGTACTTTCTTTGAAATATTGCAGTTTGTGATGCCTGATTTACTAAAAAGTGTATGCGAAGAAAAGATGCAGGTGTCTAGTTCGTAGTGATGTATTCATGGAGTAGGATTGTGGAGTATGAGTGATTCATGAAATGATATAAATTGAGCTTTTTCTTCTCCTGAAAATGAAGATACTTTGATGTCCTCACCTATGTTATTTATAGGCGTACAACAACATGTTCTTCTTAAAGGCCTCCATGCCAGCAATATCCACAGAAAATCATCGGGAAATTGAACCACGAATGGTATTTAAAAATGTATTAGATTGTCATATTTTTGTATTGATTCACACTCAGAATCCAACCCTCCATTCCCATCATCTCCCATTCTGAGGGGGTGGGATTTTTGGTTCCTAATACGTTCCACAGGATCAATTGAGGATCCCACAACCATTTAGATGAAAAAATAATCCCAAATGACCCCATATTCACTCTTAGTGTCTACTTCATGAATCCCATTCATGATGACCAATCACCATTTTGGAATGTTTGAGGCCTTTATGGAATGCTCAAAGAGTCCCATAACACTCTGTGATCGTGCAAAGGGAAGGAAGCTGCACTCTATGAGTCTGACATAATAATGACCATTCATAAAGCCCCTATCTGGTTCATAAACTACTTATCAGAATCATAGAACCTATTTTCCTATTAATACCTAGCTCATTTGACCTTAAAGTGACGTCTAAATGACACTTCAACTTTAAAATTTATTATGATTCATGAAGCACCCTGAGCATCACAAATCAAACCTAAATAGATCATCCAAGGTATCTTAGATTCATGAAACCCCTTTTTCCATGTTCCTAAATGCCTCCACATAAGGTGGGGATACCTTTTGAAAAGACTTACAACCTTCATAGAAAAAGAAGACCCAAGGGGAACTTGAGGCTTCATGGAGCATTAAGCCTTTGTGAAGCACTCCTTTCCCAAGTCAAGACTTCATGCCAAGGAAGGGTCACTCTATTTTTCAAGGCCTACTATTTCATGAATCCCCTTACCCCTATGAAGCACTAAATCTACATAAATCACCTTTCCATGAGGGTATCTACTTCATGAATCCCTTTTCATGGGTTTCTCTATGGCTCCTCCCTTTTTATAACACCTCTTCGTGATGGTC
This sequence comes from Viscum album, assembly GCA_963277665.1. Lineage (NCBI taxonomy): Eukaryota > Viridiplantae > Streptophyta > Magnoliopsida > Santalales > Viscaceae > Viscum > Viscum album. Next base: position 1,622,004,826 of record OY728158.1, read on the forward strand.
AAGTGTTCCAAGCCTCCATATCCATCTTGGGTTGGTTCAAATACACTTTAAGTCTCTATGTGACCTATTCCACCCATTATTGTGGCCCAATCCATTCCAAGTGTGTCCCAATACTCCCATTCTTCTTTTTCTTTTGAACATAGGTATGATAATCCCCCTTTCTTTTCAGCATAGTGATGCTAACATGGACCACGTGAATGACCACTCCTCCAGTTTGTTCCAACTTGGCATTGCTAAAGCCATACCACTACTAAGGGTGTATGGGATACCGTTATGTAAACCCAGGGGGTAAGTATTGAGTCCTCCATGTTGGTGCTACATGGCATAAAACTACCTAGCACCAACGTCATCATCACATGATGTTTAACTATAGTTTTACCCCTATAAAATGAATATGGGATGTCACATGTAGGATCATAATGGGATGACACCCTCTCCCATCGTCGACCACAAGCCTTCTATTTTAGGTAGCTCTCATTCATAATCCCCACACACCATTTATTGGAAGATCTATTTATTAGTGATATTGAATGAGATCCTCCTAGAGAAACTTCCATGTGTAAGCACCACACCATTTCTCATTGGTGCATCTTTCATGACACGACAATCTGGTCCACTAGTTCCTCCTATTTCTCACACCGATCATGACTCATGTGTTCTTAGAGGTTATTAATGATCATGAAATATATACTTCCTCAATTGTAATTCCTCCTTCAGTAATCCCCAACTAGTCTCCACCTTATATGGGATGCTCCTACATGTAAACCCCAACATGTCCCATAAAATAGGACTCCTCCTTAGGTGTAATCCCCAATCATACTAATTATTCCTAGGATACTCCTATAAATAATCCCTAACATGTCTCATCCAATTATCCTCCTCTTTAGGTGTAATCCCCAGTAATACTCATGATCCCTAGAAAGCTCCCATGCATAATCCCCAACCATATGCTCTATTTTCATGGGCCTCCTCCTTAAGTATACTCCCAAATTCCCTTACCAAACTGCATGTAAATTGATTCCCAACTAACTATGATATGTAAGAAGCCTCCCTGATGTTCAAGACCGACAATCAATAACCCCAAACACATTATCCACCTTATCCACCCCATCCATTCCATCAAATATTCCCATAATCCATCCTAATTTTACTCGGACCTCCACATCTCTTAAATATTATTCCATCCACCTGGGAAGCATCCATGCATAATCCCTACACAATTTAACCAAGAGTAATCCTCTTGTGAGGGCCATCTCTCACTTTTAATCCCCAAATCATCCATCAAACTACATGGGTGGGATCAGTATCTCCTAAACTGTTTATGTAGGACTCCTCTGAAAGATTCAATCCTGACCAATGGAAATCCTTGTTTCCCCTATTTTAGGGATACACCTTCTTAATAAACCTTTAGGGGTCTCCAAATCAACATTTATGGTGTGAAATATTCCTTTAATGGGAACCACCTCCAAGATGTGCCTCCATGGGGAGTTCTGATCCACCTATCAGTAAACCTATCAAGTTTCCCTTCGTAGGGAAACCCCTCCTTGATCCGCCTCCATGGGGAATTCTGATAAATCTCAATCCATCTCCATAAGATGTTAAACTCATGACCCAAATAATAATGTTACATCATATTAATCATGGGATTCCTTAGTTAAAATACTTATAAGATATTCCTTTGGAATCAGATATTCCATGATCGACACATGATTCCTCAGGTTTCATACCTAATATGAATCCATGAAATGTCATCCCAAAATGAATTATATAGGTGACCAATGTTCCTAGTGTCTATAAATTCAAGTTATTCCTAATATGGCTACTCTACTAACCAATTTTTTTAACCAATCAAGACCCCTTGGAATGTCCAGAAAGAAGAATCATAATTTACCAGCGTTGACATAGAGATGGATGAGGAATGAGTTTTACGAACATGTCTTAATCTATGATGGAGACTTAGACTAGGAAAATAATTCTAAGGATGAATACATGGAAGGAGGAATTGACATACCATTATACCATTTAAATAAAGGAGTAGACATCACCGATGAAAGTGATGAATTCCACCAACCTTTGAAGATAGGTAATAGAGGGTAACAAGAGAAGCCAATGTGCACATACCATGTTGCAGATGTGAGGTCCCCCCAATGAAAGTGTAAAAAATAGTAAAATTATAGTCTTTATTTATTTTATCCTCCTTTAGATTTTATGGTCTCTTTATAATAGTTTTTTTGATTTTTTATTTGTATCAGTAAACTATAACTTTGATTCACCATCACCAATTCTTCTACATCACTGATTTTTTTCAAGATATTCAAATCTGTTCAATGTTAACATATTTTTCTTATTTTTTAAAGGTTGGGGAATAATTAGATGAGTTTTCCATTCCTTTGAATTTTATCCCCCATTATTCTAGCCTTATTTGTTCTTTATACATTGGTATATTGTGATAACAATTGATATCCATGTGTTTGAACTTTTCGAATCACTAACATGAGCAAATAAGCCATGATGTTTTCTGTTGTATTGATACTTATCTGGTAGTGAATTCACCAAAAAATTATTTCTTATAAATATTTACTTTTTTATTATATAAATATTGTGGGGGACTTTATCTTCTTTCTTTTCATACATACACCTTGTTAAAATAGGTGGGTTTCTCACTTTTCTTCACTAATTTTTTTCCATAACTATAAATTGCACTAAAAACATGGGAGTTAGTGATTAAAGATTCATTAGAATGCGGGGATAGTTTTTCTGTATCTTATCATAAGATGATACTTATGATGACTTTATATTTTTATTACCATTGGATTGAGTCTTTTTGAAATTAATAATTTCCTTCGAAACAATAGTAGAGATTATTTTCTCAATATCATGTGAAGATTCATCTGGAGTAATTTCCATGTTTCTAAATCTTACTACCAATACAAGGAACTTTATATTTATAGTGTTTTTATGATTTTCAAGTGACCTAATTTTCTCTTCACATTCTCATTTTAAACTTTCTATATTTTCTTCATAAATATCATTATATCTTCTAAAGAATGATCACGTTTATTTACTTGTTTTCCTTGATCTTTAATTGTGGATAATTAACATCAATAATTGTTTTTTGAGTATCTTCTAGTCTATGGAGAGTTTTTTTAGGTCAGAATGAGTAATGGAAGATGGTATAGGGGGGTGAATAAAATAGATTAAAAAATGAAAAAAAATTAATTAATTAATTAAATTAATTATCAAAGTAAATTATTATGGTTAATTAGAAGAGGAAAAATTAAATAACACAAGGATGTTTTTTATAATAGTTCAGTCTTAAGTGAGCCTACATCTACTATTATACCTCTTAAATCATTGAGAGATATGTATGCACTAAAAATTATTTTTATGGGGGAATCATAACCCAATTACTAAATCCTTTTATAGTAGAGGGATAAACCAGACACTAACTTTTGTATGGGGAGTCACAACCCTTACAACATGACTTTAAATAATGGGATTCATAACCAGAACAATCCAAAATTTAGATACATGGAGTCACAACCTTTAGATCCCAACTTTCGAATATGGGAGTCACAACCTAAAGAAACAGAATAACAAATAATGCTTTTGTGTGTAAAAGAATAAAAAAACAGAGTGTGTGTGAGAGATGGGAAAAAGTGTTACATACTCAGAACCAGATAAGAGAAGATAAACAATGAAAAAACTAGTACTGGTTCTTTAGATTTTTATTAGCATGTCTCATCAAGAAAATTATAGTCGAAGTAAAAGTAATCCATCACATTATAGAACATGCATATGATGAAACAAAATGTTGCAAGACATTGAAAAAGCACAACAGGTTCAAAGTTAACATCACTTTCTTTTTTAAAAACAAAGTATAAAATATGTCAGTTTGTGTCTATTTTTTGTATAGCTATTATTATTGTATCACCTTCAAGAAAGAACGATATATATATAGGGAAAATATTCAGCATTTTTAGTAGATCTTCTTTCTTCGAATATTCAAAATAAATTGATTTAAGTGTTATCATAAATATCTCCATAAAAATCAAAACATTGTTTCCTCTTTATTCATGTAGAATAAATATCTAATAAAATAATAAAAAATAATTTGAATAATGCTTCCAATAAAATCTCCAAAAATAATAGAAGTGTCCAATGAATTAAAAAACCCATTTAAATCCATTCAAACCTATTTCAATTTAGTCAAAACAGTTCCTAAAAAATAGCAACAAAATCAAAATTAAATTAAAATATTTGAATTTAAATAAACTTGATACCAACAGATTTATTTGAAAAAAATGTTGAATTAATTTATTATTTTTTCTCTTTAAATATTAAACCAAAAAATTAAAAACATTTTGATTATAATACTTAGATTTAATTTGAATTTATCTAGTATAGAAACCATTGAAAATAATCAATATACATGAAACAAATCAATTTTCAACGTAAAATCACAAAATGAAAAGTAACGCAGGGTATGAATAGTAATGTAGCATAGGGTAAGTACAATAACGTAGCATAGGAAATGAACAATAACGTAGGGTTGGGAATGAATAGTAATGTAGGTTTGATAAACCATACTTTTCAGAAAAGAATAGTAACATAATATAGGGTATGAATAATAATGCAGTGTAGGGTATGAACAATAACGCATGGTTACTAAACTATACTTTTCAGAAATAAACAATAATGTAACATAGGGTATGAAAAAAAACATAGGGTTACTAAAACATACTTTATAGAAATAAATAATAACATAATATAGGGTATTAATAAAAATGTAGGGTTGTTGGACCATACTTTTTGGAAAGAAATGGTAATATAATGTAGGCTATGAACAGTAACATAGGGATGCTGAACCATAGTTTTCGAAAAACTGGACAACTTACTTTAAAAAACATCAAATAACTTTAAGGGATATAAATAGTAGATTCAAACTTTGGTTAAAAAGGCTTATTTGTAGAAAAACTTAATATATTTCCAATTAATCAAGAATCAAATAAATACAACTTCTAATGATCCAAATATCATAAAATAAATATAAGTAATAACATTCTAGAAGAATTATGTTTTTGAAAATCAAAGCATAACATCAAAAAATTTATTCACCATCCAAATGACCTTTTTAGACTTTGATGTAAACTAATGAAATCAAGATAAACGTGTTGGATTTATATTGAATCATATTTCATGTGAATAAAATATATGTATATGTTGCAGTAAAATAAATATAGATTTTTTTTAAAATCTACAGACTTTAGACTTTATAAAACTACAGTTGAAAATTCATTTAATTTTTAGAGTATGAGTTTTTTTTCAGACTTCCCCATAAACTAATGAAATTTAGATAAATCTCTTATATATCTAACATGATAAGAATTAAAAAAATCCAAACACTGTGCATTTATATATAATCAAAATACAATTTTTTTTAAAATAAAATTACTTGTAATCCAACAAAATCACAAAGGGTTAAAAAAATGTAAAATAATATGTAATAAAACAAAAGAAAAACATGAAAAAAATCCTCTATTTTCATTGATTTCAAATACAAAAATATTTAAACCAATTCTAACCAATTTTTTTCAAAAATTAAAATCAATTTATTTCTCCCCAAAACCAATGTTTTAAAAAAAATTTAACCAAGTAATTTCTCCCCCCTTTTTTAAATAAATAAAATGTAATAACAAAATCCCCCTAAAAAAATGCAGTAATAAAAAAAATTAAAATTACAACATACACACTTGAAATTTAATGTTTTTCCAACTGAGAAGATTCTAAAGGATTTATAAAAATATCTTCTAGATTATTTTCAAAAGGTATAAATTCTAAAACAATATCACCCTTGTTCACATGATCTATAATAAAATGAAATATAATATCAATATGATTTGTTCTAGAATGATATAAGGGGTTCTTAGAAATAGAAGTTATAGAAGTATTATCAAAATAAATTGGCAGTTTATCAAGATAAACACCAAAATCATATAATGTTTTCTTAATCCATAAACTTTGATCACAACTACTAGAAGCAGAGATATACTCAACTTTTGAAGTAGATAAAGAAACCAATAGTTGTTTCTTAGAAGACCATGGAATTAATTTTTTCCTAGAAAATGAAACATAACTGATGTAATTTTTCTATCAATTCTACATCCTCTAAAATCAGAATCAGAATTAGTTATTAAATCAAAAAATAATATTTTGGATAAAATAAAAAAGAATCAGCAGTTCCTTTAACATATCTAATTATTATTTTTATAGCTTTAATATGACTATTATTAGGATCTTCTTGAAATATTGATCATGAAAAACAGTAAAAATGATGTTGGGTCTAGATACAATTAAATATAACAAGCTACCTATCATGCCTTTATAAATATTAAAATCAATAGATTTACCAGAAGAATCAATATTTAATTTATAATCAGCACCCAAATGAGTTATCAATGATTTAGAAGAATCAATACCAAATCCTTTAACTAAATCTTTAGGATAATTAAATTTATTAAGAAATATTCGATATTTTCTTTGAAAAAATTGAAGTCCAAGATAGAATTTTAATTCCCCCATTAAACTCATGTCAAATTCAGAAGACATGAAAGAAGAAAATTCATTACACAGTATTTCACTAGATCATCCAAAAACTATTTAATCAACAGAAATTTGATCAACTAAAATATTATTAAAATTTATTTTAATAGAAATATTTGGATCATCATTGAATTTCCTGAATTAATTATTTAACAAAAAATAAAGAAATCCTTTCATACCAAGTACAAAGTGATTGTTTGATACTATAGAAAGAATTAGATAATTTATAGACATGGTTAGGGAATTTTTCATTTTCAAAACTAGGGTGTTGATAAACATAAACTTATTCAGTTATAAAACCATTTAAGAAATCACTTTTTTACATCCATTTAGTATAATTTAAATTATTGAAAACAAGAAAAAGATAATAAAATTCTAATTGCCTCTAACCTGAAAATATGTGAAAAAGATTCATCAATATCTATAGATTCTTCTTAAGAGTATCCTTGAGCAACAACCCTAACTTTATTTTTTACAATCTGTCCATATTCATCCATCTTGTTTCTGAATATACACTTTTTTTAAATTATATATTTATCCTTATGAAATTTTACTAAAGCCCAAACATTATTTCTAACAAACTTATTTAATTCATCTTGCATTGAAACAATCTAAGTTTGCATCTTTTAAAGAATGGTTAACATTAAAAGGAACAAAATCATATATAAAAAGTCAATTTGAAGAAAAATTTAAAATAGACTTTCTAGTTTTAACACCAGATTCAACATTTCCAATTACATTTAAAACAAAACGATCTTTATGACCCTTACATGATTTTGGATCTGGTTGAGAAGGAGTATTCTCCCTCTCAACTTATTCATTCTTATCTTGAGGAATTTATTCACTAAAATAAAAATATCTAAACTCATCATCAATAACATTATAATCAAAATATAATTTAACATTATTTTTATAAAAAATAACATTAAAAGATTATTCAATAATCATAGATATTTTATTATAAACTCTATAATCTCTACTATTATTATAATAACCAAGAAAAATACCTTCACCACTCTTAGAATCAAATTTATTTATAATATCCTTTGAATTTTAAATAAAAGCTTTACATCCAAAAAATATAAAATAAAAAACTTTAGGTTTTTTATTTTTAAATAATTCATAATGGGTTTTCTTTAATAATTCTATAATAAAAATTATATTTAAAATATAACATGAATAAAAAACGGTATCAGCTCAAAAATATCTAGGTAAATTATATTCACTTAATATAGTTCGAACAATTTCAATAAGAGTTCTATTTTTCCGTTCTACAACACCATTTTGTTGTGGTGTTCTAGGAGAAGAGAAATTTTGAGAATGTCTATTATTTTCACAAAATTTTTCATAATCTAAATTATGAAATTCACCTCCTTTATCACTACAAATAGAAATTATCATAAAACCTTTTTAATTTTGAACTAATTTACAAAAAGTAGTAAATCTAGAAAAAGAATCATTTTTATGATAAAGAAAGTATACCCAAGTAAATATACTATAATCATCAACAATAAATAAGGTATATTTATTTCCACTAAGGATGGAAATTTTTATGGGACCAAATAAATTAATATGCCGTAACAGTAAATTTCTATTAGTACTTATCAGATTGATGGGTCTAAAAGAAATTCATTGTTGCATCCCTTTCATGCAAGTGTCACATACATGAAGATGTTTGGCCTGAAGGGATTCATTTTTATTGATTTTTGATAACCCCCCTTTCAAGGGATGATGTGAATCCTTACAAGGCCCATAGGCTTAGATATTACATGGCCCGTAGGCTTATGAGATTATATGACCCGAATGTCTTAGGGAATTCAACCATACTATCTACAAGGAACTGCCCCTCCCCAGCATCTGCATCATGATAGTAGCTCTCCACCTTCGCATGGTCGTCTGTCTAGGATTCCCATGCAAGAACAGGCTGGTCCCGATGGAATAACCATACTCTCTCATTTGGACAAATCCATTTGGATCTTCTCTAGTGAGTTCACCTGCTCTGAATCCTCTTTTAGGGATTCTTCTTTTTTTGTAGTGTGTCTGGGGAAAATACATGTGGCTCGAAGGCCTTGAGGTGGACCGAAGGTCTTAAAGGTGGCCCGAAAGCCTTTATGAACTGAAGGCCTATGTGGCCTGAAATCCTTAAGGACTCCAAGCCCAAACCAATGGCCCAAGGTGAATAGTTCCAACTACTACAATACCGAACAATACCTACTACAGTAACTACTATAGTGCCTACTACAGTACCCGCACGGTGTATTGTTCTGCAATAGTACCTATACAGTGTACAATTCTGCTATAGTACCCACACAGTGTACAATACTGCTACAATACCTACTATAGTAGCTGCTACAGTACCCCCCGAAATATGCCTATACCTGGTTTTGAACCTGGGTCTTGTGGATGCAATTAAGGATACCTCACCAACTTGACTGAGGCTCATGTGCCATGAAGATGTTATTTCTTAAAGAATGTATGTTTTATCACATTCTCATGTTTTTATAACTTATGAAACGTTCTTAAATTGATATGACCTAAAAATATATGCCAAAGGATTTTATCATTCTATACAATATTCAAACATTTTACACGTTAAATAGCTAATTCAAAAAAATCAATAGTTTAAATATTATCTTTTTTATTAGCATAAAATAATAAGGAATCATCTTGAAAAACTATACATTTATAGTTTTTAAATTTCACTTCCATTCCATCATCACATAATTATGATATACTAAATAAATTATTTTTTAAACCTTGAACATAAAAAACATCAAAAATAAAAGTAGAATTTGAAATACAATATTTACTAAAACTTATTACTTTGCCTTTGGAATTATATCCAAAGGTAACAATGCCTATATCACATGTGTTGTAAGTGGTAAAAATTGATTGGTGTTCATTCATATACTAAGATCATCCACTATCCATGTACCATATGTATTTCATGATAGATCCAAGGAATTTTTCCTAAAAAAATAAATTACTTGACAATTTTGGTAACCAAGGTACTTTGGGTCCAATGGGATTAGTTATAAAAATTTTAGGTACCCATAAATAATTTAAACATGTATTATACGGTAATCTAGATAATTCAGATTTAGAAATATTAGTTTTTGTAAATATCAAGTATTTTTTAAATCTAAGGGAACATTCATTTGCATAATGACCTTTCATGCAACATTTAAAATAAGTAATAGTAGAAGTATAACCATTTTTTACTTTTAACAAAATGAGTTTTATAATTTTGGGGTAATATTCTATCATATCCAAAACCATCATTATTTTTATCAGTTTTTTTCAACGACCTCATCTCATGATATTTTTCATGACCTTGAATAAAAGTATATAAACTTTTTTTTAATAAATTCAACTTACTTTTTCAAAATTTCAATCAAATATTGATCAGATTTCATATTTTCATAATCTTTTGAATGAGAAGTAGAAGTAGTGTTACTTAGTTATTCATTCTGCTGAAAAGGTATTTTAATTTTAGAAAAAATATTCTCATTTTTTCTTTAAGTTTATTATATAAATCAGCAACTTTGAAAATATATTTTCTTAATATTTCAATTTATATATTTAATTAAAAAACATTTTTGTTTTTAGAATCAAATTAAGAATCAGAATATTCAGAATAAAAACAAAAATTACTCGCTTTATTGAGTGATGTCATGAAGCAAAAGTTAGAAATTTCTTTTTCATTTCTAGATTGTTCACTAGAATTGGATTATTCTGTATAACTCCAACTTGTGGTCAACACCTTTTTGTAATTATTTTTTTATTTATCTTTATTCTTTACTTTATGAAAATAAAATTTAAAATTCCCTTTCTTCCTACACTCATGAAAAATTACATTTTGAGCATTATAATTTATATCACCTTTCTTATCTCCCTTATATTTTTATTTTTGAGGGTTTCTTCTAAATCGATTCTCAAATAATTTTTTCATTATTTTTTAAAATCCAGTTACAATCTAAGCCATATCATCCTTTTCATGATCATGTAGATCATAATCAGAAGAGTCAGTAGAAACAACATTCACACATTTTAAATATATACCTTTTCTTTTTATTTTCTCCTCACCATCTATGTTCTTAAATTCGATTTCATATTGGAGTAGTGATCTAATCATTTCATCAAGGGTGTATTCTTTGAAATTCTTGATTTCATTAATGGAAACCTTCTTGGCATGCAATTTCTTGAGTAATGCTCGTAGGACTCTTTTAATAATTAATGTTTTTCCAGATCTTCTCTAAGTGAATTCATTCCATTCACAATGCCTGTGAATCAGTGGAACATATGGGTTAATGATTCATCATCACTCATCTTTACATCTTGTTTCTCAGCATAAAGAATTCCACGTTTTGTACGAATTAGTTTTTCAGAGCCAAGGTGAGTAACTCGTAAAATCTTCCATATTTCATGAGATGTCTTACAAGAAGTCTAATGACTAAAAACAATTCTATTAATAGAAAAATATAAAATATTAACCAATTTATAATTTAAAACATATCTACCAACATTATTTCTGGTAAGAGTATATGGGTCTGCTTCAGGTAGTGTGTACTATTTTGAAATGATAGACCATTGCTCAATGCTCAACTGTTTAAGGTAAGCCTCTATTTGGGATCTAAATTAGCTAGAATCATTTCTATCAACGTGTGGTGGCTTTTGAGAAATAAAATAATCAATTGGATTCAATCCTATCATCTTATAAGATCTCGAAATTATACTGCGGGGTCTAGGAAAATTTTAGAAAAAATAAAATCAAAGTAGACTGTCGAGAGGGATTTGATAATTACAAAAGGAACAATCTCTTTACACATATTTAATGGTATAAAAAAGAGAGTAATAGAGTTAATAAGTTTTAGAAAGGATTTCCCATTGATAGTAATTGTTAGTTCGGAACGAGTAATGGTAGATGGTCTAGAGGGGGGGGGGTGAAAAGACCAGATTAAAAAATTTAATCAAATCAATTGATTAATTAAATTAATTATCAAAGTCAATTATTAAGGTTAATTATCTGAAGAAAAATTAAATAACACAAGGATGTTTTCTATAGTAGTTTGGTCCAAAGTGGTTCTACTTATAATCTTATACCTCTCTACTCGGTGATAGATATGTGTGAACTAAATGTTATTTTTATGGTGGTATCATAACCCCACTACAAAATCATTTTTTAGTAGAGGGATAACCATGAAACTGGCGTTTTTATGGAGAGTCACAACCCCTACAACCTAACTTTAAATAAAGGGAGTCACAACCCGAATAGTCCTGACTTTAGATACTGGGAGACATAACCATTAGATCCCAACTTTATAATCCAGGAGTCACAACCCGAAGAAATAGAATAAAAAACAATTATTTTGTGTGTAAAATCAAATAAAAAATAGAGTGTGTGAGAGAGATGGGAAAAAGTGTTACATAATTAGAACTAGACAAGAGAAGATAAACAATGAAAACACATGTAATGGTTCTTCAGATTTGGATTTTCACATCTCATCAATGAAATTGTAGTTGAAGCAGAAGTAATCTGGAACATGAGAGAATGTGCAGATGATGAAACAGAATGCCACAGGATGTTGCAAAATCACAATAGGTTCAAAGTACACAACACTTTATTTTTGAAAAATAGAGTATCAAATAAGTTAGTTAGTGACATTTTTTTGTAGAGCTATTTTCATTGTATCAACTATGAGAAATAATAATATATATATATTTATATATAGAAAATAATTAGCAGTTATAGTAGCTATGATTATTTTGAATATTCAAAATAAATTGAGTCGAGAGTTATCATAAATATCTCCATAGAAATCATAGCACTAGTTCCTCTTTATTCATGTATAATAAATACATAATAAAAGCATTAATAATAATTTGAAAAAGTCTTAAAATTAAATATCTGGAATAATATAAGTGTTCAATGATTTAAAAAACCCATTTAAATCCATTCAAACCTCTTTCAATTCGGTCAAAACAGTTCCTAAGAACTAGAAGAAAAAATCAAAAGTAAATTTAAATATTTTAATTTAAATAAACTTCAAATCACTAGCTTTCTTAGAAAGAGAATTTGAAATAATTTATTAATTTTTCTCATTAAATATTCTACCAAAAACATTAAAAACACATTGATCATTATACATATATTTAATTTTAATTTATCCAGTAGAAAAACCATTGAATATAATCCATATATTTGGAAAATAAATTTTCAACATAAAAGCATGAAATAAATAGTAATGTAGGGTAGGAACAATAATGTAGCATAGGGTATGAAAAATAACATAGAGTAGGAAATGAACAGTAACATAGGGTTAGGAATAAACAATGATGTAGGGTTTCTAAACCATACTTTGTGCGAATAGACCATAATAAAACGTAGGTTATGAACAATAATTTAGCAAAGGGTATGAAGTGTAACATAGGGTTTCTGAACTATACTTTGTGAAAGTGAATAGTAACATAACATAGGGTATGGACAATAATGAAGAGCTACTAAACCATACTTTGCAGAAACTAACAGTAATGTAATGTTGGGTATGAACAGTAACATATGGTTGTTAAAAAATACTTTGTAGAAATGAACATTAACGTAATGTAGGGTATGAATAGTAAGGTTGGGTTATTGAACCATACTTTGCATAAAAATTAACAATATAATTTAACAAATTTCAACGATTTCTTAAGGGCTCCAAATAGCAGATTCAGAATTTGGTAAAAAAGACTTATTTATATAAAAACTTATTAGATTTCTAAAAAATAAAGAATCAAATAAATCTAACATATGTGGCTATAAATGTTATAAAAGAAAGAAACAACATTCTAGAAGACTACAGTTCTGGAAAATCAAAGAAGAACATCAGAAATATTTTTTACCATTCAGAAGACCTTTTTAGACTTCTATGTAAACTAATTAAATAAATATAAACATGTTTTATTTATATAAAATCATGTTTCATGGGAATCTAATATCTTTAGAAGTTGAATTAAAATAAATACAAGAACATTTTTAAAACTATAGACTATATAATTTCTAAAACTGTAGTATAAAATTTATTGAGTTATTAGTGTACTAATTTTCTTTTATAATTCTTAATAAACTAATGAAATTTATATAAATATATTATCTATCCAACATGTCAAGAATCACAAAAATAAAAACACATTGGATTGACATATCATCAAAATACAGAATTTTTTTAAAAAGAAAATTACATGCAATCAAACAAAATCATAATGGGTTAAAAAAAATGTGAAATCATATTTAACAAAACAAAAGAAAAACAAGCACAATAAAAAGATCCTTTACAAAATCCTTTACAAAAAAATTCTCACAAAAAATTCTTTTAATTTTTTTTCCATAAGGTTGATATTTTCTTAAGAATGTAATACCTTTTCTTCATTTTCTTTAGTGAGTGTAGTGATAGTTTTACGCTCTCATAGCTTCTTTACTAATATATTTTTAGTCTAATCATGTTATGAACTAAGGAGTGATATTTCCCATATCATCCCTTGATATATGTGAGTACACATGTAATAAATTCTATAGGGATATTTCTCATATAAGCTATAATTTTAGAGAAAAATATTCAATAGTTTCAACTAACTCATACTCTTAATAACTTGAGAAAGATTATTTCAAAGGATAAATTTTATCAGATTCACATGAATTATAACGATATAATTTAACCTATGGTAGTGGTGAATCCTTCTTCTATTGATTTTAAGAGGATGACTTCCATTACTTATGATCTTCGTTCTTCTTCCAATTATTCAAGTTTTTTGTCGATACCTTCATGTTTCCACAACCAATGATACCTTTTATTTTCTTTAACTCATTCTTATCTTTATTATATTTTATAGAAAAAATTTCTTTATATTTTGGAAAGATGAACTCCCTATATAATAGTTAAACACAACTGGGAATAAAAACATGTAGATCCAAATAGAATAAACCTAGGAACTGATACCAATTAATATTCCCATGTAGATCGTGTAGTAACCCAATGAGGGAATGAATTAGGGGTGACCAAATTTTACTAATTAAATTCAACTTAAACAATTCTTTAATTTATTTTGATCAAACCTATGCTATCAATTAATATGTATGGAACTTTAGAAACCCACCCTCAACACTTTTACCTTATACAATGATTATAATATAACGTAAATAGTATATAGATAGTTTTACAAGGTTTAGTATCAATGTGACAACCTACTCCATACCATGTCAACTCCTATTAAGTCACAAATTCATAAACTTATATATTAATAATAGATCACATGTGGTGTGGAAAATAATCACCCTTAACCCAATTAATTCACTATATTACACAAGTGAAAGATCATTTTATTACATCCCATAGTTGAAATATCTCCTAAAAATATCTACCTATCTCATGATAGGAATATTGGTGTTGTTTATCCTAGAATTAGTAGACTTCAAGTAATATTCTAAAATTCTCTTAAGGATGGTTCTTATACAACCATAAGATCTTATGTTGTATTCAATATTCACATCGAACTATCCTCCTTCCCGTAGAATATTTTTCTAGAGCACTCACACTTTAGGACCGATCCTTCTATGACTTCTCTATCTAGTATGTTATCCCTAGATCCCCTTATTCTATTTCACCTTGGTATATAAATATTTATATCTAATGTTAATTTTGTAGTATGTTGTTTCTAGTATGCTTATGTCTGGTGAACGTCCATTCAGTTCCTCTCTATCCAGAACTTCACCATCTGTTAATCACCTATTTAGTTATTCTTCTTCTACCAAGTAATTTATTTTTTGGAGAATCATGATGAATTTGTAACATAAAAACATACTTTCACAGTATTTCAGGATAAAAACTTCAGTGTTATTCCCCTATTTATATATACAATCCTCATCTGATAGATATGGGGAATGTGTAGTCTTTAGTTTGATCTTACCACCAACTCAACTTTCATTTTACCTCCTTAAAATATTCTAAAACTTCATATTAAACATTATTAATCAAATTTTCCATAAATATTGACATCAATCATATCCTTTAAATCCTATTTAAATCTGGGATATATTTATGTTCCTTAAAATAACACCATTTTATCTTCAAAATTATTGGTTTTATATAAATTTATTCCACCCCCTGTCGGTATATAAACTCTTATGTTTCTCTAACATGAAATATTAATAATATTTACTAAATACGATGTTCTTTCGAGAGTCTATCCATTGGATGTTTTTTGGAGATCATATGCTCTCTTCATCTCATATTGATTTTTATGATTATTGTTTTTCTAGAATACTATGTCTAATGATATAAATAATTCTCTATCATCTAGATTCAAAAATATTCATCCATAAAAAATTTTCAGATTATTTTAGTTTGATGGAATTATTATTTCTATATCTAATGAAATTTAATTTCTCTTCCTAATTACATCATAATTATCTATCTAATACTCATTTGTATAATGATCCCTTAAAATCATGTCAAGTCAAACTTATATAAATGCTCATCCTATAAAAATGGATTTCTCTAATTGATAGATATTTTCTTATTTTTCCAATTTGATCTCTCTATATGTTATTATTCATAATTATCTATCTTCTAGAATATTGAAATATTACTCTACTAGAGTCATTAAAACTTTTTATAATCATTATATTTTGAATGGACTCATTTTGGTAACTTCATACTTCTCTTTCTAATGCATCTTCATATATTTATATATCTAGTGCTCTGGATAGGTTTCCTCTATTCTATAATATTGAAAATATCTCATCCTTATGGAAATTTGACAAAAAGGTAATTTATCTAGAATTAAAAATTGATTTATAATCATAATATAATATGAAAGGTTGAAGCATCTGATAGTCACAAATCAGGCTTTTTAACTTCAAATTTTTTATAAATTTAATATCTTGAACATTGTACAATAATATTTGTTCAAAAAATTCAACTTAATCCATGATAAAATTTTAATAATCATGATGTTATAAAAATCTAGGATCAAAAAACCATAATTTTAATTAACACTTTTTATAATGAAAACTTTTTTCAGTGATGTTTTTATATTCTCTTTCCGGAGTCTCCTTCAGGTGGTGCTATATTTCAATATTTTTCCATATTTATGGAAAAAAATCTTAATGTAAGTTAAATATAACCCTATATTCCTTAGGAATAAATCATAATAACTTCACCAATTATTTAGAATTCTTTTTCATAATGATAATCTTATTTCCTTCATATTTACTTCTAATGGTTTTACAAACATGCTTACATTGTTTAGTAGATCTTAAATCTCCCAATATTTTGCCACTTACTTATTCTAATAAAAATTTCATAGAAAATGATTATTTATATTTTAAAATTATCCTTTATCCTTCAGCAACACTATACTCAAATTATATTCATAACTTTAATATATCTTCTATAATTAGATAGATCTTGTATCAATAGAGCTCTTTCTTCCGTTTCTTTATCCATCTAGAATAAGTTCTTCTAGTTAACTTATTCATGAACATACATAGTAAAATTATTCCCCTTCAATATATTCATTAACTTATCTATAAAATATTAACAATAAAATAACATTCCATTATAATCATCCAATATGATCTACATGGATAGATCTTATTTTCATGGTTAGTGTATGGTTTTCCAAACCACTCAGAGTAATCGTGTGATGAGAATAATTAAGTATAAAAATTCAGTTAAAGACCTAAAAATTACCAAAAAACATTATTCTTCACCCTCTACCCCAAGATCTCAAATTATAGTAATCCTATAGGATATTTTATCTATCCTAGTCATTTTAGTGATCTATTCCAATGGAATAGAGAGCATTGGTTCTAGGAAATTGAATGTAAGAGCCCCATTCATTTTTTCACACCTTGATCCTTTCATTTTCTATAAATAGAATCTATTGGTTAGATCATGTATTGATTAATATTATTTGGGATTCAATAATATAATGGACTTGGAATACTGTATCTTCGATATCTTGAGAGAATTATTTAAGTCAAATGCTTCAGAGGTATGTGGATTCTCTTCGTTTTCTAATATCCTTGAATGAAAAGGATCATTTTTTCTAAATAAATTTATTATGATTTTAGTTAGAAAATCCTTGTGGGTTATCCATTTTAAATATCTATTGAAAATATCTTTTCTTGTATGGTCTTTGAAACTAGAATTTTGGGTGCCCCCCATAAGAAGTTCGATTAACTGATTTAGATAAATTGGTTTTCAAAATAGTTTTTTTGAATATGAGAACGTAACATGAATTTGATGGGTGTGTGTTCATATGTATATGTATATGAACATGCGGGTTAAATATTTTTATTCCCTGATATTTTAATAGAATAATTTTTTCAATATTATACACGACATACAACGCTGTGCATAAACGAACCGCAAAATATTATTATTTTGCATATAATTGTTATAAACTATTCACTAAATTCGAGGGTATGAATAATAGTAATAAAATTATGAAATATTTGTATAATGGTCATACTCAATAATTTTTTTTGATAAATGGTTAGGAAATAATCATTTAGTTTTTTAGTGAACTCATTTTATGCTTCACAAAAACATTTTCACCAAAAATGGTTTTTATTTATTTTTTTGAACAAATATTATAATTAATTTCTTCAAATTACATCAAATTTTATTTTTTTAAAAATATAATTTTTGATATAAACTTATCAAAATTATCCTACATTGTATTTTTGTGTTTCTCTAAAAAAATTAATTTTTCTATGAATAGTCAATAAATACCGATTTTATTGAAAATTATCCCTTCCATTCAAGTATTTTCAAAGTCACATTTTGTTTTGAATTGATTTGAAAATTTCTGTAAGTATTTTATATTAATAAAAATCTAATTAATTTCATTAAGATTGAAATTATTCTTAATTTTGGTATGGAAATATTTTTATACCTAAACAATAATTCTAGATAACTAATTTTCATCACATTTTAAAGGTTTATTTTAATATTAATTTATACTACTTATAGATATTTCATTTGATAAAGTGGATTCCATATTTTGAATCATCTTGTCTGAATTTGGTAAATAGGTTAACAATATTTTTGATCATAATGTATTATAACCTTGGTAAAAATTTTGTTACCAAGGTAAGGGTAAAACAATTGGAACAAGGTTAAAAATATGAAATAAGTCTTCAAAATCATCGATAAACTTTACTATATTTCATTAGATGAGTTTATTTAGAGAACGCTTAATATATTCTAAAATATGGAATTTTGGTTCCATTTTTCTTTGATAAGGACCTTTATATTATTTTAATTAAAGGAAAATTTGAAAATATCTATTTTCTTATTTTAATATCTATAATATTTTGTGACAGAGATAAAAAATGTTATGAATCATTATAAAATGTTATTTTTAAGATAAATAAAATTATTTTATTATGAAAATTTATTTTTAATAATTAGTGATTTAAAATGTGTGTGTGTGTGTGTATGTGTATAGCATATATAGTGAGTGAAGTAGTTAGTAAGAATAAGGAGTCTTAAATCAATTAAGATAAGAGTGAAAATTTTTGGTTAGCGATCACCCTAGTGAATCATACTAAATTAACATACAATATAAATTCAATAGAAACATCACCATTTCCATGAAATCCACTCTATGGTAGAAAAATAATTCCTCGTTAAGTCAAGAGTCCATGTAAGGTTTATCTCACCCCTTATGGGAAATTATTTCAGATCAAAATTTTGTGACTAGGTTTCGATTTCATCCCTTGAGTTCTCATTCCTTATGATACAATGATCAATCCTTATTTAAAATATAAGTCTTTAAATCTCATTTCATCACCCTCTCTCAATCATTATTTATCCATTTTTAAATATTTAACAACATTAATATCAAAGGAAATATTAATAAAAAATTCGGGTTTTGCGAGGAATAATAAACAAGATGATCATGACCCCCTAACCCCCACATATATAAATGTCCATTCATTATTAGAATTACTAAAATTAGAGGAATAATAAGAGTACCCATAATAACATAATTCTTATTCTCCATTAATCCTTGGCTCTAACTACAACAACTCCACTACCTATAGATGGATGGAAAATAGTAAGATATGGATAGAAATGTGATGAATTTACAATGAGATAGGGAGGAAGGGTTGGATCCTCTTTATAGGAGGTAATATCTCTATAGATTCAAAATTTTAAATGGTATATTGAATAAAGGTATCCTTAGTATCAGTCTCTCACACTGTATATGGTGAATTTCAACTTTCCCCCTCAAAATATCTTATACACTAGATGATTATATATAGAGTGTTGAGATCCTTTTATCCATCCCAAACTTTTACAGGCCCAAAACATATGCCCTTTGTGGGTTCTATCCTAAAAATAAAAGTAAAAGGAGGATTCACTCTTCCAATATTATATTTAAGTAGCATATACTTGTGAAAAATGATGTGGGATTTAATTTTTCAGCCAAAAATACTCTCTTTAAAATAGCGATCACACATTGAAGCCTACCAATCAATGAAAATCCACTTAATCCAAATAATATTTCATTCCCATCGTCATTTATTGTTTTATAGGGGCATTACACATGACCTATATTATCTGGTAAACATTCAACATAAGGCAGCACTATGGATCGACATTCTCCAACTCGGGCCATCAGTATCATTCTCAAATTAAGTTGAGGACTTCCACCCAAATCAAACTTATTCTACACCATAGATATGATATCAATTTTTAAGATTATTTCCTCTATAATGTACCTTTATAAACCCATCACATAATCTATTTTGGGGTTCCATCCTAAAAGTAATTATTTATAGGAATATTATCCCATCAAGTATTATATGTTACACATCACTTTTAATAAAAATCAATGTCATTTTTGGGGTTTCAACCAATAGTGGGATCTCGTTTGATTCAAAAAGGTTTCAAGAGATTCTTCTTAATATAATTTGAGTGAAAGAAAATTTTTATGATGAAAACCATTAATTTCTATGGATTGGATTCTATATGGATTATTTATATGAAATTACTTGATTTAGACAAATAAGAATGTATGAATTATTCCACCACATTCACATGTGCTCCATGCATCCTTAATATTATACCAATGACTTGGATTTATCTTTATAATTATCCACTAAAATGAATTTAAATTACCTTTACTAGGGGATCATTTAGTTTTTTTGTGTAACACTTGGTCCTAAGGATATGTTGGTCATCATTGAATATTCCTTGGAGATAAAGATAGATTTTAAGGAACTTGATGTGTTGTTGGAACTGGAGATTGCATTAAAGAAAGTTTAGATACCATTAGACCTTGAGAAAGTATTATATGGGTTGAAATTACATTGGGGTGTAAGGATTTACTGTAGAAACTTCATATTATGATAGATCTTGACATAGTGTTAGAGAAGCCCAAGGTTCTGTTAGGGTATGGTATTTCATTAGTCCCCCTTGAAAAGGTGTTTACATATGGCATGGTGTTGGAAATTGTTGAGAGAGTGTTAGATAATGGAGTGTCATTATTAAATCTTTATAATACCCAGTTCATTGTCTACCACTTGTAAAGGATGATGTTAGAAAGAGTGGGAATCATAACGTATCTTGACTTCTTAATCTTTTTTCCTTGTTTGGTCACAATGGTGACATGGAATCTTGGAAATGATCTTGATAAGTGGCAGTGTCATTTCACTACAAATTAATCAACATGGTCAAGACCACTAGAGATCATGATTGTAAATGGGTGATGTATAAGTGGAAATGGCGGACTCTAGCTAAAGATCTTCAATAACATTAAGGTGTTTTTAATTTTTAGTGGAGGAAAGTCTTGATGAAGAAGATTCATGTAAGAAGTGGTAGATAGAGGAGATATACATTATGGTGATTCATTGATGATTATGGGATCTGTTTGACCACACACTTCCTTTATAACCAAGTTCCCCTGTGCCTATATTCCCATGCCACATTGAATTTGATATTGAGAGGGGGACTCCTTGATAAGATAGGGAGTTTCTTCATTCCAACAACAAATTTCACCAAGGGCGATTCCACCCATTACAAGCCCATACTATCCTCCATTTCTTGTGAGTTGACATGCTAATAGGTCTTCTCCTCTAAATTACCCATGTTCTATCTATATAACCTTGGATATCCAATTATTATCCCTTTCTAGAACTAGTTTCAACAAGGGTGTACTTGGATCTTGTTGACTTGTAATAGTTGAACCCAAATTTTTACACTTCTTCATTCTATTCACTAAATGGCCTAAATCTTCTCGACATGCACAAAATCACTTCTACAATCACAATTTCTTAATTTTAATCCTCTAAAACATAATATTCACAAATCAATGAAACAAATTATAAATTTCCAATAAAGATTTTGAATAATGTCCACAATTCTAATGTTTTTGAGTATAACATACGAGAAAGGTAATTCTTATTAAAAATTTAAAAAACCATAAAATATATGTTATTTATAGAAAA
Organism: Viscum album; assembly: GCA_963277665.1. Classification (NCBI taxonomy): domain Eukaryota; kingdom Viridiplantae; phylum Streptophyta; class Magnoliopsida; order Santalales; family Viscaceae; genus Viscum; species Viscum album. Next base: position 1,622,026,931 of record OY728158.1, read on the forward strand.
AAATGAAAACTAAAAAAATATGTACAATTTATCATTAAAAAAATGAAAAAATTGAATGACTACATACCCCCACACATGAGCCTTACTTATCCTCAAGTAATCTCTTACAATAATTATCTCACCAATAATTCATATCCCCTAAAGTAAAAGTCTTAATTCATTGAATTTTACGTGTTAATGATTTATTTAGAAAACAATTATTTACATTAATCACCTTTTCAATTCCCCCTCACTCAATTTCATTATCCCGATTCATAATTTCACCTAATTAAAGGTTCATCACTATAGATCAATTAGTTAATCTCATTTTACTCTTGTTCAAATGAGTTCAAAATTCATATTACCCTACACCCATCTCCAAAACTTATAACAATATACACTATTTTTTTATCCATGATATATGTAATGGACTTATTCATTGAGTGTCTCCCACATGGAACTATACTATTCAGCACAATAGGTATCCTCTGGGACTTTGTATAATAGTCAGTTCATTTAAGTAGTGTAAGGGAAATTGGCTCTTAGGTAGTTATTTACCCTTATTTGTTGGGTTTATATTTTTCACTCAAACAAACATTTTCAAAGACATTTCAATAAAATCTATCTTGGATACAAGTATCTCACACTATAATCTAAGTCTAATGATTTATCCAGTTATTGTTTAGGGTTTACCATTTAAGTGTTACTAATGTTTATAAAAAATAAACTACACAATATCAAGTTTATAAATCCAACAAAAGCATGTAAAATTTTGGTTCATTTAAGTCCAATCCCATTAAATCTAAATTCTAAAGTTCCATAAATAAGTGAATCAATGTTTTCAAGGTGATTTGTGTCCTTGAGTAATTAATGATAGATTTAGCTCAAATGAATTCACTCCCAAATCACACAAAAGGCTACCAATTTTCTCTCCCCAAATAAATTATAAATATATGTTCAATGAATACACAAGAATGAAAATGTATCAAATGATTTTACAATGGATTCAAGTATAATGTCCATAAAATTAAAGTATAATAACCCCTTCCATTGTATAATTTTTCTTTGGTAGTGTGTGTGGTCCTTTTGTTCGAAAATGTCTCTACCCTTGTTTTCCATATAAGATCCTAAAAAAATAAAATAATTGTAAGTGTGGTGTGTATGGAATTATTTAAAATTAAATAATAAAAATCAACTAAAAGAATAAAAATATAAAAAATCATAATGCTTGAGTTTCCTCCCAATAAGTTCTTGTTTTTTAGTCTCAACCTAAATTTTCTCATTTTATAGCTCAACCGTCATTCCATGGTAAATGGTCCATGATAAGTGGGACCCTAGGTGGTCCCTCTATGAATAAAGTTTCCTTATTGTTGAGTGTTTCTAGATTTAAAACTTCTTCCTTGAATCTACAATCTCATGTATCCACTTCAATGATGTAATTTTTCCCTTAAATTTGCCCACTTTCAATGAAAACATATTGATTGGGAAGATGACACTTGAAAAATTCTATAAGTTTTAAGTCTTTCTGGTATTTTCAACCATGAAATGTATTTTTCAAGACTATTGTGTGCTAGTTTATCCACTTTTAATCCTATATTAAGTTTCTAAGAAAGGTGTAAAAAATAATTCAAACCATTTTTAAAAAAATTACACATCATCACATACTATTTATAATTTATTTCTAAGATACATTTCCCTTTTAATTTCTCTCCCAATAAATTTCCCCATTTCTGGAATTTTGATGTTCTTTTCCTTATTTAACAACTCAAATTCACCTTCAGATGGGTTACTGTCTTTAATTTACTTACCTTATCATGTTTCTTTTTTAAATTAAAAACATATAGGGATTAATATGATATCAGAATGAATTTTATTGGTTCTTGTAACACCATGAGAGTTTATGATACATTAATAAATTTTATTTCTTCAATAGCTTGTGATACACTCAACACCAAGACAAAATGGGCTATAATATAGTATAATGTTATAACCAAGCAGTTAAATTGGAAAAGTGAATAAGAATAAATATATTTTTAAATATATGTATTAAGGTTTTATAAAAATAAAATATATTGTTAAACAAGTACTTATTTTTTAGTAAAGACTTTATATACTTCAAAAACGATTTTTCCTCAAAACTAGTTTTATTTATTTTTTGTGAGTAAATAATATAATAAATATTTTCCACTTGGAGAAAATTTATTTTAAAAAATTAACTTTATTTTTGGAATCAAGATGTTCAAATTTGGTAAATATGCCCCTTTTATTTTTGGTTATTATGAATATTAATCGTGGTATATATTTGTCACTTCGGTAAGGGTAAAATGAAAAAATAGGGTAAAAAATGGGACAAGGTCTCAAAATGAAACAAAAAACTTGAAATTATTTCATTTTTTCAAATATTTTTTTACTATAAACATCCCAAATTTTAATACATGGCCTTTTGGTTCAATTTTCGCTTGATAATGAAATTTAATTATTTTAAGTATAGAAAATTCCAAAAATGTCACTTTTTATTTTAATACCCTTAAATTCTTCACATATGGATAAAAATTGGAAATGTTGATTTCTAAATTATTATTTTAAATAATATTTTTTCTTCAGGGTAATTTATTTATAATTTTTAGTAATTGAATAATTACCATAAATACATAGGCAATTATAACATAATATTTATTCTATTTATAAAATATAAAATAAATGATTTTAAAAGTAATTTGGGTAAATTAAAATTCCCCATGAAATTGACAGATTAATATAACTTATTATGAATTTTTAAAGGTTTATATTCGAATTAAATTACCATTTTGATGTCTTTAATGTCAAATGAAATGAATAGTGCCAAAAAATGGAATTAATGACATTTTATGTTAAATAATATTTTACTAACTTATTTTAAAATCATAAAAAATATTTAAAGAGGACAATTATGATGATAAATGGTAAAAAAAATCATCCATTATCCATTTAGTTAATAATTTCTAACTTATAATTAAATTTACAAACCTTTAATATTGAAAAAGTAGTTACCACAGTTAAGGTTAAAATCGATTAATAAAGGTGTTAAACCAAAATATATATTTTAAAAGGATACAAATACCTGTATAAATTTAATTTGATGATGATATTCCAATATTATACTATTTTATTTGAATTTATGTCCATTTTTAAGCATTTGGATTGAGAATTAATTAATTATATTTTAATATTTTTTTTATTTCCAAGGGCGTCCTTTACCTCCCTTATAAAAGGACACCCCTTATACCTTTTCTTTATAGTAAATTAAGACATACATATAACGACCCATACTTTACATACATTGTTAGTACTTCAAAATTGAAGTACACTTATTACAACATATAACAAAACCATGAAAGGACCGTATAGGTATAGTGTCTTTAGAAACTGGGAAACATAAACAACTGGTTCATAAAGCATCTACACTGTCTTCTATTTATTTCATCATATCTATAGTCCCTTTTGGCATAACTTACTTAATAACCTTCTTCCTGGCCTGGGGAAAGAAAACACAAAAAAGGGTGAGCTCAAATGCTCAATAAGGGTAAACAAAAGAAATATCAATCACTTCATATTCATAAGAACATAACATTTTGGAAATCTTACCCTGCAAAAGAGATCATAATTTAATAACTTGGGATAAATAATGGAAGTGAAATGTAATCACAATAATCATAACTTAAAACATGAAGCTTTGTGGCATACACACATAATCATAAACCATACATCATAGCACAAACCATGTAAATAAAATGGGATTCTTAAACATCGTGACATCATAAAACAATTCATATAAGATAAAGGAATTCATACAAATAATTCCATCACAACATAATCAAATCAATGTTAAAATAGGGATATAAACAAAACCCTTTATTATTTTAGATGGAAAATAATTTTGATATAACACTTGAACTCCATTCTTGAGGAAAATTTCCTTTCTACTTCAAAAACACTTTTCCACTCTTAACATGTCATACAATTATAAACTAAAAGAAGTTGATTAAAAATAAACTTGAAAACATGTAAAGGAAGCTTCTTGGAAATAATGTTTTAAAAATCCATTCATGACGTATAAGTTAAAAAAACATTCTTCTCGTACTTTTGTCGGAAAAGTCAAAAAGTACCTCGTATGAAAAACGACAAAAGATTCCTTTCATATCTTTTACTAAAAACTTACCGAAGGGTAAAATTGGATTTAAAAAATTGTAGGTGGATGGAAATAATATTACATATTGAGGAAACATGGATGTGGATGATAAAATACACCCCAGTAAATTCCAAAGTATAAACAATCTCAGATAAAAATGAGATTGTGATATTTCCCTTACCTTAGGTCCGATTTGCTTCGTAAGTGTCCGAACCTCCTGTATAATGATTTAAATATTTTCATTGACTTATTCCAGAATCATACTCATTGTTATGATATCATATATGGTCATATTCTTAGCTTATTATTAATAATATTTCATTGCTACTTGTTATTCGGGTGTTTATTACTTTTTGTTCTTATGCGTGTTTTGTCGAATAAATTCTTATTCTTATTTTTAGGTTATAGATAACTCATTTCCAGAATGTTATTAGTGTAATATATATCATACTTATTCACTCAATTCATTTATGTAGTCATTATGCAATCAAAATCATGTAGAATGAGTCGCATCACATCATGGAGACGGTATTCCGTACGTACGCACGAGCGATGATATCGTTCCCATGATCGTGGAATTGTATTGGAGTGTATGTATACTATTTCAGAATCAATATAACTTTACAATAATCATATATATTTATTCTTTAAACCATTATACCCATACAAGTAAGGTGGTGGTGGAAAATAGATTACAGCATGGCGTGGAGACGGTATTCCGTACGTACGCACGCGCGGTGATTTCGTTTTCTGTAGGATGGATAGATGGCGAAATAAGGTTGTTTCATACTTATAATAACATATCAGTATATGAGTGATACTTATGTTATTAATTAATAATGAAACAACAAAATAATAAGAAGTGTAAGAATAAATAAAGTTGAAAGAATCGGTAACGGACATTACCTCTTTTTTGAAGCGCTTCTTTGAGACCTCCTTTTAGGGCACTAAATTTAGTCTTTGAAGAAGACCAGGAACTCTAGGATGTTTCTAGGGAAGTGGAGAGGAGAAATTATCAGGGGTTGGCCGAGCTTGAAGGCTCAATGTGGTGTGAGGAAGAGAGGGAGGAGGTGCCCTTTTATAAAGTAGGAGAGGGGCTCCTTTGGAAAAACTAAAAATATTATTTTATTATAAAGCCATATTCGGATTTAAATAGCTCCAAATTGATTTATTTAGAAGCTAAGGTGGGGATGGGTCGAAATCCTCTCATACAATAGAATTTGGACAAGTTTAGTTTATTATTTTAACCTTATCATTTAGATTTAACTTTAAGTTAGATAATTTTACTTTTACCGTGTCTTTTTGTGTTCTTACAATATAAGGTTAATCAACTCACTATAACAAGCCAAAAGAACCTCAAGTTGTTTATTATTAATATATATATCCTTATATAAGTCATTAGGTCGAACCGTATATTTTTAGGAATAAAATAACAATTAATAATATAATATTGTTTTTAAAAACTATTTTATGTCAATTTTGACACTATTTAGTAATTGATTTTTGTGAAAATTATAAAAGAATTATTAATTTGAAAAAAGATAATTAAGTCAATACTAACATGTCATAGTAACCTATAAAATTATTGTAATTCATAAAAAGTCTCAAATTACATTTATTTGGGTATTTATAACATCAATTATGTCAATATTTCATTAATAAGATAATTACTTCATCATATTTGTGTCATAAATAAATTCAATTATTTAATGTCTAAAAATTACAAATAAAATACCATTATGTAGGAAATCGTTTTATCTTCCTAATGAATATTTATAGTAGAATTTATCTCATGTATAACCCTATATTAAAAATTATTTACTTATTAAACTTTGATTTTAACTATTTTAACCCTTCTTTAAATAAATTAATAATAAATGTCCTAATCTAATCCAAGTGGGCCTAAATGGTCATATTTTATTCCTAAGGTTGTTTTTGGTCGAATTACACTTATCCAATAGAATTAAGACATGTGTTAGGGTAATAATAATATCATTTTTACTCTTAATTACCCTATTTACTTTTAACCGTGGTAATTAAACGTAAAAAGTTACTATTCACCAAAAATTATTTTCATCTCATTGAACCACATTTTACTTACTGACATCAACCATGTCTCTCTGATTTTTGAAATTCCACTCACAGAAGCGGTAAAATTAAGTTTTATGTAAATTTGAAAATTCTCCTAGGAGGTGGGTAAAAGACGGTGAAAAGTTCAATAAAAGTTTTATAAAATTACTCCAATGAATTACATTGAACTTATATAGGTATTATGTATCAATTTTGACCTAAAATAAATTTAAATAAAATAAATAATTATTTAAAAAAAATTCGGGTTTTAAATAGTAACCCAGTGTTTTCACTATTCATCAAAAATTGAAAGTTTCCAGAAAAATACCAGAATTTCACCCTAGGCTAATTTCGATATTCCGAATCCAAAAATGAAGTCCATTTTGAAAAATAAAATTTAAAAAATTTCAAAAAGTGGTTATTACTATTCATAACGGCTAGTTTTAATAATATTTTAATAGCATATCATTGTTTAGTGAAACTTGGTATTGCGTACGACGCAAGCTACCAAGGAAGGTCGCGATTGCGTGTAAAGCAAGACAAGATAGTGTTGTGCATAGTGAAAGATTCCTTTGATGATTTATATAAAATAAAAACAAAATATTTCTTATAAAAGTCTCGGGGGTTACATTCTACCCCCCTTAAAATGAATTTTGCCCTTGAAATTCGTCACTTGTAACAAACAGATGAGGATACCTCTCCCTCATCATATCCTCAAGCTCCAATGTAGCTTCTTATAATTGGTGGTTCCTCCATAAAACTTTCACCAAGCGAGTGGTCTTGTTCTGAAGGACTTTTTCAATACGATCGAGAATCTCTATCAGCTGTTCTTCATAAGAAAGATCTTGTTCCAACGGTACAACATCCGAGCTGAGTACATGTGAAGGATCAGGTATGTACTATCTCAGGAGAGATACATGGAACACATCGTGAACTTGAGAGAGATTCGGTGGAAGCACCAATCGGTAAGCTACCTTCCCAACACGATCCAGTATTTTGAAAGGCCCGATATACCTAGGGATCAGCTTTCCCTTCTTTCCAAATCTCATTACTCTCTTCCAAGGAGATATTCGTAAGAACACTTTATCACCCACTTAAAACTCTAAGTCTTTTCTTCGGTTGTCGGCATAACTTTTTTGTCAACTCTGAGCTGCTCTTATGTGTTGTTGAATAGATCGGCCTTTTCTACCATCTCATCAACAAGATCAGGTCCTAATAACTTTCTTTCCCCAACTTCATCCCAACAAGTTGGAGTCTTGCATTTCTTTCCATATAGAGCTTCATAAGGATCCATCTGAATACTAAAGTGAAAGCTATTATTATAAGAAAATTCCACCAAAGGTAGGTGTTGATCCCAGCCACCTTTTAAATCCATAGAGAAAGCTCTCAACATATCTTCTAGAGTTGGAATTGTCCTCTCAGACTGACCGTCTGTTTGAGGATGATAAACAGTGCTGAAATTCAACTCTGTATCTAGAGTATGCTGAAGTCTTCGCCAGAAATTTGAGGTAAACCTCGGATCCCGATCAGATATAATAGAAAGTGGTACTCCATGTAATCTTACCACTTCTTTTACATATATCCTGGCAAGCTGATCCAGAGGGAAATCCTCTCTAATAGAAATGAAGTGTGCAGACTTTGTAAGATGATCAACTATGATCCAGATAGCATTATTGCCTTTGGATGTTCTAGGAAGTCTTGTGACAAAGTCCATAGTGATGTTTTCCCATTTCCATTCAGGTATGGGTACTGGTTGTAACATCCCCTTAGACTTCTATCTCTCAGCTTTAACTTGCTGACAAACCAAGCATCGAGAGACATATCCAGCAACATCTCTTTTCATGCCATCCCACCAGAAGTACTCTTTCAGGTCCCTATACATCTTCGAGCTTCTAGGATGAATAGAGAATGAAGAACTATGAGCCTCATCCAGCAGCTCCTTCTTTAATTCGGGGATGGGAGGAACACAAACCCGATTCCTGAACTTTATTATCCCATCACAATCAAGGTTGAATTCAGGAACATTTCTCACCTTCTTTTGTAACTCTATATCTTCCTTCTGTGCCTATTTAATCTTAACATGTATAGATGGTTGAACATTCATTTGAGAAAGATACGATTTTCCCCTTTCATTATAATTCCAAGATCCATCCTTTGTAAATCCATAAATATTGGATCTTTTTTGATCCTCATCATGGATAAACTGGCATGGTCTTGTCGACTTAATGCATCTGCCACCTTGTTTGCTTTTCTAGGGTGGTAATGAATTGAGCAGTTATAATCCTTAATGTCACGACCCGTCCTCGGGGCCCGTGCCGTGACAACCCCAAGCCTTCCTTCCATAGTCCAGGGGCTGGCGACTAGCACCAAAGGCGTAAATCCCGATAATTGGGAAGGCATTGCCTTTATAAAAGTAAAGAAAACACCACCGAGTACAAGCGGAAGTAAAACACTAAGTACAAAGGGAAAGTGCTGAAAAGTAAATGGGACAGAATACAAACCCAACTGAAAGTACAACTAAAACTGAACAAAGTACAACAGAAAAAAAAAACAACAGTTGGAAGAAAGGAAGCAGCTCCTGGGTCGTCCTCCTCGGATCCTACCTGAAGGGTAGGTACAGATGGCGCAGCTCCTGGTCATCCACCAAGGATCCTACATGAAGGGTAGGTACAGATAGCCTCCTCAATGCTCTCACCCGTCAACCTCCTCCATGTGTCGTCTCGTCGTGTATTCCACCTCCGGGTACTGACTCGTTGTGTAGTCCACCTCCGGGTACCGTCCAGTCCTCGAACACTCGGCATCCGTCAGCACTGCCCATCGTCTGCAACCAACACAACGAGGTGCGGACATAGCCCGTGCAGGGGTGAGTATAACGATACTCAGTAGGGACCCCGATACCCTCAAGGTCTCACTAAAACCAACAAGGATAACCACAAAGAAGATCTCAACGGATAACCTCTACTTAGGTATATGCCCATTCATACACCTAAATTATCAAGTAACCCATCTCAATCATGAGGAAACACAAGGGTTGTGAAATCAATAGATAACCAATACCCATGTATATGCTCATACATATACCTAAGTTATCAAGTAACCCATCTCAATCATCAGGAAACACAAAGGTCATAGACTCAGCTCAAACCAGGATTTTTATTATCAAAACCATAACTGCTGAAGAGATCCGTCTCTGGAGTGTACAGTGGTCCTGTCACGACTCCGAGGTACTGCTCACTAACCTAAGATTGCTGAGGTACTGCTTCTGTCGAGTACTGTGGGCCTACTGCTACAACCAAGCACTTCCCACCATGGTTCTACCGCTACAACCAAGCGCTCCCCCTCATAGCCTCAAGAGGTACTCCTTCTGTTGAGTACCGCGGGTCTGCCGCTACAACCAAGCGCCCCTCCGCCGTGGGTCTGCCGCTACAACCAAGCACTCCCCCTCATAGCCTCCAGATGTACTCCTTCAGTTGAGTACCGCGGGTCTTCCACTACAACCAAGCGCTCCTTCGCCGTGGGTCTTCCGCTACAACCAAGCGCTACCCACTGGGATATTCGAAACACACCGAGTCGATCGGTCAAGCAGTCGTCAGGTCTCAGCCGGCTACACGGTCTCCATACTTCTCACGCTCGTCTCCGAGAGGGTCCGGTCCACGAGCTGATGGTTGATACTATAAGTATCACAAGGTTCCACGAAGAAGTATTTCAAAGGACCGCCTCATCACAGGGGTCTCAACGCAACAGACGGTGCGTCAATCGGACGCCCGGTCGATGAGTTACTAGCCTTTTCGTCCAAGGGGGCCGGTTGGTTTCATGTGCGAACCAACCCGGCCATATCTCAACTGTACCCCGAACTCCCATAGAGTATACTCAAAGGGACCGTTTCTCAACGTGATCACCAACTCCACTGACGGTTCGTCAAACTGACGTCCGGTCTGAAAGATAACAGCTTTTCCGTTCCAGGGGCCCGGTTGGATTTCGAGTACAATCCAACCCGGCCATTATCCAACAGAAACCAAAACACGGGAGAAGTATGCCAAAAGTTCCATCTCATCAAGAGTAATTCAACGAGATAGACGGTGCGTCAATCAGACGCCCGATCTGTGAGTTATTGGCTTTTTTGTTCCAGGGGCACGATTGGTTTCATGAGCGAACCAACCCGACTGCACTCCGACGACATCTAAACCTCGAGAGGAGTAAGCCAAAAGATCCGTCTCACATAGAGGAAATCAACAAAGTCGACGACACGTCAATCGGACGTCCGAAGCTCAAGATATGAGCGTTTCCGCTCCGAGGGCCCGGTTGGTTTTCTATCTGAACCAACCCAGCCGAACCGAAAGTGTTCTAAAACCTTGAGTTAGATATACCGAAACGACCACCTCAGTCCAAGGATCGCATCGCCGCTGACAGTGCATTTTTAGGAGGCCCGTAGCTCAAGATACGGGTAAAAGACCGAAAACTGTCCGAAGATGGGGGGTCTGGGCCCGGACCGACCCGGCCCGACCCCCCTAGGTCAGCCCGAACCGGGTCCGGGTCGGACCCGGTTCGTCGCGGCCCGGTCCGGCCAGGGCGCGACCTGGCCGGTCGGGCTGGCCTGGCTCGGCTCGGCTGAGTGGCCGAGCGAAGGAGCCACGGGGCGCTGCCCCCGCCGGAAGATGGTGCCGCGGCCCCGCATGGGGCCGCGCTAGAGTCAGCGGACATGACATTTTTCCACGCCCCGTCTGCGCCGAAGCTCCTCCCGGGTCCCGTTCTTCACTGCGGAAGCAACAGATCGTCCCTGCGGCATGTTTTGTCACCGCCCGCCAATCCGCGCATCAACAAACTACGGAGGGTTGTCGGGCCGTGTTTGTTTGGCCCGCACCCTCCGCGTTAGATGATAACAGTCGGGAGAAAATAAAATATCATATGAAAACGTAACAAGATACAATTTTAATAATTTAAAATTGTACTTTTGATCCGGGTTCATTGTTTTGAAAGGAAACAACCACGGAATAAAATTATTCTTTCACAAACAAAACCCCTACTGATTTCCCGAAATCAAGAATACTCATCCCATAACCAAACTTCTCGCGGATCAACTTAATATTGAGTTGATCTGAGTTCTTTATTTTCAAAAGGAAGCATCCGAGGAAAAAGGGTATTATTATCCTCAATTAAAAACCCTACCTCAGCATCGTCGAATGAGAGTTCTTCGCGGAATCGGCTGTCGCAGAACAAGAGGATTGTTGTGTTGCGGAAGGGCGTCGCGTCGTCGCGGAAAGGCGTCGCGTCGTCGCGGAAAGGTTTCGCGTCGACGATCTCGAACAGATGTTCAAAGATTTTCTGCAGAAGAAGGAACATCACAGAAGAACATCGCGAGAGGAGAGTCGTCGGCGTCACGTCGTCGATCTCCGGGGGGTTTGGCGTTCTTCGCCGCCCTTCGTCGGAGGTCGGCGTTCTTCGCGTTCTTCACGAAGGAGGATGAAGATCTTTAGAGATTCTCCAAAGGTTAACACAACCACCAGATAATAAAATAAGTCCTCATCTTATTTTATTATCAACTAAAGAATTTGAAAAACAAAGGTAAGTAACGAGCAATTAATTCAAAGAATTAATTGTAAAAATTAACTGCCCAATTAAATAGAGGCATTTAGAAAAAAAAGAAATGTGTCGGTTGACTTCATTTATTAGGGGGGTGCGGGTGCGTTACTTAAGAAGAAAAGAAACGGTGGAGCTTGTGTGGGTCCCACCTCACAAATATCCTACAAAGTGGGTAGGATATTTTGAATTTCACCCTATCCGCTTCAACCCAACTTAAGTAGCTTAAAGTGGTCTTTAAGCGGCTTTAAGTGAAATGAAATAAAATTGTCGTACAACTTTATTTTATTTCTTAACTTAAACCCCAAAAATTAAAAACCACAACCGAGAAAACACAACACCGGAAAAGGTGTTTCTAAGCAAATACCGGCGCTGCGATTCCATCAGTGCCCTCAGAATTCAATTCCGAGCACCGGTTCAAAAGTTAGCAAAACCCGCTCGTTCGTTCACTGAACGTACCCGAGCCAAACTTCGGAAATTGATTCCGGGCACACCGGGCCTCGAAATCAGGCGCCGTCAGAAATTGTGTTCTTGTAAAATCCCAAAGAAAATGAGAAAAAAAAAATTCTCTTGAATCTTAGTGGTATTTAAACTTAATTAGCTCCAACCATCTTATTTGGCACATATTCAGATCCTTATGTGTGAAAATATACTTTAAACTTTTATGATCAGTATAAATGTCACACCTTTATCCATAAAGATAATGCCTCCAAATATTTAATGCAAAGATTACCACAGCTAACTCCAAATCACGAGTTGGGTAATTTTGCTTATGGATTTTCAACTGTCGTGAGGCATAAGCTATCACCATATCATTTTGCATAAGAGAACACCCCAATCACTTCTTGGATGCATCACTGTAGATCACAAACCTTTCTCCACTACAAGGAAGTGTGAGCACAGGTGCACTGGATAACTTTCTTTTCAACTCCTTGAAATTATCTTCACATTCCTCCGTCCAAACAAACTTAAGTCCTTTCCGAGTCAACCTGGTGAGTGTATTAGATAACCGTGAAAAATCGTTCACAAACGTCAATAATATCCAGCCAAACCAAGAAAACTTCGGATCTCAATTACTGTTGTTGGTCTCGAACATCTTTCGATAACCTCTGTTTTTTCTGGATCCACAGATATCCTCTCTTTTGAGATTATGTGACCCAAAAATGAAACTTTTTGAATCCAGAATTCACACTTGGTAAATTTGGCATAAAGCTTCTCCTTTCTCAGGGTCTTCAATATAATTCTCAAGTGATCTTCATGTTCTTCATTGCTCTTTGAATATACAAGAATATCGTCTATAAAGACTACCACAAACTGATCAAGATAGTATCTAAAGACTCTATTCATTAGATCCATGAAGATAACATGGTAATTAGTAAGACCAAATGGAATCACTATAAATTCATAGTGTCCATACCTTGTACGGAAATCCGTCTTTGGCATATCCTCCCTTTTGAGCCTTAATTCATGATACCCTGAAAGAAGATCAATCTTGGAAAAGTATTGAGCTCCGCGTAGTTGGTCAAATAAGTCATCAATGCGCAGGAGAGGATATTTGTTCTTGATAGTGATCTTGTTAAGTTTTCGATAATCAATGCAGAGTCTCATTGATCCATCTTTCTTCTTAACAAACAGAATAGGTGCTCCCCAAGGTGACACACTAGGGAGTATGAGCCCCTTATGAAGATTCTCTTGGAGTTGCTTCTTCAATTCCTGCAACTCAATTGGGGCCATTATATAAGGTGTCTTTGAAATAGGTAAAGCACCCGATACGAGTTCTATTGAAAACTCAACTTCACGATTTGGTGGAAGACCCAGAAATTCCTCTGGAAAGACATCATCAAACTCCCATATAATGGGAATATTCTTAATCATGAGTTTCTCACCAACCATTTGAGATAAATAACCTTCATTTAGTGGAATCAAGACCCATAAGATGGAAGAAATTTCCACTGGAAGGTTATGTTCATCCTTTCATCGATAGATGATCAAAGATTGATCTGGAATATGAAATGTGACTTCCCTTCTTTGGAAATTGATATGAGCTCCATATAGAGAAATCCAACCCATGCCAAGAATTACATCAAATTCTAATATAGGAAGGATCACAAGATTTTCAGGAAGCACTTTACCACAAACTTCAATAGGAGAGAATTATAAACTTTTGATGCGACTGTTGTGCCATTAGGGGTTGTCACAGCTAACTCAACATCTAATTGTTGAGGTAATACGATGATACCCTTAGAAAATTATTCTGAAATAAAGCAGTGGGTGGATCCAGAATCAAATAAATCATTTTCTACTTTAGAGTGGATGGTAAGTGTACCTTTCACCACTTCGTTATCGTACTCCACATCGCTTATAGAAATTGCATGTGACTTTCCTTTGTCTTTATCCTTAAGAGTTTGTTGACGTCGATCATCATCAACAATCCTTGGATTAGGGCATTGATTGGCATAATGCCCCATTTCCTTTCACTTGTAACATTGAAGTGTAGGAGGTGCACTATGTGTAGCCTTTTCATTGTTCACATCACTAGACATCTTCTTCCCATCATTGCGACATTCAAATGCCCGACGACCTTCCTTTCCACATTTGAAACATTTACTTGTCCCTTTAAGACAACTCCCTCCATGTTTCTTTCCACACTTTGAGAACAAGGGAAAACTCATCTTCTTTTCAGTGTGCTCTTTAGATTTTCCATTGAATTCTATTTTCCTCTTCTTATCAAACCCATATGACTGATGGGTTACTCCAATCTCCATCTCAACTTTCAGAGCACATCGAACGATTTCCTCGTAGCTATTAAAGTCTCTTATGGATAACGCCATTTGAAGACTTGGTTTTAATCCACTAAAGAATTGATCGATCTTACTCTTAGGTTAGATAATAATACCAGAAGCGTACCTTGCAAGTCTTGTAAAATTTGCTTTGTAGGTACCAACAGATTCACCATCCTTTTGCTTTAGTTCAAGAAACTCCTTCTCCATCTTTGTTCGAAGAATAGGAGGGATGTACTTATTGAAAAATAAGTTCTTGAACTCGTCCCATTCCATGGACTCAATTTCATCTCTTGGACTCATATTCTTGATATGATTCCACCATTGATCAGCATCACCTTCCAAACGATACACTGCTATGATGACTTTATCATGTTCAGAACATTAAAGAACTGAAAATATCTTTTCAGTAGTACTGATCCATTTTTCAGTAACTAATGGTTTAGTTGACCCACTGAATGAAGGTGTACGCTGTCTCATGAAGGATTAAACAGAATCTTTCTCCTTCCTTTGCTCGTTTGGAAGTCCTGCATGATTCATAGCTTGAGAAAGTTGTGTGAGCATGGCTACAAGATTTTTTATTCCAGATCCCATAACGTTTGTTTTCTCGGGGGGACAATCATTGCATTTCCCGTCGCATTACGCATTAACACGGTTCCTTCGGGTTCCATGCATTGACTAAAACCAAGAAGAATAGTGTGAGCAACACTAATTATAATAGGAAAACCACATAATCAAGAATAAAACTTCACACTTAAGGTCTTACCATAGGTTATTCATGGCCATTTCTAAAACACTAATATTGTGTTCTATGCTTAGACTTATCCTTAGGGTTCTTACTAAGGCTTTCACATCCTAGTTTCCAAAGGTTGACTATACCTTTCCTCTGATACCAATTATAACGACCCATACTTTAAATACATTTTTAGTACTTCAAAATTGAAGTACACTTATTACAACATATAACAAAACAATGAAAGGACCATATATGTATAGTGTCTTTAGAAACTGGGAAACATAAACAACTAGTTCATAAAGAGTCTACACTGTCTCCCATTTATTTCAGCATATCTATAGTCCCTTTTGGCATATCTTACTTAATAACCTTCTTCCCGACCTGGAGAAAGAAAACATAAAAAAGGGTGATCTCAAATGCTCAGTAAGGGTAAACAAAAGAAATATCAATCACATCATATTCATAAGAACATAACATTTTAGAAATATTACCCTGCAAAAGAGATCATACTTTCATAACATGGGATAAATCATGGCAGTGAGATGTAATCACAACAATCATAACTTAAAACATGAAGCTTCGTGACATACACACATAATCATAAACCATACATCATAGCATAACCAATGTAATAAAAATGGGATTCTTAAACATCGTGACATCATAAAACAATTCATATAAGATAAAGGAATTCATAAAAATAATTCCATCACAACATAAAAAAATCAATGTAAAAATAGGGATAGAAACAGAACCCTTTATTATCTTAGATGGAAAATAATTTTGATAAAACACTTGAACTCCATTCTTTAGGAAAATATCCTTTCTACTTCAAAAACACTTTTCCTTTCTTAACATGTCATACAATTATAAAATAAAAGAAGTAGATTAAAAATAAACTTGAAAACTTGTAAAGGAAGCTTCTTGGAAATAATGTTTTAAAAATCCATTCATGTCGTATAAGTTAAAAAAACATTCTTCTCGTACTTTTGTCAGAAAAGTCAAAAAGTACCTCGTACGAAAAATGACAAAAGATTCCTTTCATATCTTTTACTAAAAACTCACCGAAGGGTAAAATTGGATTTAAACAATTGTATTTGGATGGAAATAATATTACATATTGAGGAAACATGGATGTGGATGATAAAATACACCCTAGTAAATTCCAAAGTATAAACAATCTCGGATTAAAATGAAATTGTGATATTTCCCTTACCTTAGGTCTGATTTGCTTCGTAAGTGTCCGAACCTCCTGTATAATGATTTAAATAATGTCATTGACTTATTCCAGAATCATACTCATTGTTATGATATCATATATGGTCATATTTTTAGCTTATTATTAGTAGTATTTCATTGCTACTTGTTATTCAGGTGTTTATTACTTTTTGTTCTTATGCGTGTTTTGTCGAATAAATTCTTATTATTCTTTTTAATTTATAGATACCTCATTTCCAGAATGGTATTAGTGTAATATATATCATATTTATTCCCTCAATTCATTTATGTAGTCATTATGCAATGAAAATCATGTAGAACGAGTCACATCACATCGTGGAGACGGTATTCCGTACGTACGAATGAGCGATGATATCGTTCCCATGATCGTGGAATTGTATTGGAGTGTATGTATACTATTTCAGAATCAAAATAACTTTAAAATAATCACATATATTCATTCTTTACACCATTATAACCATCCAAGTAAGGTGGTGGTGGAAAATAGATTACACCACGGCGTGGAGACAATATTCCGTACGTACGCACGCGCGGTGATTTCATTTTCCATAGGATGGATAGATGGTTAAATAGGGTTGTTTCATAATTATAATAACATATCAGTATATTAGTGATAATTATGTTATTAATTCATAATGAAACAACTAAATAAGAATAAGTGGAAGAAGAAATAAAGTTGAAATAATCAGTAATGGACATTACCTCTTCTTTGAAGCGCTTCTTTGAGACCTCCTTTTAGGGCACTAAAATTGGTCTTTGAAGAAGACCAGGACATCTAGGATGTTTCTAGGGAAGTGTAGAGGAGAAATTGGCAGGGGTTGGCCGAGATTTAAGGCTCAAAGTGGTGTGAGTAAGAGAGGGAGGAGGTGGCCTTTTATAAGGGAGGAGAGAGGCTCCTTTGGAAAAACTAAAAATATTATTTTATTAAAAATCCATATTCAGTTTTAAATAGATCCAAATTGATTTATTTCTAAGCCAAGGTGGGGATGGGTCTAAATCCTCTCATCCAATAGAATTTGGACAAGTTTACTCTACTATTTTAACCTTATCATTTAGATTTAACTTTAAGTTAGATAATTTTACTTTTACTGTGTCTTTTTTTGTTCTTACACTATAAGGTTAATAAACTTACTATAACAAGCCATAAGAACCCCAAGTTGTTTATTATTAATATATATAACTTTATATAAGTCATTTGGCCGAACCTTAGATTTTTAGGAATAAAGTAAAAATTAATAATATAATATTTGTTTTAAAAACTATTTTATGTCAATTTTGACACTATTTACTAATTGATTTTTGTGAAAATCATAAAAGAATGATTGATTAGAAAAAAGTTAATTAAGTCAATAATAACATGGCATATTAACCTAGAAAATTAGTTTAATTCATTAAAAGTCTCAAATTACATTTATGTGGGTATTTATAACATCAATTATGTCAATAATTCATTAATAAGATAATTACTGCATCATCTTTCTGTCATAAATAAATTATATTAATTAATGTCTAAAAATTAAAAATAAAATACCATTATGTAGGAAATCTATGTAGATTTATAATGAATATTTATATTAGAATCTATCTCATGTATAACCCTATATTATAAATTATTTACTTATTAAACTTTGATTTTAACTATTTTAACGCTTCTTTAAATAAACTAATAATAAATGTCCTAATATAATCCAAGTGGGCCTAAATGGTCATATTTTATTCCTAAGGTTGTTTTTGGTCGAATTACACTTATCTAATAGAATTAGGACATGTGTTAGGGTAATAATAATATCAATTTTACTCTTAATTACCCTATTTACTTTTAATCGTGGTAAATAAAAGTAAAAAGTTACTATTCACCAAAAAATATTTTCTTCTCATTGAACCACATTTTACTTACTGACATCAACCGTACCTCTTGGGTTTTTGAAATTCCACTCACAGAAGTGGTAAAATTAGGTTTTATGTAAATTTGCAAATTCTCCTAGGAGGTGGGTAAAAGACGGTGAAAAGTTCAATAAAATTTTTATAAAATTACTCCAATGAATTACATTGAACTTATATAAGTATTATGTATCAATTTTGACCTAAAATAAATTTAAATAAAATAAATAATTATTTAAATAAAAATCCAGTTTTTAAATAGTAACCTAGTGTTTTCACTATTCATCAAAAATTGAAAGTTTCCAGAAAAATACCAAAATTTCACCCAAGGCTAATTTCAATATTCAGAATCCAAAAACGAAGTCTATTTTGAAAAATAAAATTTAAAAAATTTCAAAAAGTGGTTATTACTATTCATAACGGCTAGTTTTAATAATATTTTAATAGCATATCGTTGTTTAGTGAAACACGGTATTGCGTACGACGCAAGCAACCAAGGAAGGTCGTGATTGCGTGTAAAGTAAGACAAGCTAGTGTTGTGTGTAGTGAAAGATTCCTTTGATGATTTATATAAAATAAAAACAAAATATTTCTTATAAAAGTCTCGGGTGTTACAATACAACTCAACCAAACCCTACCAAATTTTCTTCTAAAATTCCCTATCCATTAATTATAAGTTCTATACTTCTTAAAAGCCTATGAAAGTGTTATTATGAAGGGATATAAATAAGATATATCAAATAATAGGTAATAATCTTACACGACCTATTTAAATTTATTTATTATTATACCTTCTATAAATATATAGTATTAATTATAAAATAAAAAATTCATTATAAAAAATATAATAATATTTTATTTTGATTTTGAAACCCCAATATCCACCTTATATTCTATCAAATGGGAAGTGAAAGTATCATTCGTTCGTACGTGTGGACTACCACCTCCACATATCAATACAATTCACCATCATACAAGAATGATTATTTTTATGGGTTTAATGTTTATATATTATATATAATATATAATTATTATTATGTAATTATAATATCATATCTACCATCATACCTTCATATACATTGGAAAATGATAACGTCATTCATGCATAGTGTGGACTATCACCTCTATGAAGTGATGTGATTCTTTTTTTGATTCTTATTTACATTGATGATAATAAGGATTGGTCTAATAATTATATATTATTTATATGATATAAAAATTATTCTAAAAATGGGAATGTTTATTTAACCTTATTTTATTTTAGCTATCGAAAAGAAAAATCAATGTCAAGCGTACATATGACCTACCGTTTTCATGAAAAGTGTAATTCATTTTTCTATATATACCTTTTATGGATGAATGTGCATAATATATATGATATTTATATCATGATTAAAGATATTTAGATTATGGAACCATGATCAAAGTACAAGTACTGGTACTCCCTAAATAAAACTCTAATAAAAAATGAAACTGTTAACAACCAGAAACAATGAATTTAGCAAGGAATTAATAATAAATGGGTGTTGGAATGTTTTAAAAGAATCATATATATAATTATAAGTATATATATGGTTGTGGTATATAATTATAATATTTATAAAATTTTTATATAGGAGGTTAAAACCATTTATGAGTAAAGTTAATCTAGACGTAAGAGATTTATTTTCCAATCACATTTTATTTCAGGATTGTTTATGTTTGAATTTCCATTGAGAAAAATTATCTGATACTTATCAGATAAAACCCTTTAACTTTATTCAAATCTTTTTATAAACTTAATGTTCATGCAATAGTACCATTTTAATCTCTTGGGTTCCTAAAAATATCATGATTTTTTAACAAAATAATTTTATTCACTATTTAGTTAGAAATCTTTTTCTTCCATGTCTTTTTTTTCTAAAAATTCTTTAATTTTTTTAATATTACCCTATAATTTTTAAAATTTATTTTTTAAGCATGATTGAAATTTTTAAAAATTTATTAAAAAAAATTTATTTTTATTTTATGAATAAGGTACTTTTGAATTTTTATTGAAAATGTAAATGAAATATTTTTTTTAACGTACACGTCTTGAATAGAATTTACACCATCAAGACCAATAAGTTCTATGAAGTTTCCTTTACAAGTTTCAACAGTTATATTAAAAAAAATTTTTATTTAATATTTGTGATTTTTTTAGATTTTAATAATTTATTTTTAATTGAAAGGGTAGATTCCCAAAGAAATGTTCCAGTGATATTTTAAAGTAATTTTCAACTATGAATACACCCATTAATGTTACTAGAGATTTGATCCAATGATACCATATTTATTATTTATTTGGAGGTTCTATGATATTAAATTATTAATTTTATATATTATTTATTCAATATGAATAATTATTGTTTTGTAAATCATTTTTAGAATGAATTGTATTGATCATTAAAAATACGAGGAATGAATATGACATGAAAGTGATTGGTGTTTCTTGATTACAGATTTCCCCTCGATGTATCGATAAGTTTGATGATAAAATAATTTTTTTTCATGATTTATATGATGATGTTTAAGATAATTTCATAATATTTAGGTATTTATTGTATGACTTCTTATACAATGATAATGTATTATTGAGAGGCCTTAATTAAGATATAATGTCTTGATTGAGGGGATTTTATTGTTAGATACATGGTTTTCATGGAAGAGGGGCCCTGATCTTGAATGTCTATAATAATTCACTTTCTTTATTAAGAATTCAGTTTTTATTATCCATGTATTACTTATGTTGATATTAGCCATGGATTCTCATTGAACTCAAGATCTTGATTGAATGAAAAGTGTTTTGACTATGCACTATGGCATGTGAATTATTTTTTATTTACTCAAGATATATTTTACTATACAAAAATATTATGAAGCATGTGATATCACCCTTTATTTATTTCTTTTACCCATGATATAAAGATGATTATTATGAATGATATCATAGATGAAGGAATATTTTTTATGTTATGTTTTTATATTTCCAATGTAATATAGGAATCATGTATGTATATAGTTTACCAAGACTACTAAACTATTCATAATTTTGGGATGCGTTGTCTTGTATATAGTTCCTATTTAATAAAGTAACTCTACTCTGGGATACTAGAGTTAGGGTCTTTACATATGGTATTATCCAAAGTTTAGTATAAACCTTGGGGTATAGATTTTAAATGAACATAGATAATATGAGAATTATGATAATCTCGTATAGTAATTGAGAACTATTAACATATATTTTTTTTAATTTATTTCTCAATATTCAAGATAATTATTAGCTAACTTAGTGTGTTACATTTTTTAGTGATGTTTCTTAATGAAATATCTGGAATCAACACTCATAGTCAATGTATAGATTTCCCTTCTAAGTAAGCGAATATGGTTGGTGTTGGGACGGAGTAGATCATATATATATTAGGGAAGTTCACTTAGGTAATGATGAATAAAATTATCCATATGGAACAAAATTTTGTTCCACAACGTGATTCAATTATGTTGTATTACTTCATGTGACAAAAGACTCCATATTTTATTGGAACTAATAATTAAATAGTAACTGAATAATGGATTAAACCCCTCAAAAAAATATTCCAATATTTGGGAAGTAATTAAAGTTAAAAATTTATTATGGAAGTTTATTATTAGTGAGGATATACTAATCAATAGTGGTAAATAATCTAGAATACTAAAGTGGTTGATGAAACAAAAATAATGGAATTGAGAACCTTAAAAGTAATATTCTTTGATTAATACTTTCCTCACGAGGAAAAGGTTGATATTGATAGAAAATTTGTAATTCTAAGACAAAAGTAAGAGTAAAGTATTGATAAGTATGATGAAAACATTAAAATATCCTAAAGTCATTATATGGACTATATTTACAATCTGGAAATTAAAATTGACCATTTCATTGAAGATTTTAAGAAAAGAATTAAAAGGGAACTGGTATCTTAAAGGTTTTCATCATATGATGGTATGATATCAAGTGGTATCATAATAGAGAAAGAATTATCAAAGTCATATATTTTCAAATGAAATCAAAAGAATAATAGTAATATTGAATTCCAAGAAAAAATAAATGGTGTGAATGAAAATAAAGGAAGGATGAAGCTTCCCAAATGAGATAATTATGTAATTAAACACTAAGGTAGTTGATTAATGGGAACATGAGTTTTTTATGTGTAGATAAAGGGGTCATGTGGATTTTAAGTGTATGGAAAATAAATAAACCACCAATATCCAATGATTAAACTCTAATGATATGGGGAATTAGTAGGAATCTTGATATCGAGTAGTTTCTATTAAGATAAACTATTACCTAGTTGAAAACATGGTTGTTTTACTTATGTTTGGCTTTGAAATAATCATGATTTTTGAGGTTTATTTAGTTTTTTGGGTTTAGGAAATTTTATATGATGCATAAAATAATATAGGGAACTGATATTCAAATAAAATATTATTCTTTTACCTTTATTTTTAATGAATTTTTGGTATTTTCACCCATTAATGATTTATGGTTTTGTAGCCATAAAATTTATCATTACCATGTTATATATCACTCCCTATTAATATAATGATGTTAGTTTTCTCCTCTATGTCTATATTTACATTACAACCCAATTATGTGTTAGTTTAGGTAACCTTTACATTTTCACATCCCCTTTTACAAAGGAAGTTTGTCTATCGCTTTGTACGATATGGGTTTTTAACAAAGTTATTTTCAAAATTCGAACCATTTTTTTACCAAAATAGAAATTGTGAGGGTGAAATGTTTTTAAGGGTTTTATAATTTAACACCCATAAATTTCATTATATATTAATAAATTTTAATTTATTTCAATAGATTGCGATACACACAACCTCAAGTCTAAATAAACCATAATATAGTATAATTTTATAACCTAGAAACTAAATTAGAAGAGGGAATATGAAGAACCAAAAATTGAAAATTATGTATAGAGGTTTTAGATAATGAAACTATATTGATAAATAAACACTCACTTTTTAGAAAAGTCTTTGTATGCTTCAAAAATACATTTGTCCTAAAAATGATTTTATTGATTTTTGTGAGTGAATAATATATAAATTTTGTGCCACTTTAAAATTATCATTTGAAAAAAATGAACTTTATTTTGGGAACTATGAGGTTCAAATTTGATAAATAGGGCCCTTTTATTTTTTTCATTATAAATTGCAACTTCATAAATATTTGTTACCACAGTAAGACAAAATGAGAAACAAAGGATTAAAACCATGTGATAAGATCTCAAAATCATCAAAAAGCTTTCATTTTTTTAATTTTATGGAATATATTCAACCATAGACATCCCAAATTCAAATTTATTGTGTTGTTTTTGCAATTTTTCCTTGATAATGAAATTTATATCATTTTAAGTAAAGAAAATTCCAAAATGTCACCCTCTTAAATTTAAAATCTTTAAATTTATTACATAAGGATAATTAGAGGGTAAATTTGGTTCTAAATGTTAATTTTGAATTATAATAACCTTTTTATCATGGTATTTTATTTATAATTTTTAGTTATTTAATAATTATCTTAAATGTTTACATAATGATGAATCATTATTGATTAAATTAATAGAAAAATTAAATAAAGGATTTTGAAAGTAATATAGTTTGGGTGAATTATAATTCCCAATGAATTTTACATATGAATATAACATATTAGTTAAATTTTATTAGTTTATATTTAAATTAAATTACTATATTAATGTCTTTAGAGTCAAATTAAATTAATAGTGTAAAAAATAAATTAATGTTATTTTATGTTAAATAATATTTTATTAAATAATTTAAAAACAATAAAAATATTTCAAAAGGACCAACATGATTATAAATGGTCTACATTATCACTCCTTGTCTATTTATGAGCTAATTTTTAACTTATAAGTAAAATTATAACCCTTTAATATTGAAAAAGTCAGTATCGAAGTTATTGTCAAAATCGATTAAAAGAGGGGGTAAACCAAAATATAATGTTTATAATGACACCAAAACCTATATAAATTTCATTTTATGTGGATATTGAAACCTTAGCCTCTATTTATTCAATTAAGTATCCCTTTTTAAGCATTTTTAATGAGAATTACTTAATTATATTTTAATATTTTTATTAATTCGAAGTGTATCCTTTCTATTGATTATAAATGGACACCCCTTCCTATTTTTCAATACACAGATTTGATCTATCTAGCTCAAAAAACCTACGTAGTTCTCTTCTCAGCTTCTCTAGAAACAAAGTAGATGTGATAGTCTTATTAAAATACTAATTAAAGGGTCCTTAAAAGGGATCTAAAGAATGAATACCGAAGAGGATATAATTTTAATACCAGAACTATTTTAATTTTATTATTATTTTACCTACTATAAATAATTGGTATTCATCATAAATGTAACACTCATAAATTTTAAAAATAATACTATGTTTGAAAGTGTATATGACACACAACATCAGGCTTAAACGAATGATGATATATTATTTTAATCATTATAACCAAGCCACTGAATTAGTGGGTATAAATAAGAATAATGAAATTGTGAAATTTATATAAATATTATAATCAACAAAAATTTATTTATTTATTTTTATAAAATAAGAAATCAAATTTTAATAATGTTATTTTATGCTTCAAAAATATATTTTCTTCAAAAATCATTTTATTTATTTTTATAAGCGAATATTATAATTAATTTTTTGAACTTTTAAAAAAAATTTTGGAAAAAATGGATATCAATTTTTTACTTTTAATATTATAATATCAAAATTAACTTAGAATATAATTTTGATATTTTTCAAAAAATGTTGATTTTTTACTGCATAGCGAAAAATATCATTTTTTTTAAAAAATTGTGTTGAAATTATAATTATAATCATAATTTTATATTAAATTAAAATAATCATCAACTATATATAAATAAAATAATTAATTACATTGGAATTAGTTTTATTCATGATTTTTGGTATATGCTCATTATTGGGCTTAATAATAGATTTGTTTAAAAAGGGTTTATCATTATATTTTATGCATTTATATTAAAATTTATTTATTTAATTTAGAGTAATTTTATTTAATGAAATTTAATTAATTTCTGGATTTATCAAGTCAAATTCATCCTAGGATGAAATTTGGATATTTTTCAAAAGAATTTGACTTTTTTATGAATAGTAAAAAATACAGTTTTTATGAAATATGATATCTTGTATGATATCTCCAAGACATAAATATGATATAAAAATTTATTAAACTTATTTAAATAATAATACATTATAATATAATAAAAATATAAATCAAGAATAATTCAAATACTACAAATATAATTTTATTTCATGATAAACATAAAAAACATTTTCAGTGGTGACGCAGTGCTTGAAAGACAATAGAATAGTCAAATTTGGATTCCTAAAGAAAATATTTGATAATGGAGAAGTATTTTAATAAAATTTTGTTAATTAATAAGTATTATTTATATTTTTTAGATATAATCTGATTTTATAGTTATATAACAAGTGACTTGTCCAAATTCTCGTGCAATGCTTGCACAAGGCTAAAATAATTTAAAATTAAATATTAAATAAGTTGTCATGACATATATGTGAGTAAATATAAATATCTAAAGAATATAAATTATTTTCATGAAATTAATTTATTAATTTTTATGATTGTAATTTATTTTTAATTTTTGGTGTTGAAATAATTACCTTAAATGTTTATGTTATGCGAACAAAATCCTTGGGCAAACAAATAAAAATTCAAGTAAAAGATTTTAAAAAATCTAAAAGTATTTTTTTGGGGTGAGTTATAGTATACCATGAACTTTATAGAAAAATATAACTTATTAGGGATTTTTAACACTTTATCTTTGATTATCATTTTTTCATGTAATTTAAAAAGTCAAATTAAATGAGTATTTAAAAAAATGAAAAAAATGATATTTTATAGTATACAATATTTAATTAAATTAAAATTAAAATAAATAATATATTCAAAAAAATGAATTAAATATGGTTTAGGATATCAGCTATGTTCCATATATGGGTCATTTTTCCTTTTAATGTAACTTTCTTGACCCTTAAAGAGTAAAAATCATTGATGTCACTCTAATTGTCAAAAGGGTTAACGAGAGGTTAAAATAAAGATATAACGGTAAAAAACTAATATAAACTTGTAATATTTTTATTGGATGATATTTTTTGACATATTATAATCCAATGTTCTAAATATATCAATTTTGATCCATTTTCCTTGAAAATTAATTTATATTAATTTAATATTTTTGGAAGTTCTAAGAGTGCCCCTCACCTCACTCATAAAAGGGAAAATCCCCTGTTATATTACACAAAACATTTAATCTCTATATATTTGATAATAAATACCCAAATAACTTCCTAAAATCTATACTAATTTTTCATAGTTATTGTTTTAGGTATAATTCCGTTCTTAGAGGGATTAAGGTGTAAAAAAAAGAAGGTTGTTGTAAGTGGTATTTATTTTAACCGAACATTTTTGTTTTACCTATTCTTATACCACCATAAAATCTTATTAATAAAATATTGAATAATAATAAAATTAAATTACATATATTCAAGTTTTATTATGTTAATTTAATAACCTATATCCATCTATTCTTCTATCATTTTTGTGTATGGTGGACTACCGCCTCACAAACTAATGTAATTAATTTTCCATCAACGCCTCTCACAGATGGTAATAACGATGGATTTAAAGTATTTATATGTTATTAATGAAATAATAATAATTATTTTAATTCAATATATTATATATTTTCTTACCATTTTTTCATTTAAAAATTATAACCTCGTTCATGTGTAAGTGTTGATTACCACCTCCATGAAACGATGTGATTCGTTTTTCCTCACCAAATCACATGGATGGTATATATAAGTTTATTTAAAGAAAAATAATAATATTTATGATATAATACTAACTATTTAATGACAAAATAATACTTAATTTATTTTCCCAATCTTATTTCAAAATTATAAATGTTACTCATGCGTACGTACAACCTATCGTCTTCATGATTATAACACAATTCATTTTTTCATAACCATATTTTAAGGTTTTTTTGAAAGAAAAATTGATATATAATAATGATAATTATTTTAGGGTAATTAATATATAGATGATTGAATAATGACGTTCTTGATCACAATCATATTACCAAATTCATTTTGGACATACGAGTTTAGTATCATTGAAACATCCAATGTGAATTTAGTTGATTAAATAATTGTATATAATATGGTAATAAATAAAATAAAAGGAAATATATTGTTGAAAAAGTCTATTAAGAAAGAAAATTGTGAACATAAATTTATTATTCATGAAGATAAATAATGTAAGTGATTATTTAGACTCATGGTAAGGGATCCTTTACATTAAAAACATCTTTTTAAATGTTTTAAAGATTTATTTATTAAATATTTTAGTTTTATGTCCATATTATTAAAATTATTTTATGAATGTATTTATATGGAAATAAATGAGTTAAAAATGATTTTTTTTTATTTTTTTTACTTTAATTCATTTTTTTTTTCAAAATGAATCTTTTTAAAAAAAATTATTTGGAATTTTTTAGCCAAAGGAAAACAAGAATGTTCTTTCATAAAGTATACATGATGAAAACTTTTCCCATTAATGAAACTATTATTTGATATTTGGATTCCCTTAAAATATTTCATGTTTTATTCAATGAAAAAGGATCAATCCCTTGGTTCAAATTATTTTCAAAATGGGTTTTAAAAGGAATAGATATTTGGATATCTGAAATTTGTTTCCTCATGGGTGAAAATAATATTTTTAACCATGATTTCATGCGTTATGATAATGTTATGCTTCTTGGGAATTTTTTATGATTATAGGTGGATCTGTTATAAACTATGGAATTGTGGTTATATTATTAACCAATAATGGATGGGTCCATTATTTCCATCCAATGAATTTGGTAATGTTTATGTTCTATAGAGAATTATATTATAATTCAATCATTAGGTTATTCCATTTTTAAGAGCGATCATTAGAGTGATTCCGAAATGATTTCCCAAGTTACCTACATAGTTTTTTATACTTGATAATATGTTTTCATAGAGATATTTTCTTATAAGGTATGATTAATTTTTTAAATGAAACATGAAAACCTTTAAATTTAAAAGTTATATTCTTAAGAAAATGTTTTTCCATGGGTTTTCATATTTTCTAAGAAACATTCATGTTTTTTATAAATTGTTTTATAAAAAACATTGGGTAGTAAATCTAATTTCATGTATAAGTAAATGATTATTTTGGATCAAAGTTTATTATGTTTAAGGAAAACTTTCTTTTATGATCTCATGGTTTTAAAATGGACTAAAAAGTTCCTTTTTTATATCCCTTACTAATATTTGTTTTGAGCATAAAACATTTTCAAATGATTTTTCACATGTCTTATAGATGATTAGAAATATTAAAAAATTTAGAGTTTCCGATATAGAATTTACCTTGTATGAAATAATAATGTCATCATCATCGATAATAAATTTGATTACTAAGTTAAAATAATGTACAAAGGGTGAAAAAATATCACAGTGGGTGAAAATAATGTAACCCAAGAGAATAAAACCTAACATGGTCTACACATGATGAGGGAAGGGAACCTAAATTAGAGAAGTAAGTAAAGGAATGATATGGAAGACCCTAAGACCATAGAAATCCATCACCTTTTTCCTTAATGCCATATGTGGATCACTTTCACCAAGTTGTCAAGGAGGTTCTTGCATCTACTAACTTGGTAAAAAATGTAGTATAGAGTTGAAATATGCTCATAAAGGGAATATTTGAGAATCTGTGTATCCATTTCGATGGAATCTAGTGTAATATTTTTCTCAAGAAAAACTTGTATCCCTTTAATAATCATTCATTCCTTCATGATAAGGGATTAACCAAGGCCAAAGGAGATAAAGAATCAAGAACAATTGAACCATTAATATCATGAATCACTCTACCACCATGTATGCTACCATGTATGCATGAACTATTTGTATTCAACTTGAGTCCCCCGATTTGGGGATTCCATTTAATCTATAAAACGTAAATAGAAGACCCAAATTAACTACCAAGTTATGGGTTCTTACCACCACAACTATACAGGATCATGAATTCACCTCATAACGAGCATTATTTATGGTATTCCAAATACACTAACAACCTATGGCCAAGAAGATCAACCACACCTTCTTTTCCTTATTGTTTCTCCCACTCTACTAAACTAGTTAATAAAAAATCTTTTAGTGTTGAAAAATGATAAGAAAACTTAAATAGATTTCCCATATTTCTCCACAATTCCACTTCCCATTTACATTGGAAGGAAAGGTGTAGAGTTAATTCATAACTAGGTTTACTACAACACATACATTTAGAGGAAAAAGAAACCCATTTATGATTGATATCCTCATCGGTAGAAGTGAAGTGTGGTATGATATGTTATACCAATAAGTTTTATTTTTCTGTAATACCAAGACTAGAGAATTCCCTCCATTCATCCCATATATAATTCACATGCATGAGGAGGAAGAAAGACTTTTCCAAAAAACAATACCTGATGATGAACCTGTGAAAACAACGTCATCCTAATCATTTTTCATCATTATATTATTAAAGAGGTTGATATTATACTGATCTATAATGACAATAAAAAATGACAAGTATATACTTTCTTGATAGAAATACATTTTAATATTTAGACACTCCAAAAAATTATCCAGTCTCCCGCCCAATTTTGAAGCTAGAAATTAATTTCCTTATAGCTGATGATCTATCTCGAATGACGTTGAGGAACTAGGATATGTTTTTGAATCATCTTCCAGATACCTTAGATTTGGCACCATTTATCTCTCATATTTGATCTATATTGACGCACGATGAAATCATTCCATAAATATCGACCTTTTAAATCATCCCAGGCTAGTTTCCCTTTTATGCAGTTCATGATTTCTTCCATACTCCTCACATTAATACCTCCAAATTTCTTCAGATTGACCAACCTATCCCTTGAGGCCCAATGACAACGAACCATAGCATAATAATCCAAGATTAAATACAACAATTTCTTCTCAATGTTCCTCAAAACTACCTTGGGTACATTAATCATAGGCAACATGTGCATGGGGATAGATAAAAGTACCTAGTTAATGAGATTTATCCAACCCCTAAAAGAAAAGATTCAATTTTCCAATTGTTTATATGTATAAAAATTCTATCAAAAAACCCCTCAAAATGATTAATCCTCACCCTACCTAGAGATATCATAGAATCCAATTAATCCATGAAGGAATTTCTTTATTTAAATTCAAAGAGTGATTTCAATACTTTTCTCTCTTCTCTCTAGAAATTTATTAAAAATTAAAATATTACTTTTATCCTGATTAATATGATGAAAATTCTATTTACAGTATTACTCTAGGACATTATTAATATTAGGAATGGATATATTATTTCCATTTTTGAAGAGGACCATGTCATCCTAAAATAAATGGTGATAGATACCATTAATATTTAGACTTCATCTGAAATGAATAATTCAACCATTGGAAGTGTACCTACTAAAGAAATTTTTGAGAGGATATTGAACAAGAAAAAAATGATGGGTGATAAGGGATATACCTATCTTAGACCCATAACTAAATTTAAGAAGATAAATTTTACCCATATAACTAATATAAATTTACGGAGATCTGAAACACCTAAAAAGAATGTCAAACACCCCTGATAAGATTCCCATCCAATACAAAACCTTGATAGTGAAATTACACTCTAACTGGTCACATGCCTTGCCTATGAAATCTATGATTGAAATATTATAGCATGTATATTTTACATTAATGTAAAATATAATTTACTATGCCAAACCAATATTATCTTGGGAGGATAATCCTTTGACAAACCATGTTTTCCCTTTGACACCCATCTATTCAAATAATTAGCAAGACATCTATTGATAATGATTGCATGAATTTTGTAAGGAGAATTGTATATGGTGACTGGATAGAACTGATTGTGATATCTATTTCATTTAAGATTCATAACAGTAACCAATTTTGTAACACACACCACCATTAAATTGGAATATCACTTTAATATTTTTTGAATTCTCCCAAAAAAATCACTCTTAATGGTATCCCGAGAATCCTATTAAAAAGAAACTAAAATCCATCAGGCCTAGGTGCACATTTTGGATTGAGGGTATGGACCACATCCCAAATATATTTATAATCTTTTATTATTCCAAGATAAATATTTATAGGATCATACACCATACTATAAATAGAAAAAAAAATTCATCATGGACCCTAAGGTACTTTTCCTACATGAGGGGATTAACATCAACAAGAAGATACTTAACTTGATAATTATCCAAACCTCCCAAAATCTCAGGGTCACCTATGCAAGAACCATACCCTAACCAAATATTTATAATTAGAGTTATATGTAATGCCCTGAACCTAGTTGACCAGAGTCAGTGCGTTATTTCATAACACTGGCATGATACAAGGAATCATGTCCCAAAATACCGATTAGTTTAGTAGCTTTGGAAGAAATAGATACATTCATAAGTTTTACATTAAATTATAAAATGAAAAACAACAACAACAATGTATCCATTGACCACATTCATATCCCTTAGACTATATCGGCAAGTCAATCATAATATACATCTTCGCATCCTTGAAAAAATAAAACATAGAAAAGGGTGAGCTCAGATGCTCAGTAAGGATAACAATATAGAGGAAACATTCATAAATAAGCACAAATATTTAAGAAAATGTATAAGACTAAAACATAAGCCTTTTAAACTTAAACTTAAGGATAATATGGAAAACATAAGTCAAATAATGTAATTTAATTATTCACATGGATATTCTACTAGTCAAATAATCACATTCAATATCAATATCCAATTTCATAATGATGGAATGCATAATACCAGATATCATAACCACATAGTCAAGGCCTCATTCCAAGACTACAAATAAGATTTTGTCAAGGCCTTATGTCAAGACACTAGTTTGTCTCATGGGACCTAGTGATGCATTGAGGAGCAATAACAAGCTCCACTCGTCACTTACTAAGTCCAATGCATTCCTCATATGAAAAGGTTTAAATATAACATAATCATTCATATTAAAAATATCATACGAAATGTTAATACTTTAACAATAAACCATAAATGGTATAAAAATATCACATCCACAGTCAATCATATCACAAAACCTTCAATACAATATGGAAGATTTGTTTCATAATAAATCAACTTCAAACAATTTTAAAATCCATCAAAGGATGTTGACATAGATAAAAAGAAAACTATTTAAAATAAAAACAACTTTCTATTTTTGAAATATTTTAAAAGTCACATAATTATAAAAGAAAACATTAATTTTGAAAATATTCTTATAAGATTGTATGGGAATCTTCGATGATGTTATAATGGTGGAAAATATTCGCACCCGCTATATAAGTTAAAAAAAGACATTCTTACCTTAATTTTGTCGAAAATGTCATAAAGTACCTTGTTTAGAAAATGACGGAAAGATTCCTTTAAAAACATATATGGTTAAATAAGGGTACAAATGACTTTAACCCATAGTCTATTTAATAGTAAAAATGTTTTTAATTACATTATTTAGAAAAAACAGATGTGGATGATAATGAGGTCCCAGTAGATACATACGTATTGACAACCTCAGATAAGTAATGAGATTGTAGAATTAACCCTTACCTTGTAATTTCACTTGTTAAGGGGTACATTAACCTCTTATATAATAGTTAAATAATTTTTATTAAATTATACAAGAATCATATACATAAATATGATATCATATTTTATCTTTTAATATTTATTTATTAATAATATTTTAGTAGTATCATCGTTTTGGGTGTTAACAGATTCGTTTTCCTTTATATTATTGGTTACGTAAGACATGTTTGTTATGGATATAATGTAATCAATTCATATCCAGAATTATATTAAGTTCTTAAAAATTATTTTTAATCATAAAATGAAAAATATTCTTGAATGATTACGATGGGGATAAATCTCATTGCGTTCGTGGAGATGGTAATACATACGTACGCATGTGCGACAATATCATTATATTGAGGGTAAAATCATATGTAATTGGATGGTATATCATATATAAAGAATCATTAAAATTTTATATTTATTATTTACATCAGTTATACTCATTATTATGCCCATCCAAATAATGAAGTGTTTGAATAACAAAGTACACCACGACGTGGTGACAGTAAGCCGTACGTACACATGTATGGTGACTTTGTCATTTATAGGATGGATAGAAAAAAGAATATGGTGGTAACATATTTATAATAACATCACAATATTTAGAAGTTACTCTATTTATTATTTTGGTATAGAAAGAAATAAATAGGAAGTGGAAGAAGAAAAGAACTTGAAAGAGGGTGGTAAAATTATTACCTCGTATTCAAGTGTTTCCTTTTGATTTGATGAAAAGGACTCCTTAGGTTGGATTTATAATAAATATAAGGCCTCTATGTTGATATGTGGTAAGTTTTGAGGATATCTGGGTAGGGTTTGGCCGTTCCAAATGGATCTGGAGGTGTGATTTTAAGAGGAGTGGAAGGGCCCTTTTATAAGAGGGGTGAGGGTCACTTTAGGAAAAGATTAAAATATTAATTTATTATACAATCATATTCGGTTTATAATGGATCCAAATGAATTTATGTAGAGACTTAGGGGGTTATAGGACTAAATAATACCATCCAATAGGTTTTATACAAGTTTAGGTTACCATTTTAACCTTATCTTTTAGATTTAACTCTTAGTTAAATAGTTTAACTTTTACCGTGTCTTATTGTATTCATAAACTATATGGTTATTAAACATAATCTAAAATTCCTAGAGAACATCAAGTGGCTCATTAATGAAATATATAATATTATTTAATCCATTTGGCCGAACCTTAGATTTTTAGGAATATTATATCAACCAATAATATAGTATTTTTTTTAAAAAGTAATTTATGTCAATTTTGACACTATTTGGTATTTTGTTTTTGTGAAAGTTATAACCACCTTATCACTTAGAAAAAAATATATTATCAACCCTAACAAGTCAAATTAAACTATAAAATTAGTTTCATTCATCAAAAGTTTCAAATTATATTTATATGGATATTTATAATGTCAATTATTTTAATATTTCATTAAGAAGGTAATTACTGAATCATCTTTGTGTCATAAATAAATTTAATTATTTAATCTCTAAAAAATATAAATAAAATACCATTATGTAGGAAATCTTTTTATATTTATAATTAATATTTAAAGTTGAATTTATCTTATGTATAACCTTATATTAAAAATGGTTTAGTTAATAAACTTTGAATTTAACACTTTTAACTCTTCTTTAAATAAAATAATAATAAATGTACTAATATAATCCAAGTGGAACTAAAGGATCATATTTTATTTATAAGGTTGTTTTTGGTCAAATTAAATTAATAAAAAATATTTAGGACATGTGTTAGGGAAATTATAATATCATTTTTACCATTAATTACCATATATACTTTTAACCATGGTAAATAAAAGTCAAAAGTTAGTATTCACCAAAAATTATTATCATATTATTAAATAAAATTTTACTAACTTATGTAAACTGTGTCTCTCAGATTATTCAAATTCAACTCACAAAAGCGGTAAAATTTAGTTTTCTATAAATTTGCTAATGTGCCTAGAAGGGTAAAAGACGTTAAAAAATTCAATTAATTTTATACATATAATTTTATTATAAAATGACTCTAATTAATTACATTGAACTAATATAGATTTTATTTATCTATTTTGAGTTTAAATAAATTTAAATAAAACAAATACTTATTTTAAAAAAAAATCGATTATAAACAGAAACAATGTTTTTCACTATTCATCAAAAAATTGAAAGTTTTCAGAAAAATACAATAAATAACCCTAAGCTAATTTTGATATTCTGAATTCAAAAATGGACTATATTTAACCAAATTAAAAACATATAAGTTTCATTTATTAATTTAAAATTAATTTCTATTCTCAAAACCAAAAAGAGATTTTTCTAAAAAGTAAAAACTATAAAAAGAATGACATGTGTTTATGTCAAATTTAAATGTAAATTTACTTATAATGACCTAAATTGTATTAAATGATAAAAATATAACCTAATTATACTTAAAAACTATTCAAATGTATAATTTAACACTATAAATATTTTTTATTAAAAAAGTTGTTTTCAATTAAAATTTTCATATTTCACTATTCATCAAAATATGAAAGTTATCAGAAAACCCCCAAAAATTTATCCAAATTAAATTTTTATGTCCCACATCTAAATAAGAAGTTTATTGTGTCAAATTTAATATAAAAGTTTCAGATATTTCATTAAAAAAAATCACTATTAGTAGGTTGTAAAATTGCATTTTTGAAAAATACTTCCTATATCTGAAAAATTGAATTTGTTCTTATATTATGTCTAAGAAACACATAATATGGGTGTTAAAATTATATAGAGTATATAAGATTCAAAATTCAGTTAATACTATTCATAATCTATTTTTGAATGGCTAGTTTGGCAAGCTGTGGTGCACTCAAACTTGGTGTTGCGTGTAGTGAAAATTATTGAATTACTTTAATGAGATAATGTACTGTGAAATCATGGGGTGTTACATTATCTCCTCCTTCAATAAATTTCCTCCTCATTATTTGAAAATTTTCTTCCAAAATAAATGGTTAAAAATAGAAAAATACATTTTTGGAAAACCCACATCAGAAATTGGGTTAATAAAATTTAGCCTTAATAAGAGGGAAAGGGAAATGAAAATGTCACCACTAAATTCTGATCTCTATTAGGAGAACATTGGTGGAAATTAGAGACACATAATTGGAGGAAAAACGTAAATATTAACAGGAAGTGATTGAGGTAATCAATCACAACAAAGTGTAAAACTGAGGGCCTCAATTCCATCAATCTGAGATGATGTGAAATATCATCGGTTCACAAAAAATATGGTATTAGGATAACATATTTTTGGTTTTAAGATACCTTCCCTAAATTTTAAGAATTAATTTATTCATAGAATAAGAGTAATATATATATATACTTGGCTAGTAGAGTTTCATCCTTCAACTAATTCCTACCACAAACTCATGTTTCACTCTAAAAGATAATAGAATTAAAAAATATTCTATTTATCCTAATCATATAGGGTTCCAAAAAAATGAATTTCTAATTTATCTATCATACCATTTAAAAAAACTACATTATACAAACCAGGACATCACGTAGGCCAGTGGTAGGTGATGCACCCTTGTCACTCTTCGGTTTCCGATTTAAGCCTTGTGGCCTTGCCGGACACGACAGGTTGTCGCCCAACCTCCTGGTTGTCCTTTTTATGATAATTCAAAACTAATTACAAGAAATAATTTTACCATAACAATAGTATCCAATGTCAAACATAATGGATTCCAAGACTTATCCAAAATACTTTTGTCCAAACTCACAGTACAAAATTTATAAGGAAGCTAAACACAATGAAGATCCTTTTTTTTCAGGTAATAAAATATGAATAACTTCATCATGTATTCTTTTAAAACACTATAACACACTGAATTACCATAAATCCTTATTTATTACATTCATTCTCCCTTATTCCTTATATAATATTAGATATACACCTTCTATCCAAAAATGTTGTAAACTCCAACAATGATTGAATATACAAATCATTAATCAGTTTCAAGGTAGTCTAGAACATCCAATATAATTTATCAAAATCAATCATATATTATTCCAAAATCACTACCTCAGTATCAGAACTATATTATGGTCTATCTTTCTCTGAACCATATATTTTCCAAAATATTTAACCTGTTATTGAGTCGCTTTTCTTGGTTCCACACAATCTCAAGTCCTTAATGAAATAGTACTGCAGTACAATTCTTATATACTCTATAATTCTTATAACATTTACATCATTAATACAATAATCAAATGACACAATAATTTTATAACAACATAAGAACTCTAATCAGTCCTCTTTATCTTCGGTAGTATCATAACTTGATTATTATCCAATAATAACATTTGGTTCATACTCTGAGGATTTGGACATGGATTCACATATTATCCCAACTCTTTGCAGATGAAGCATTGTAAATTTGAAACATTTTTCTTACCTTTGCAATCATGTACTTAGTGTCTTTTTTCTCCACACTTATAACAAACTCCCATTCCCTTCTAGCATTTACCAAGGTGATTCTTTCCACTGTAATAACATATGAGAAATCCTTCTTTACCCTCTTCCCTGTATCCATATTTCTCTCTTATATCCTTTTATTCTCTTGCTTCCCTTCAAATCCATAGGACTCATATAATTCTTTACTTATCTTATTAACTCCTAATACTATTTCTTCATATAATGGGAATACGTGGGAGACTATTTCCCTTTTAAGTGTTGGATTAATACCATGAGAGATACGATCCTTCTTAATCTTTCAATCATGCATATTGTTGGGATTCTGATTCCTTCTACTAGGCGCCAATTATAAACAATGACATACACCAATTTAGTTTATAAATCACAATGCATAATTCAAAACTTGTAAAATACCTAACGCAAATTGAAAAGAGTATGCATATAATCTATAATCATAAAATGTTTTCTTTGAGGAAGTATTTACTCTTAAATCCTTAATAATGGATTATAATGAAAATTTGAATTATCCTAAGTATACCCCTAGGAGTGTCGTAACCAAGGGTGCAGAAATGCCTGTTGTTGTGTACCAGGATTCCCTGGGTCAAGATCGAAACTCCATGTTAGAGTTTTCACTACTAGGTACATCTGTGCTAGAGCAGCCTATACCTACTCGTATCCAGACAGGGATGTATTTCTTGGAAAATAAAGAAAATATATTCATTATCAAAATTATAGGAAGTTCTTCTATACCAATCCTCAATGTCTATCTTAGGGTAATGTTCTCTAATCAGAGTTTTTCTAAATCTTGTTTCTAATTTATGTACTAAACTTCCTCTAATACCAACTATAACGCCACGACCCCAGTTACCCAGAGTATGTGCATTATTTCATAACATTGGCATGACACAAAGAATCATTTCCCGAAAGACCGATTAGTTTGGTAGTCTTAGAAGAACTAGATACATTCATAAGTTTTACATTACATTATAAAATTAAAAAGAACAAAAACATTGTCTAAATTAACCACATTAATATCCCTTAGACTATCCCTGTTGGTCATTCATAATATACTTCTTTTCATCCTGGGAAAAATAAAACATAGAAATGGGTGAGCTTAGATGCTCAGTAAGGATAACAATTTACCAGAAACTTTCATAAATATGCATAAACATTTAAGGCAATGTATAAGACTAAAACATAAGACTTTTAAACTTAAAATTCAGCATAATATGGAAAATATAAATAAAAAATTCTATTTAATTATTCACATGGATATTCTACTATTTGAATAATCACATGAAATATCAATATCCAATTTCATAATGATGGAATGCATAATACCAGACATCATAACCACATAGTCAAGGCCTCATGCCAAGACTAGAAATAATATATTATCAAGGATTTATTCCAAGACACTATTTTGTCTCATGAGACCTACCGATGCATCGAGGATCTATCGGGGACTCCAACGGTCACTTACTAAGTCCAATGCATTTCTCATATGAAATGGTTTAAATATAACATAAACATTCGTATTAAAAATATCATACAAAATGTTAATACTTTAACCATAAATCATGAATGGTATAAAAATAACACATCCATAGTCAATCATATCATAAAACCTTCAATACAATAAGGAAGATTTGTATCATAATGAATCAACTTCAAACAAGTTTAAAATCTATCAAAGGATGTTGGCATAGATGAAATGGAAACTATTTGAAATAAATACCTCTTTCTATTTTGAAATAATTTAAAAGTCACATAATTATAAAAGAAAACATTTATTTTGAAAATATTCTTATAACCATCTATGGGAAGCTTCAATGATGTTATAATGGAGGAAAAAAGCCGCACCTGCCGTATAAGTTAAAAAAGAGACATTCTTACCTTAATTTTGTCAAAATGGTCATAAAGTACCTTGTTTGGAAAATGACAGAAAGATTCCTTTAAAAACATATATGGTTAAATAAGGGTATAAATGACTTTAACCCATAGTCTAGTAAATAGTAAAAATGATTTGAATTACATTATTAAGAAAACACAGATGTGGATGATAAAGAGGTCCCAGTAGTCACTTACGTATTAACAACTTCAGATAAGTAATGAGATTGTAGAATGAACCCTTACCTTGTACATTTCCTTGGATGATGGTACGTTAACCTACTGTATAATAGTAAAATCATTTTTATTAAATTATACAAGAATAATATACATAAATATGATATCATATATGATATTCTAATATTTCATTGTTAATAATATTTTAGTAGTATCATCGCTTCTGTTGTTAACTGATTCGTTTTCCTTTATATGCTTGGTTACATAATCCATGATTGTTATAGATAGGATGTATTTGATTTATATAAAGAATTACATTATGTTCTTAAACATTATTTTTAATGATAAAATGAAAATTATTCTTCAATGATTACGATGAGGAATGAATCTAATCGCATTCTTGGAGATGGTGATCCATACGTACGCACGAGCGAAAATATCATTATATTGATGGTGAAATAATATGTAATTGGATCGTATATGATATATAGAGAATCATTAACATGTTATATTTATTATTTACATCAGTTATACTCATTATTATACCCATACAAATAATAAAGTGTTTGAATAAAAAACTACACCACGATGTGGAGACGGTAAGCCGTATGTACGCACATATGGTGACTTTGTCATTTATAGGATGAATAAAATAACAAACATGGTTTTACCATATTTATAGTAACATCAAATTATTTAAAAGGTACTATATTTATTATTTTGGTATGGAAACAAATAAAGTAAGAGTGGTAGAGGAAAAGAACTTGAAAGAGGGTGGTGAAATTATTACCTCTTCTTCAGGTGTTTCCTTTTGAGTTGATCAAAAGGGATACATAGGTTAGCTTTCTGATCAAAATAAGGTCTTTAAGTGGATACAAAGGAATTTGGGAGGATATTTGTGTAAGGGTTGGTTGAGCCAAATGTATTTGAAGGTGTGACTTTGAGAGAAGGGGAAGTGCCCTTTTATAAGAGCGGTGAGGGTCACTTTAGGAAAAGACTAAAATACTAATTTATTATATAATCATATTCAGTTTATAATGGATACAAATGAATTTATCTCAGGACTTAGGTGGTTATGGGTTGAAATAATATCAACCAATAGGTTTCAGAAAATTTTAGGTTACCATATTTACCTTATCTTTTAGATTTAACTCTTAGTTAAATAGTTTAACTTTTACAGCGTCTTCTTATATTCTTACACTATATGGTTAATAAACTTACTCTAAACATCCAAGAGAACCTCAAGTGGTTCATTAATGACATATATAATATTATTTAATATCTTTGGATGAACCTTATATTTTTATGAATATTATATCAACCAATAATATAGTTTTTTTTTACTAATTTATGTCAATTTTGACACTCTTTGGTATTTTGTTTTTGTGAAAGTCATAACAAGCGTATCACTTCGATCAAAATTTATCACATAAACCCTAACGTGTCATAATAACATATAAAATTTGTGTAATTTTTCAAAAGTCTCAAATTATTTTTATTTGGATATTTATAATATCAATTATTTTAATATTTCATTAAGAAGGTAATTACTGCATCATCATTGTGTCATAAATAAATTTAATTATTTTATCTTAAAAAATTATAAATAAAATACAATTATGTAGGAAATAGTTTTATATTTATAATAAATATTTATTGTGGAATTTATCTTATGTATAAACCTATATTAATAATGGGTTATTTAATACACTTTGAATTTACACTTTTAACTATTCTTTAAATAAAATAATAATAAATGACTTAATCTAATCCAAGTGGACCTAAAGGATCATATATTATTCATAAGGTTGCTTTTGGTAGAATTAAACTTATCCAATATAATTTTTACATGTGTTAGGGTAATTATAATATCATTTTTACCTTTAATTACCCTATTTACTTTTAACCATGGTAAATAAAAGTCAAAAGTAACAATTCAACAAAAATTATTTTCTTCTCATTGAATCACATTTTACTGACTAATTTCAAATATGTCTCTTGTATTTTTGAAATTCAACTCACAGATGTGGTAAAATTAATTTTTAAGAAAATTTGCTAACGTGTCTAGAAGGTGGGTAAAAGACATTAAAAAATTCAATAAAATTTTATACATAAAATTTTATTATAAAATGAATCCAATTAATTACATTGAACTAACACTACAAGAAAACTGCCATTTAGCGGCGGTTTTTTCACGGTGGTTTTTAAAACCGCCGCGAAAAAACCTCCGCTAAACGGCAAAATTTTAATTTTATTTTTATTTTTTTTAATTTTATTCGATGATTGGCGGTGGTTTTTTAAAAAACCGCCACGAAATAGCGGCGGTTTCAGTAAAACTGCCGCAAAATGAAATGAAAAAATAAAAAAACATGAGAAACCCCGAAATCACTAAAACGACCATAACTTTTGATCCGAGCATCCTTTGAAGCGCCACGACAAATCAAATCGAAGCTCATAAAGAGATCTAGAGGCACATATAATCAAAACCGTGAGAAGGTCTAAGGTGCGGAAGATATTAGAGTTATAAGAAAGTTGAAAAAATTTCTCCAACTTCAAACTGCCATAACTTTCGCTCCGGGTGTCCGTTTGGGCTCTACCACATATCAAATCAAAGCCAGCGAAAAGAGCTATGCACCACTTTTTTTCAATCCCCAAAACCCCTCCGAAGGCCTCCAAAACCCCGTTTCTGTCACCGGTGTCCCGTCGAACTTGTCTTCAAACGGACCTAACTTTTGATCCGCGTGTCAGTTCGACCTCCTCCATTTGCCAGATCATAGCTCGTTCCATG
Source organism: Viscum album (assembly GCA_963277665.1). Classification (NCBI taxonomy): domain Eukaryota; kingdom Viridiplantae; phylum Streptophyta; class Magnoliopsida; order Santalales; family Viscaceae; genus Viscum; species Viscum album. The sequence continues at coordinate 1,622,069,528 of OY728158.1, forward strand.
AGCTTCAGTTTGACTGGTCGCGGTGCCCACATGCACTCATAGATCATATGTTATGGCCTTTTTAGTGGGTATCGAGTTTGTTATGTTTTTCAATGCCTCGTTTCTAGCACCCGTTCCCCGTCAGCTTTTTTTAAATGGTCATAACTTCCGATCCGCCTGTCCATTTGGACACTTTCACCTTTTAGGTCGAAGATCGTTTCAGGATCTTTGATTTGACAGGTCGCGGATTTAAAACAGACTCTGGGATCATAAGTTATCTCCATTAATGTGAGTCCAATGTTTTTGTCTCTTTATGACCGTTTTGACGGGTTTTAACGGTAGCTCCATTTATTACTGTTTATTTGGGTTTCCATGACTTGTTATCTTTATCAATGGTTTTTTTGTGGTTTATTCTGATGATTATGTTGAATTATTAAGGAGTTTTCCAGAGTTGTCACGAGTTTTCATGCGTTCTCATTCTTTCTAATGCCTCATTCTTCATATGCTTCTCCATCCTTTTTCATGTGTTTTCATGATTTTTCATCCCTTATCACGTCCTTTCATAATTTTTCATGTGTTTCCTTTATTATTTATTATTTATTTTTTATAATATACTTTAATTTATTTATTATCTATTATTTGTAACTGGTTATTTTTTATTTTTTATTTTTTATTTATTATTTATTATTTATTATTTATTCTTATTATTTATTATTTATTTATGTTTATTTATTATTTATTAGTTATTATTTATTATTTATTTATTAGTTATTATTTCTTATTTCTTATTTCTAATTTCTTATTTATTATTTATATTTATTTATTATTTATTATTTATTATTTATTATTTATTATTTATTATTTATTATTTATTATTTATATTTATTTATTATTTATTATTTATTATTTATATTTATTTATTATTTATTATTTATATTTATTTATTATTTATTATTTATTATTTATTATTTATTATTTATTATTTATTATTTATATATATTTATTATTTACTATTTACTATTTATTATTTATATTTATTTATTATATATTATTTATTAGTTATTAGTTATTATTTATTATTTATTATTTTTTATTTATATGTATTTATTATTTATTATTTATTATTTATATTTATTTATTATTTATTATTTATTATTTATTATTTATATTTATTTATTATTTATTATTTATATTTATTTATTTAATATTTAATATTTAATATTTAATATCTATTAGTCATTATTTATTATTTATTATTTATTATTTATTATTTATTATTTATTATTTATATCTATTATTTATTATTTATTATTTATTATTTATTATTTATATCTACTATGTATTTATTATTTATTATTTATTATTTATTATTTATTATTTGTCTTTATTTATTATTTATTATTTATTATTTATTATTTATTATTTATATTTATTTAGTATTTAGTATTTATTATTTATTATTTATATTTATTTATTATTTATTATTTTTTATTTATATTTATTTTTTTAATATTTAATATTTAATATTTAATATTTAATATTTAATATTTAATATTTATTATTCATTATTGATTATTGATTATTGATTATTGATTATTGATTATTTTTTATTTTTTATTTTTTATTTATTATTTATTATTTATTATTTATATCTATTATTTATTATTTATTATTTATTATTTATTATTTATTATTTATTATTTAATATTTAGTATTTAGTATTTATTATTTATTATTTATTATTTATTATTTAGAATTATTAATTATTTATGTTTATTTATTATTTATTATTGATTATTGATTATTGATTATTGATTATTTATCTTTATTTATTATTTATTATTTATTATTTATTATTTACTATTTGTTATTCCTTATTCCTTATTTATTATTTATTATTTATTATTTATTATTTATTATTATCGAGTTTATATATATTATTTATTTATTATTTGTTTTTTCGATTAATATATATAAGTATATTAAATTCTGTTTATTAACCACATGACGAGCTTGCTGGAGTGGTAAAGTCTTTGGAAAATATGCAAGTGGTTAGGGGTTCAAATCTCAACAAACGCAGAATTTCTTTATATTGCTTGGGCATGCATGTGCATGTGCATGGGATGTGCATGCATGGATAAATAAAGTAAATAAAATAAATATGAAATAAAATAAATAAAAAATAAATACAAAATTAAATAAATGAAATAATGAAAATAAATAAATAAAATAAATAAAATAAATAAAATAAATAAATATGAAAAATAAATAAATAAAATAAATAAATAAATAAATAAAATAAATAAAGAAAATAAAGAAAATAAATAAATAAAAAAATAAAAAAAATAAAAAAAATAACAAAAAAATAAAAAAATAAAAAAATAAAAAAATAAAAGAATAAAATAAAAGAATAAAATAATAAAATAAAATAAATAAAAAAATAAAATAAATAAATACATAAAATAAATAGATAAAATAAATTAATAAATAAAATAAATAAATAAAATAAATAAATAAATAAATAAATAAATAAAATAAACAAACAAATAAATAAATAAATACGAAACATAAATAAATAAAAAAAAAACAAAAAAATAAAAAAAAAACAAAAAAAACAAAAAAAACAAAAAAAACAAAAAAAACAAAAAAAACAAAAAAAACAAAAAAAAACAAAAAAAAAACAAAATAAAAAAAATAAAAAAAATAAAAAAAATAAAAAAAAAACAAAAAAAAACAAAAAAAAACAAAAAAAACAAAAAAAACAAAAAAAACAAAAAAAACAAAAAAAACAAAAAAAACAAAAAAAACAAAAAAAACAAAAATAACAAAAATAACAAAAATAACAAAAAAAACAAAAAAAACAAAAAAAACAAAAAAAACAAAAATAACAAAAAAAACAAAAAAAACAAAAAAAACAAAAAAAACAAAAAAAAACAAAAAAAACAAAAAAAACAAAAATAACAAAAATAACAAAAATAACAAAAAAAACAAAAATAACAAAAATAACAAAAATAACAAAAATAACAAAAATAACAAAAATAACAAAAATAACAAAAATAACAAAAATAACAAAAATAACAAAAATAACAAAAATAACAAAAATAACAAAAATAACAAAAATAACAAAAATAACAAAAATAACAAAAATAACAAAAATAACAAAAATAACAAAAATAACAAAAATAACAAAAATAACAAAAATAACAAAAAAATAACAAAAATAACAGAAAACAAAAATAACAAAAATAACAAAAATAACAGAAAAAAAAATAACAAAAATAACAGAAAAAAAAAACAAAAATAACAAAAAAATAACAAAAATAACAGAAAAAAAAAATAACAAAAATCAAAAACCGCCGCGAAACGTTCTGCGACGGTTTTGAAAACCGCCGTGAATAGTTTCACGACGCACGATTTAGCGGCGATTTCTGAAAACCGCTGCCAATCGATTTAGCGGCGGTTTAAACCGCCGCGAAACGAAAAAAACTGCCGCTAAACGCCTTTTTTGCCATAGTGTAATATAGGTATTAATTATCTATTTTGACTTTAAATAAATATAAATAAAATAAATAATAATTTAAATAAAAAGTCAATTTTAAATAAAAACCCAATGTTTTTCACTATTCATCAAAAAATTGAATGTTTTCAGAAAAATACCTAAAATTAACCCTAAGTAAATTTTGATATTCCGAATTCAAAAATGAGGTCTGTTATACAAAATTCAAAACATAGAAGTTGAATTTATTAATTTAAATTTGATTCCCATTGTCAAAATCAAAAAGCGAGTTTTTAAAAAAGTAAAAAATATCAAAATATTGACATGTGTTTATGTAAAATTTAAATGTAAAATTACTTATAATGACCTACATTGTATTAAATGATAAAAATATAATCTAATTTTACTTAAAAACAATTCTAATGTATAATTTAACACTATAAATTATTTTGATTAAAAAAGTTGTTTTCAATTAAAATTTTGCATCTTTAACCATTCAACAAAATATGAAAGTTATCAGAAAAACACCAAAAATTTATCCAAAATAAATGTTTATGTCCCACTTCTAAATAAGAATTTTATTTTTTCAAATTTAATATAAAAGTTTCAGATATTGTATTTAAAAAAATTTCACCATTAGTAGGCGGTAAAATTTCATTTTTGAAAAATACTTCCATTATCTAAAAAAATGAATTTGTTCTTATATTATATATAAGAAACACGTAATAGGGGTATTAAAATTATATAGAGTATATAAAATTCAAAATTCAGTTAATACTATTCATAACCGCATTTTGAATGGCTAGTTTGGTAAGTTGTGGTGCGCTCGAACTCGGTGTTGCGTGTAGCGCAGAAAATTGAATTACTTTAATGAGATAACATACTATGAAATCTCGGGGTGTTACAATATAATTTTCTATTTGAAACATGAATGAAAATATGATGAGTTCATATCTCCCACCTTTAACTACAAGGCCCTATGATGATCGTGAGTGACCTGTTATTCTAAAATCCTCTCTAAAAGTTCCTCCTTTTTACAAACAAGGTGACTAAAAACGGATTCATCCCATCTTCCCTAGGGACTCTATTCATCATGTAAGATATCATTTTTGATTAACTTCTCCTCAAAGACCTGGTAAAAAGAATTATTGATCTATATTTTTAAGCTCCCCTTTAATCTTCTAATTTTATTAGGGAAGCTGACCCACAAATTTTCCTGAATAGGTTTTGACCAGGAAGTGCGTACCTCATTGAAAAAGTTGGAATCAGAATCCTACCTACTAGAGAAGAAAAAACACTTATTTTCCACATTAATATATCCCATGATGATAAATACATTCTCTTCTTGATAGTGAAATACTACCTTAGTCGCTTGATCACCCATTTGGTAGACTAGAATAAGCTGAAGCCCATCCATGTTTCTAGGAATGTTAATGCTCCCACCCACCTTTTTATGCTGATGATATCATTGTTTTCCTTAAAAGGGATAAACGAAACATTCTTAATCTCAAAAAATGCTCTCTCACTATGAATTTGTTTCTGTTCAAACCATTAGTTGGAACGAATCCTACATCTTCTTCGGGAAGAATTTTCCTCCCAACAGAAAATGTAACATCATCAATGATCTTGGTCTGAAAGAAGGTACTCCACCTTTCACTTATCTTGGTGCTCCCATTTTATGGTGTAGACTAATGTCAAGCCATTTTGCACATATTTTTGACTAAATTCTAAACCAACTATCATATTGGAATGGTAAATCTCTATCTATGTAAGGTCAAACTCACCTTGTCAAATCCACTATTGTCTCCAAAATGGTCTACTCCATGACGGTTTACACATGGCATGTTGGTCTTATCCAAAACATAAACACCGCTATAAATAACTTGATCTAGATTGGTAGTTCTCTTCAAATAAATCTTGTGAATATCCCCTAGTCGAATTATTGCAAACCTATTGAAAAATGTGTTATCGGTATAAAAAATATAAAATATTTTAATGAAGCACTACAAGCTCATCTCACATAGAACCCTTTCACAACACCGCGGAAACTATTACATTCCTCAAAAATTTATTTATTGACAAACTTAAGATGGGAAATTTGAATTTCTTAAGATCCTCAATTTGAACATCCATCAAACAATCCTTCTCCAACATTATAAATAATTCTAGATAGATGGTCTTGAGAGATTCTTCCATGAAATTATGGTTGTACAACCGGACTGGTATGACATTAAATTCTATGTTATATCTAGATCAAACCCCTAATAACATCAACTTATCTATTAGATAAATTCTTAACTCTCAACATGATCACATCCCTGATACTATTCTAAGCATAATTGATAACTACATTTTCACTAACGCTAATGATTTCTTAATTTGGGAACCTTCTCACAATAGGATTCTTAATTCAAAAAATTTCTATAATCATTATTTTTGTAACTCTGAGAGTGACTATAGTTGGGTAAAAAATTTCAACAATCCTTGGATTAAACCTTTAAGATTAAATCTCATTTTGCATCTTGTTCACAACAGAGTTTCGACAGATACTTGCCTTCAATATTTTCGAATCCAACTCTGCTCTAAGTGAAAAATATGTAACCAACATAGAAAATATGTTGACCATCCCTTTATTTATTGTGCTACTTCTTCTGCTCTTTGGAACTATATTCTCGATATTTTTGTTTTTAGATGGATGATTCTTGACTATAAATAATCAACTAAAGAAATGTGCAGAAATGGAAGGCTCTCATAAAATTAAGCATCTTTTCTAAACTATAGTTTTTGATCTTCATCATGTGATCTAGTATGATCAGAATGCTATTATTCACAACAATTACTCACCCAATAAAAATGAAGGTCGAATGAGGATCCTAATTTCCATACATGAAAATGATTTGATGCAAAAGGAACATTTTCACTTCACTGTACATGAATTTGGTATTCTGTGACGCCTTCAGATTAAAGGTAATTTTAGTCAACCTCGATGCATTTTGGGTGTTTTATAGATAGCTCCTCTTCCTATATGGGTAAAAATCAATATTGATGGCACCTCCAATGGAAATCTGGGTCCCGAAGGATGTGGGTCTATCTACAGATTTCACCTTGGTCAGATCCTTGAATGCTTCATGGGTAGCTGTGGCATTTCCACCTCTCTTAAAGCTGATATGTTGAGTTTAATTCATGATATTTCTTTCACCAAGCACCTTGGATAGAAAAACCTCTGGATTGAATGTGACTCGACGACCATCGTGCAAGCAATTTGGAATGGAATAATAAATTTTTCTTAGCCAGTTACTACCTTTTGGATGGATTGCACTCACTTTATTAGCGATCTCAACTATATCATCATGCATGTTTATTGTGAAGTGAACATTTTGGTCTATGGCCTAACCAAAATGGGATTAAACCAAGACATTACCTAGTTTGAATACCTCCCTACTGGTCTTATGCCTTACATGAAAAAGATTGTAATATGATTCCGTATTATAGACTCTTGTAATCCCCACATTTTTTAATATAATAATTTTTCATTGGTCTTTTTGGGTCAAGGCATCATATTTAAAAAAATATCCCATATTGATAAAAAGTGGAGAAAGCCATGACAAGATGAGACCCTTTTTCATTAGGGAATGAGGTGATATCCTGGAGGTTTTCAAAACATATGTCTAGCCTACACCATGTGTGACAACTTCACTTTTTATTATTAAAATATGTTAATTTATCACCATAGAAACCCATGTCCATCATAACATAATTAGAAGAAAAATATGAGAAATAATGTAGGGTCTTTAAAGGATAAGACCCTCCACCTTTCTTTTTGGATGGGTCCAAAAGAGTGTTGAAGTCCTCTCTCACCAGCCACACTGAATCCCTCAGTCTGAAGGAGCCTTAATCATGGAAATATAAGGGCATGTAATTCTATAAAACAAATCATGCTCAAGTAATGTTGTTCTTTATAAAGCACTTTATTTTTGTAAAAAATAGATAATGTATGGAAATGTCCACTTTGAAAGAGTTTTTCCTAATTATCTAACACTATAAACCTAAATAATAATTGGGTATATAAGTGATACCATATGTACATTTTATGTAGTATTTTTTTGATGGTTGAAATTTAACTACATTTATTGTTATCTCAGCCATAAATATAAAGATTATATTTTTAGAACTAGATTCGAGAGTGCGGGATGAGGGTTATTATAGTTGGTATTCAAGTAGGGTTTAGATTACTATGGATATTAGGATTTTATCATTTTAGGTTAACTTAAGTGTTATGAGTACGATCATGGGTTTATATGTTTATGTTTGATCATAATTTCAAAGGCATAAACCCCCATTTTTAGGATTTTAGGGATGGGATTTCATGGAGATTAACTGTCTTTTGGGAGAAATTTATTTTAATATAATCCTTGGTATTAGTATATGTTGTAGTTTATTTGAGGAATAATTCTTTTATATACTTTGGACATATGTTTAAAGGTATTAATAAACTTTTGGGTTTATATGTTCTTTAATATTGAGGTAATTATGGGTAATTATAGTTTTATAACATAAGTTTTATCATATAAATAACCAAAAGATTGGAGAGTGATTTTGTGGTTAAGTGTGTAATGTTTTCTTGAATAAGTTTACTATTTTAAAACATTTTATTATTAAGTTAAATAGAAATACTTTTGTTTAAGATGGGTTTTTATAAGAGTAATAATAAATGAATAATATTTTGAAAGTATATATGATTTTATTTTGGATTTATAGTAATTAAGGTTTTTTATGAAAAAATTAGTATATTTTGGAGATTGTATAATTTGGGAATATACATTTTTTGGAATTTGAATTTATGAGTGAATAATGTTTTTAGAGATATAGGTTGAGTTCATTTTAGAAGATAAGATGATGCAATATTACTAATTTATGGGTTTTCAGAATATGTTGATGAGTTTTAAGCTTAGTTATTTATGGAACGATCTACGTTGAACCTTTAGTGTTATTGTTGAATTTTTGAGATTAATTATTCATATAATTCCTTATAAATTTTGAATACTATCTTACATTGTGCTAACTATTTCAGTTTTGATTAAAATATAAAGATAAGAGGAATAGATTGTTATCCTTTTATGGATTATGTGATCCATTAGAAGTTTATTTTAGTGCTTTAGTCATTATAAATTCATATGGAATACTTATAATTTAGAGTAAAATATGAGGATAATGGTGGAAACTGATTGAAACATGCAACCAAATGATCAAATTTTATTTATGTAATTAAATAGAATCAAACGAGTATATTTTATTTTATTATTATTCAACATGGTAAAGGAATTACTCAACTCTAGGAAAATGATATTGAAATAAAAAGGTTATCCTATTACCTTTATTTCTGACGAATTAATGGTCTTCTTAACCCCTTATAGATTTAGGGTCATTAACTTTCTCATGATCAAATTGCCTATCACCTTCCATAATTTAGACTTTACCTTTCTCCTCTATGTCCACATTTTCACTTCCCTCTAATGTTTACCTATTTTGAAACCTAGTTATGTGTTATTAAAAATGGCCTTCTTATTTCCCATTCCCTCTTTTAAAAAAGATGTTTTATTAACCCATTTATGATGCGATTTTTCTTCAAAGTCACTTTTAAATTTTAGACCCTTGATTACCGAGCTCAAGTTAAAATTATAAGGAAATAATTTATTAAAGTGGGGAGAATGGAACACCACAATATTTTAAAAATAATATAGTGTTCAATATCATATATGACATGAAACATCAAGCATAAACAAACCAAAAATTATTATTACGACTGTTATAACATGGAAGTTAAATTAGTGGGTCTGAATTGGAATAACCACATTTTAAAATAAATATAAAATTCATAGTCAATACATATTTATTTATTAATTCAGAAGAAATAATAACTCAATATTCAATAATGTTATTTTTTTTAAAAAATACATTTTCTACAAAAATTATTTTTATTTATTTTAGTAATCGAATATTATTTTTAATTTTTGGATATTTTATAAAATATATTTTATAAAGAGGATATAAATTTTTAAATAGTATATAAAAATTATCTTAGGGTGAAAATTTTAGATTTTTATTAAAGGATTAATTTTTCTTTGTATAGTGAAAAATAATGTTTTTTTGAAAAACTATATTTTGTTTTCATTAAAATATCCTATTATGGTTTAAATTGGAAATTAAATTAAGATAAAATTTATTTATTTATAAATAATATAATTAATTAAATAGGAATCTGTAGTGACCATGACTATTCATACATAGATATTATATCTTATTATAATAATATTCATCTCATGTGATAACGATCCATATGAAAATCATACATGTCTATGGAATTCAAAAAAAGGACAAATAAAATATCTACATCATCTCCTAATAAGTTATTCATAACTATCCCCCTTCTTGGACATATCATACTCATAATTTTTTTTTCATAACCTAGTGAAAGGAAACATAATAAAGGGTGAGCTTAGATGCTTAGTAAGGGAAAATAAGTGATATATCAGTGATCACTTGATCATAATATGAACATTATGGTATGATAACATGATAAAAACATTTAAAACTCTTACCTTGTATATCATAGAACATAATAATGAGCCATGTCATAAAACACGGATGTTCATAATACATGAATAATAAAGGAATCAAAGAACATGAGCCATTAGAACATAACATTGGTATATGACATAAGTTTGTGACAAACACATAAGTATAAAAAAATTCATAATATTCATGGAACATTTCTAAGACCATTATAGTGGAATGCGTTCATCAACCAAACCATCATAGTAGTTAAGGTTCACTCCCAAGACTATCATATCAGATTGGCTTTACTAGCCAAACCATCATAGTAGTCATGGATGACTCTAACGACTTTCACAGTGGAAAAATTTCATTACTGAGCTAGGTTTAAATCCCATTAATGACCTATTTAAATCATGAGATATTAATATTTTCACAATTAATTGGAGGGAGTTATAGGTCCCAACCATCATTGGTCATAACATGACCACCATCCTTGCTTATAACATAACCACTTCCCATGGTTTTAATTTAACTTCCATACTTGGTTATAATGTAACCACAATCACATAATGAAAACTATACACATTTGTTCCACAAGATCATAAGACATTAATCATATAAGAAACCATGAAATGAAATGTGTTTCATAAACATTCCATCATAGAACACCCAATGGAAAAGGAATGAGTTCCATAAATATTTCATTATTTTATCATAGCATAACCCATTGAAAAATAATGGTCTTCATAAATATTTCATTATTTCATCATACCAAAACCTGTGTAAAAGAAAATGGTTTCATAAACATTTCAACATTTTATCATAGCATAACATGTTGAAACAGAACATGTTGAATACACATCTTTACATCATAAATATAAACCATCCAGACCAAGAATAAGGATGGTATCCATGGATAATATCTACCATAAAGAATATGTTAAATCAGGGTTTATTTTATTTAATGAATATAGATACCATGAAATGATCATTTAAAAATTATTAATGAAAATAAAATTTTTATTTTAAAATAACTTATTTAAAATATAAACATTTCCAAAATATTATGGAAACTTTTTTATTTAAAAATAACCATGGGAACATATAAAGGATCCATCAAATAAATGAGTGGTAATTATGGTGTTAAAATCCATTTATTTTATATAAGTTAAAAATAAAATTCCTTTTACACATTTGTTAAGAAAATAAAAAAGTACCTCTTTTAGAAAAAGACAAGAACCTTTTAATTTTAATTAAAATTAAAAAATGGGTTAAAAATGTTTTAAAAAGACAAATTAGAAAATTAAAACCTTCCTTAATTTTTTTTTGAAAACATGGATATAAAAGGAAATTGTGTTTTGACCGAACAGAGAAATAAAATCAATTTTCCATAAAAATATATTTTCTATATATCAAGTACTTAAGGTGATTAAAATGAAATTAAAACATATATTTTCCTGAAATAAACAATAGATAATAAAATTCATGAGTTTCTTGAGATATAGATCATAATATTTCATCATCAGAACTTAACCATAGACAATCTCAATAAATAATGATATTGTAACATAAAACCCTTACTACTTTGGTAACATTTGAGTCACAATTCACATGATAGAAAGTAACCTAGATGGATATATAAATAAACATAAAATTTATAATAATAATCCGTAAATACATTAATGGTTTGTTTATACATCACATAAAAGAACAAGGGGTGTATATGTTTTGTGTCCCATATAAATAAAAGTGAGATGAAAATCCCTTTCTATAGTCCCGACTTCCTTATTACACATTACAATATCCTTTATAATAAATGTATATTTATTATAAAAATGTTATAGAAAAATAATAATATATAAAATACCTTATAATATTTACTTATAATATTTAATCACTCGTTTGTTAATACTCCATTATTAAAATAATTATTCTGGGTGATATATGCATTGTTTTTCGTGTATGTTTGGGTTCGATAGTTTTGGTCCTTGTATTTTGATCATTATTACATAATTAAAATATTATTAATTATGATATTGGTATCATATATATTCAATATATACATGTTTTGATACATTCAAAAAATATATTGATGAAAAAATGAATTACACTGTTAATGGAGACATGGTCCATACATACGTATGATCGCTGTTTTCATTTTTTTGACGGATGGAAAACAATAGAGGTAAATAATAAATAAACCATATAGAATAATTATTATATCATATATAATAATATATCCAATAAACCCAACCTTATTTCCATATAATTAAAATAGAAATGGAAAATGAATCGCATCGCTTCGTGGAGGTGGAAGTGCACATGTACGCATGATCGACATTATCATTTTCCAATGGTTTGGAAGGTAATAATGTTGATATGATATTACCATTAAATAAGTATTATTATTTAATAAGTAGCATATATAAAAATTAAAGTCATCTTAATATCTATTCTTAAAATATGGTGGTGAGAAATGAATTGTATCACCATGTGGAGATCGTAAGCCGTACGTACACACAAACAATATTTTCATTTCAGATTTGACGAAAAGAAAGTTAATAAATGTTTTTTAATAGTACTAATAAAATTTTAATGTATTTATTATACATAATTTATTAATTTATAAAAAATATAATAGATTTATATTAGGAAAAAAATAATTTAATAAAAAGTGATTGGTTAATCTGATTACCTCTTCTTTGAAATAACTCCATTAGATCTCCTATTAAGGTATCTAGAGTTGGTCTGTTAGGAAAACTAAAACAAATATAATATTTCAAGGGTAGTGTAGAAGTCAAATTATTTGGGTTTAGTCAATCTAGAAGGCTCAAGGTGGTGTGGAGATGATAACAGATGGTGCCCTTTTATAATTGTGTGGAGGTGTACTCTTGGAATTTTATAAAATATAAAATCAATATAAATTAATTTTGATTTCCAAATGGAACCAAATTTACAATATTTTAATATAATATGAGTATGATTCAAAATTATCTAATCAAATAAAATTTTGAAAAGTTTGGAGCACACTTTTACACTTATCTTTTTGTTTTAACCCATCATTAACCCTTTTAAAAATTACCATATATTATGGTGTTATACCATTTAGGGGATAATAATGTTATTATAAAGGAAGAAAAGACACATAATTGGACCATGGTTTATTTTTAAAACCATATCCCATTTATTTGGATGAATCAAATATCTTTATTGACTTTATATCATTTAATAAAATATTATTTATCAAAAAATATCATTATTGACATTTTAATTCCATTCATTTAATTTAACTTAAAATAAATCAATGGAAATGGTAATTTTTGAATATAATTATTTTAAACCACCCTAATATTTTCTATATATCTATATTTTCTTTTGAAAAATTCAAATCATTTAAATTATATCTCTTTTCATATTTTTAAAATCATTTAGTTTATTTTTATATTAATTAAATAAATACTATATTAGGGTTTTCCATTGACCATGTACCCAAGTGGTATAGGCTTCTTCTTGGAATCCAAGAGACCAAAGATCAAATCTGGTCAAGGACAAATTTCTAGGGTACTGTATCAGTATTGTACCAGTAATGACTGTAACAGTGGTGGCACTGTAGTGATGGAGGCGTTGTAGCAGCGGTATTGTAGCAGCGTGAGTACTGTAGCAGTACTGTTCACTAAGGGGTCCTTTGGGAAAAAGGGCTTTCAAACCTTGTATTTAGGTTACTTGGACTTGGGAATTTGGGCTATGTAATGGCTCTCTCTCTACCCAGACATAAAGAGGTCTTTGCTTTAATAATAAATTGAGCCTTCGAACCCAACTATTTAAAAAAAATATTAGAATTTGACAAGAATTTAAGGTAATTATATAATTTATAAAAATTATAAATAAATTTATATCATGAAATAATTTCATTAATATCAAACTAGACACTTATATTTGTCGATAACTTGATTTTTTCCCTACGTGGACACATAAAAGATATTTCCATGGAAAGTGTCCTTTAAACACATAAATTTAATTAATAAGGTGATAAAGGTCGAATTAACTTTATCCAATAAGAATTAGGATGAAATATTATGGTCTTATAACTTAGTTTTAACCTATATTAACCTGATTTACCCTTTAATAAGGTGATAAATTCTACCATAGTTACTATTTATATTGAGAAAAAATAAAAGTGGGATATTTATCAAATTTGAAAATCTTGATTCAAAATAATTAACACATTTTATCAAATTAAATACCTGTAATTTTCATAAATTAATTTCCTAATAAGTGTAAAAAATGTGATGAAAAACACTTTTTAGAAAAATACAGTTCTCTGCATAAAACTATATTTATTCTAATCCCATGCCTAGAAAAATATATGATGATTGTTTAAAAATTTATATAATAATATTATATTTATATTTCATTTAAATAATTCACCAATTGTTAATAATTTTATTTATTTTGAAAAAAACACATAGCGCGCATAAAAAATGTTTTTTCCTGGAAAATGCTTTTCTAACTATAAAAATATTTTTATTATAAATTCAAACATAGAATTGATTCCAATGGACATAATTGTATTATATAAAATATAATTAAAAAATTATAATTTGAAATCATTTTTTTAAACAGAAACATTTTACATGCATAGAATAAAAATTCAAATTTCAATAAAAATTTGTATTCTTTCACTATTCACTGGAAAATCAATCTTTTTAAAAAATTATCAAAAACTCAGACAAAGATAATTTTTATATTATGATTTGAAAAAAGTATTCAATTTTATAAAATATTTTTTATGTGTCAAAAAATTAATATAATATTCTCTAAAAAAAATATTGATTATATGGAAGAAGATATATTGTTTAAGAATAATATCACTTTTCTAGAAATTTGTATGATTATTTCTTAAGTAATCAATACATTTATATTGAGTAGGAAATTATTATATATCTTATAAAGTTTTTAGTAATATTCATACACACCAATTTAACAATTAGATTATAATGATCACATAATAATATTTTCATAATATATCACAATTTGTTTAAACTCAGTGCTGCATGTGACACAAGACATTAAAGAAATTAAATCTATTTGAAAAAATTATTTTATAAAATATCATGGTTTTATGTTATATCTTTGTTCCATTATATCCTTGTTTTCCAATGTAGCTTCTTTAAATTTGTGATTTCTCGAGTGGGATTTCACCAGGTTAGTAGTATTGTTATATTTAACTTTATCCCCATGATCCAAGATTTTTATTGGTTGTTCCTCTTAAGAGTGATCATGTCTCGGTGTTATGACCTCTTTGTTTAGTATATTTGAAAGATTAGGTCTGTAATTCCTTAGGTGTGATACAAGGAACAAATCATGAACTTGAGAGAGGTTTGATGGAAGCATCAAGAGATAAGGTTCCCCCTCTTCGATGAAGAATATTGAAAGGTACAATATAAATTGGGATCAAATTTCTTTTCTTTATTAATCTGATAAATATCCATGATTAACTTAGCAATAACTATGAAATAATTTTAATCACTTATAAATTATCATACCAAAATGTATATACCCTACTAATTTCTTAAAATGAAGTAATAATAAAATCATATATGATTCCAAAAGATAATTCACCCTTTCTCCCTAAATAATATTCTTTCATAACCCAATAAATTTCCACTGGAAGTCTGGGTTCATACTTGCCCCAATATATGATCATAATTTGATTTAGAATATCAAATATGATTTCTTTATTCCACAATATATGCAATGAGAGCTAATCAATTCTCAGAATCATATCAATTTTCACTAAACGATGAATAATTTTATTTTCATAGGATGAATTGACCAAAACTTCAATATGAAATCCTCAAACCTGGAGTGGGGAATTAATTTTCTCTATTTATCATAATTCACTTCAAATATTATGATTTCATAATAACTCCCTTTATCCTATGTAAGAACCCATGTTTTTAAACCAGAAAAAATTATAAGGGAATTTGAATTTTCGGTAATTAGTGAGTGGGTCATTTTTAGAATGGAACTTCGGAACATAATTTTGAAAGTTGGAATGTATAAAATAGATGTTTTTTGACTTAGGTACAATATTTAGGACATTCTCAGGCTTCTCGAGGGGTTTTGGGAGCACATGACTGGGAAAAGATGGTTTTTAAATACCCACAGAGGACACACAGTTGGCGCATGGTCTGCCAAATTGTGTGGCCCATAGCAGGTAACCATGCGGCTTATTTATAGGGGTATAAAGACTTTACCTTGTACTATGTATGGATAGAATAACCATGCAGGACAGCAATGTGAATGGAGTTTCTTAAACATGGGGGGTGCCGCACGATTGGCACACAGTTTTCCAAACTGTACGGGTTAACCCGTGCATGATGTTCTATTTAATTTTTTTTATTTTAAATTAAATTAAAAATAAATTAAAAATATTAAAACAATAAATCATACGAATATCTTCCCCAAATTCGTGATGCACCAGCCAAGGGGATCTCCCCTTTGATGTGTTACCCTCCCTCCATGGAACCTCCTCCGATCTTCAATTTTTGGACGATTTCTCTACAGTTTCTAATTGAATCACTATGGTAGAGTCCCTCCTTCATTATCCTACCTATTTTAATCTTCTATTTGACCTATCTATCACCCTATGGTGTGAGGTTGAAACCCTAGGGTTGGTATTTAATACAATTTTTGGTATTCTTCCAGTTCTAGGTTGTGCAAAGGGTGTCTCGGGACCCGTTGGTCCGTGTTCCGGAAACCACCGCTGAAGGAGAGGTGCTTTAGGACAATTTGGTCCCCCCATCTTCAATTTTCGGTAAGGGTTTAAACCAATTATTTGTTTTGAAAATCTATTTAGGGTTTAATGGTATTTATGAGACCTAGGGAAAATGTTGTAGGGTGTTGTAGTCATTTTCCAAGTGGACACACACATTTTTCCCAGGTATGAATATATATAGATAAATATATTCTGTTTACATGTTCCCTCATTCTATAGGGAACACATGCATAAGTTTAAGGATATATATATATATAGAAGTGTAGGTATGAGAGTGGAAATATGATTGAGTTAAAATATTTGGCTCAGACCATCCCTTGAGGTGGGGTCCCTAACCTCACCCTTTTAAAATTAAGAACACATTAGTGGATTATAAAATTATTCTTGATTAGTTTAATTGAAAATTCTGAATTGAAATGATTATGAGAAATAAAATGATTTTTTTGAGAATAAAGTCATGTTTTTATAATAAAACCCCTCCGTCAGAGGTGAGCTACCTTAAATCTAAACAATATAGTGAGTATACTATTTAAATTGCTCATCTTGTTGGTATGTGATTTTCCTATTCTTAACTAGTTAGTGGAAGTTATTAAATTAAAGGAATATGGTTTTCCTAGCTAGGAGTGGTATTTCCTCCATTATTTGATGACACACTTGAGTTAAACGGTTCTAGTGAGCCAAGAATGGGGATATAGATAGGTGAATTCATGTGGTATTCTTGAGGGTAATTGGTTAATTGAGTGGGAATACTCAACCGACTTTCTTGAGTTTTTAATGTGAAAATTGAACAATAATGGATAAACAAGAGGGTAAACTCCTAAGATGTATTTAATTATGAAATTTCATCATAATAGGGTATTATCATTGGTTTACTTGTGACATATTTTGTTATTAAGTGGTGATATATGGGTGGGTATACCCATATGGATTGTTTAGATGTAAGCGATCACATGAGTGGTACACTCATGTGGTGTGTGATAATTGTGAGTGGGTGAAATCACTAAATGAATGGGTGTATCTATGTTGGTGGGTATACCCATATGCTTTTGTTAAACCCCTGTTTGAATTGTGATAAATGGGTGGGTAAGACCAAGGTTTATAATGAAATGGAGGATATTAGTGGGTATACTCATATGGAATGGAATTATAAAATGGTTGACATGAGTTGGTATACTCATATGGTAAATGATGGAATGGTTTATATGAGTGGGTATAATCATATGGTTTAATTTGATAAACAGTTTTAAATGAATTAATGGTTTGATAGATGCCTTGGACAGATCTATATGGGTCTCAAACATGGTAGTGGATTCCTTGGGTTGATCATGCCCCTTGGGTCTTGATTCCGTGGGATGCCTCGGGAATTTCTACATCGTGGATTCAGCTTTCTTGGACTCGCAAATGACATGTAGACACAAATTCTCCTAGGACTCCAACCAATGCCTAGACTAAGTTTCCACTATGATTCTCGTGGGACTAAATGTGGATTCCTTGGACGAGTTCCTTGGATCTATCTCCTCGTGGTCTAGAATTCTTATATAGATGCCTTGGACGATATCCTTGGATCCGGCCCTTCGTGGTATAGATTTCTTTATAAGGTATGCCTGTGAGTTATGAAATATGTTTGATTATATGGCTTCGCCATGTTAAATTGTGATATGTGGTTATATGGAAATGTTGTGATGGTATAAAATGTTTGGATGAATGACATGGCCGTGTTATTTATTTTGTGTATTTATTATAGCTTCCTTGTTAAAGGAGCTTGACTATCTTGTGAAGGGAGCCTTGAGGGGCTATTTTGGTATTACTGTAAGTATTTTACATGCCATGGGAATTTCTTATTCATATATATCATACATATTTACCTCCACAAATTGGTTTGGGCATGAAACCTTATGTGCTGACCTATTGAGATGTTATCTCAAACCCTACTCAGGTACCATTGGTGCCTGAGTAGACTCTTCTTATCTGAAGGGATATAGATCTATGCTTGTGTTATTTTCACATTTACCTGAGAGTTAGGAGGAAATGACCGAGTTGGAGCTCGGGATGCTCGTGGTGATTTCCCTTGGGATTTACTGTCTTTTATTCATTATAGTACTGAAATATAAAGAATACTGTATTGTTTGTTACTTTCGGATTATGTATCATCATCAGCATGAATGCATTTTATAAACTGGAATTGGCTATATATCTATATTCATTTGATATTAAAATTGTCTTCTACAACTTTAATTATTGCTTTATACTGCTTCTACAGTTTTTTTGAGTTTTTCTACCTATTACTACTATGTACTCTAAATATGAGGGTATAGTCTCCCCACTGACTACCTTTTAACCCTCACTACTAGTAGGCAACCTCTGTCTTACAATGAGACATTCTTGAGGTCATGTGGAAACTGGTTAAACTACATGTTTAGTGGTAAGTCATTCCATAATGTTACATCCTATGACTTCAATGGTTGTTGTGGATTATTATCCTTATTATCCCTTGTATTAGGGAATTTATTCATTAAGTCCCAAATTCCTCTCATTTATACATTTGGAGTGTGAGTGGTTTATTCTGTGAATATTTATCTCTATTCACATCATTAACATATTTCTTCCTATCACCTCAAAATTTTATTTCCCAATGACTTTCCTTTCCACACTTGAAAAATTTTGCAGTTACCCTAAGGAATTTTTTTCCTTATTTCCTTCCACAATGTGAGCATAAAGTAAGGCTCAGATTTTTCTATCTATGGTAAAACCATTCAATTTATAGATAAATACAATCTCCATATCTACGTTGATGGGTTATTGAATTATTTCTACATATTTGTTGAAGTTCCTTATGTCTAACACCCTTTAGAAATTGGTTTTAAGATGTCGATTAATTAATTAATATTTATATTAGGTTGGATGATAACTTTAGAAGTATACCTCACAATTTATATCAAATTTTCCTCATAGGATCCAAACTATTCATCATTTGTATGCTTTATCTTGAGGAATTAATTCACGTTTTCTTATGAAGAATACAAAGAATGTAGTTATTGAAAAAATATCCTAAACTCATCCAACTCCATGAAGTCAATCTCTTCCTATCATCTCATGTTCTTAGTATGATTAAAGGATTGATTTACTTCACCTTTAAAATGATAAATAGTGAGCATAAATTTCTCATGTTCTGAGCACTAAAGAAATAAAAGTATCCTTTTTGTGGTACTTATTGATTATTTAGCAACTAATGAATTAGTGAAACTGCTAAAAGAAGGTGGACATTACCTCATTAAGTAATTAATATAATGTTTTTCATTTTATAATTTCGGAGCTAATAATGATTCATATCTTGATATATTTGTATGAGAATACAAATGATTTTTTGTATCCCATATCCCATAACATTTTTTTTTCTAAGGAGGAAAATCATTAGATTTTCTATCACATTTAGTATGAACATGATTCTTTCAGTTTCCAATGGTCGACTAATACCAAAAGGAATAATGTGAGCAACAATAATAATATTAAGAACCAAATAGTCTTGAAAAATCACCTATACGATGTATAAATCATAACACTTATTACTATGACACCTTTTTTTAACCTAACACATTCATGTTACCCAAAATTTAGGATTTTATTCTATACTAATACTTATCTCAAGGTTTCTCACTAAAGATTCCACATCGTAGTTTCCAAAGGTTAAATAAACACAACGCTAATACCAACTATATTGACCTATACTATTTATACATAAATATTAAATCTTATTAGAATAATATTCATTAAATATCATAATGATCCATTCCAAAATCATATAGGTATATTGCCTTTGGAAACATGGACACATAAACAACTGGTTTATAAAAGATCTACATCATCTATTATTAATTTATTCACAACTAACACCCTTATTTTAAATATCAAACTTATTTATTTTTTCATAACATGTGAAAGGAACATAAGAAAGGGTGATCACAGATTCTTAGTAAGGGAAAACAAGAGAGATATCAATGATCAATTTTTAATAATATCAACATAATGATATGAGAACATAATAAAAACATTTTAAAATAATACCTTATATATCTCATATCATAATATTGAGTTATGGAATAAATGTTGGTCGTTCATAAGACATGGATTATAAAGGACTCAAATATCATGATTCGTGAGAGAATAAAATTTGTGTAAGAAATAAATGTGTGGCGTACACTTAAGCATAGAAAGTAATTTCCTTAGTAGTAAAGGCTAATTTAAAATTATATTATAATTTAATGGGTTACCTCCCCAAACCATCATAGTAGTAAAGGATTACACCTAATACTATCATTAGTATTGGGTTCACTCCCTAATCCATCATAGTAGTCATTGATCACTCCCCTAACCATCATACTAGACCAAGTCCCTTATTGAAATAGTTTCATTTCTAATTACAATCATGTATATGTCATGATTTATCAATTTTTTTCACAATTCATTTTTAGGAGATATAAGTCCAACCCATCCTTGGTTATAATGTGACCACCTTCCTCAATTATAAAATAACCACCAACCTTGTTTATAACAAAACTAACATCCTTGGTTATATAACCAACATCACATAATGAAAACCATATGTATTTGCGGAAAAATATCATAAAAAATTCATCATATAAGAACCAATGAAATAAAATGTGTTTCTTAAACATGTCATTATAGTATAAATAATCGAAAAGGAACGAGTTTAAAAAAATTTACAATTTCATCATAGAATAACCCATGGAAAATGAATTAGTTTCATAAAAATTTCATTATTTCATCATAGAATAAACTATGTAAAAGGAATGAGTTTCATAAAAATTTCATCATCTTACCGCATATTAACCTATTTAAAAGGAGTGGGTTTCAAAAAAATATTTCCATCATAATCATAAACTATCCAAAAAATAATAAGGATGGTATCCTTGGTTTATATCCTTAGTAAATCATAAATGAAAGCAAGGATTGTTGTCTTTGATGAATTGAAATACACTAAAAGATAATTAAAATATTCTTGATGAAAATAAACTATCTATTTTAATATATATTCTTTAAAATATAATTTCCATAATATTCCCTTATATATATGTTAAAAGATAACATTACTTTTACACTTTTTCAAAAAAATACCACATTTAAAAAATGACAAGAAGAATCCATTTGAACCATTTTATAAAATGTCCAAAATGGGTAAAAATGGATTTAAAAATTATTGTATAATAGTAAAAACCATTTTCAAAACATTTTTAGGAATCATGGATATGGAAAAAATATTGTTTGGATCGAAGAGAGAAATAATTTCAATTTTCCATAAAATAATAGTTTCAGTCTCTCAAGAACTAAAGGTGAGTAAAATGAAATGGAAAAATAAATTTTAATTAAATAACTAGAGTATAATAAAACTTTTGAGTTTTTTAGGGATATATTATACTATTTCATCATCATAACTTAACTATAAACAATCTTGATAAATAATGATATTATAACATAAAACCCTTACTAGTTTGGTAACATTTGAATCATAATTACCATGAAATAAAGAAACATAAATGGATATGTAAATACCCATTAAATTAATACAAATCATCATAAAATACAATCATGGGTAGTATATAAATCACATTATAGAAAAAGTGTTCTAAAAGACACATGTCTATATAAATAAAAGAGAGAGGAACATCCCCTACCATAAGTTTGAATTCCTTTTCACATGTAATAAAATGATATATAATAAATATAAATTTATTATAAATATATTAAATAACAATAATCATACATATAATAACATATATGATTTAATTATAACATTTTATCACCCGTTTTTTAACACTTCTTTATTGAAATCACTGTTCCTAGTGATATCTGCTTTGTTTTTCATGTATGTTCTGGTCTGGTAGTTTCACTCTTTGTATTTTGACCATGCTTCCATCATATAAATAATTTTAATAATGATATAAACATTATATATATTCATTATATAAGTGTTTATAAACATTCATAAATGATATAGATGAAAAAAGAATGACAGTATTCATAGAAATGGTAAACCGTACGTATGCATGGTAACAATTTTAATTTTTTTGATGGATGTAAAGAAAGAAAGGTAAATGATAAACAAACATTGTAGAATAATTATTATAAAATCTATATAATATATATTTATTAAATAAATTTACATTAACATTCAAGTAAAATATAAATGAAAAATGAATCGTATCTCTTCATCGAGATGATAGTCCACACATACGCATGATCAATGTTTTTATTTTTCAATAGTTTCGAAGTTAAGAAAGAATATATAATATTATAAATTTATAATTACAATTATTTAATAATTATAACATATAAAGATTAAACCCATCATAATACACATTAAAAAAAATATGGCGATGGGAAATGAATTGTATCACTACAAGGAGACGGTAAGTCATACATACACACAAATGATACTTTCATATCCCATTTGATTAAAAAGAGATGAATAAAGGTGGTTTCATTATAATAATAAAATTTAATTATATTTAGGATAATGAATATATTATTTTATTTAGAATATAAGATATTTTTATGAGGTAAAACAACAAAAAAATAAAGAGATCAGTTAAGGTTATCAACTCTTCTTTGAAACAACTCCTTTAGATCTCTTCTTAATGGATCTAGGGATGATATTCTGGGAAGAATAAAATATGTAATTTTTTTAGGGGAATGAATAAGATTCCTTGTTAGATTTTTTTTCAAGTTATAAGGCTCAATGTGGTGTGAATAAGATAAAGGAGGTGTGTCATTTTGTAATTGAGGGGTGGGGCCCTCTTGGAATTTCTTAGAATATTAAATTAATATAAATTAGCATTGATGTACAAATAGATCAAAATTTATAATATTAGAATATAATATTAGGATGAGTCTTAATCATCTCATTCAATGAAATTTTTAGGCATCTGGATCATGTTTTTAAACTTATCACTTTTTTTTAATTAGTTGCGAACCCTTTTGACAATTACCGTAATATTAATGTTCTATAACCTTTATAGGTTAATAATTTTAATATATAATGTAAAAAGACTCATAAATGGATATTTTTTGATGTTTAAAAGCATATAACATTAATTTGTATGAATATAATAGTTTTCATGAATTTTATATATTTTAATATAATAATTTTTGTTATAAAATATAATTAATGAAATATTTAACACCATTCATTTAATTTCTCTTTTAATACATCAATAAAAAGGGTAATTTCAAATATAATTTTATAAAACCTCCATAATATTTCATATATATGTATTTATACAATTATTGGTACATATTAACATATTCAAATTATATCACTTTTAATATTTTTGATGTAATTAATTTTTTTCTCTCTTAATTGAATAAATATTATATTTGCGATGTAGAAGCATTTAATGTAACTATAATTTCTAAAAATAATAAATAAATTTATATAATCAAAATAAATAAATTAATATATAATTATACACTTATACTCATTCATAACATTATTTTTCCTTATGTGGACACATAAGAGATATTTAAAACAAAGAGAGTGGAATTTTTCAATTTTTGTTGATTTAAATATTCTTTCGGTAATTTTCATGGAAATGTGTTCATTAGGAAACTCAATTTTGAGACTAAGGTGATAGAGAAAATTTATATTAATATAATAAGAATTTTGATTAAAATTTATGGCATTATCACTAATTTTTATCTTATATAAACACGATTTATCCTTTTCAAAGGTGGTAAAATTTACCACAATTACTATTCACATTTTTTTAAAATAATTGAGAAATATTTACCAAATTTTAACCTATTGATTGAAATAATATAATAAATATTATCATATTAAATACCTATAATTTGTAGAAATTAATGTTAATATAAGTGTAAAAAATTATATGGAAACCGTCTTATAGAAAAAATGGTTTTAAGAATAAAAGTAGATTTTTTCATATACCATTCCAAGATAAATATTAGATGTATGTTAAAAAAATTTATTCCCTATAAAATATTTATATTTCATCATAAAATCTCACAAAGATAAAACTATTTAAATTATTTTGATAAAAACATATTGTGCATATAAAAACATTTTTTTACATGAAAATGCCTTTTTTAGTTATAAATATGTTTTTATATTATTTGAAACATAAAATTGATTCCAATTGACATAATTAGATTATATAAAAAATAATAAAACTAATTTTAGCTTGTAACCATTTTAAAATAAAATGGGAATTTGTACATTCTTGAAATAAAGATACAATTTGCAATAAAAATTAGCATTTTCACTAATCACTGGAAAATCAATATTTTCATAAAAGTATGAAAAAATTTCCATTAGATTATTTTGATACTTTGATTTCAAAAATTTAATTAGTTTTATAAAATAAATTTTTTATAAGTTTCCAAAATTAAATATAATACTTTCTCACAAAAATCAATAAAAATCAATTTAAAGGAAACCTTTTTTAAGCATAATATATCGTTGTTGAAAATTTGGATGTTCATTTACCAAAAATAATTTGATACATCTACATTAAGTAGGATATTTTTATCTATATAATAAATTTGTTAATTCTATTCATACCCACCAATTTAACATCTAGGATATAACAATCAGAAAATTAAATTTTAATAATATATTTCTATTCGTTTAAACTTAGTATTGCGTGTGATGAAATATACCAAATAAATCAAATCTATTTGAAAAAAATATTTCATAAAATCCTAGGGTGTTATATAATGATTTATATTCTTTATTTTTAATATAAGTTCATTTTAAGTCTCAAACACACATTTATCTAAAAATATTTATCGTTGTGTTTTATGCATTTGTATTAAAAGAAATTTATCTTTATTAGAGGAATTTTATTTCATATAATGGACTTACATTTTGGTTTCAAAAATAAAAAATTATCCTAGGAAAATTTATTTAATTTTTCTAAAGAATTAAATTTCTAGTGGATAGTAAAAAATATAGTTTGTATGAAATAAAATATCTTTTATGATATCTCCAAGACATAAATACGATATCAAAATTTATAAAATTTATGGAAATTATATTGTATGATAATATACTATATATATAATATAAAAATAATTCAATACATAAAAATTGTAATATATTCCATGAAAAAATTGAAAATCATTTTCAGTGTCGATATAACGTTTGCATAAAATTTAAAATGGTCCAATTTGGTGAACTAATGATAATATTTGAGAAGAGAGAATACATTGTATAACTATTTTTTAATAAAAGTTAATTATTGTTGATTATTTATATCAATATATTAAAATTTTATAGTTATAAAAAAATTGACTTATCCAAATGCTCGTGCAATGCTTATGCATTCTTAAAAAAGTAAAAATAACATTTTAAATAAGCTATCAGGACATAGATGTGAGTAAATAAATATATTAAATATATATATTAAATAAATATAAAGGGTAATATTAATCTTTATTTAATTATATTTATTATTAAAATTTACTTTTAACTTTTAGCAATGAAATAATTACCTTACATGTTTACGCAACTCTAATACAATTCTTGTGAAAATAGTAGAAAAATAAAGTAAATGATTTTAAAAACTCTAAAAGTAATTTTTTTGGGTGAGTTATAGTACCCCATTAATTTTTTATATAAATACAATATGTTATAGATGTGTCAAATGTGTATATTTTAATATAATTTTCTTTCATGTTTTTTTACAGTCAAATTAAATGGATAGTTATGAAAAGAACATTAATGATATTTTTTCAATTGAATATTGTTTAAAATATCAACCATGGTTCATTTATAGGTATGTTTTCAATATATAGTAACTTTATTTACCCATAAATAGTAAAAAAATTGATATAGTCATAATTTTCCAAAGTTTTAATGGGGGGGGGGGGTTAAAACAAAGAGATTAGGGTAAAAACACAATCTACACTTTTATAAATTTTATTGTATGAGATAATTTCAATCCATAATAACCCTATATTATAAATAAATTTATTTGGATCAATTTTTAAATGACTTGTAATATATATTAATTTAGTAATTTTTGGAATTTCGAGAGTGCCCCTCCCCTCACTTATAAATGGGATCCTTCTATCCTCTATTCCTCACACCATTTGATATTTATAACTCAAAAAATTACAAACCAAAACCCTTAATAAAATATCTAAACTTGTTACATAGGTCTTATTTTTGGAATACTACAAAATGTTTATGTATTAAGGTGTAAATAAAAGGAGGTTTTTCGAAGAAGAGGTATAGCTTTTGACAGAATGATTTTTTTCTTATACATATTTGAAATCTTATTCAACCATAATTAGATAATTATGTTAGTATATTAAATATAAGGAGATTTTATTTTTGTTAATTTCATGACCTATATGCATATACACTACCATAAAATTTGAAATGAAACCATTGTTCACATATGTGGCAGACTACCGCCCAATGAACTGATGTAAATCATTTTCCATCAAAGCCTCCCACAACTGGTTATAATGATGGATTTAAAGTATATATATATAGATATGATATTTATTACATAGTTATCATTATTTAAATATAATATATCATATATTTTCTCACCTTTACATCCATTGAAAAATTATAACATCGTTCATGAATCCATGTGGATTACTACCACTAAGAAGTGATTCGATTCATTTTTCATCACCGCATCACATGGATGGTATATATAAGTTAATTTAAAGAGATTATATATTAAATATGATATGATAATAATAATTTAAATATAAAATAATAATTAACATTATTTATATCATGTTCATTGATAAAAGGAAACGTTACTCATGCACACATACAACCCACCATTTCAATTATTGTAATGTATTTAATTTTTCACAATCATCATTCATGGATTGTTTTAAAAGTTTAATTTATATATATAAATTATAATAATGTCATTATTATTATTATATATGTTATGTAATAACTACCTCTGAACTATAATCATCTTACGAATGTTATTTTAGACGTACGATCCAAATAACGTCAAAATATCCAATATAAACTTAATTGATTAAGCAATTGTATATAACATGATAATAAATAATATAAAAAGAATAATAAGTCTGAGATAGTTCTTAATAAAGTAATTAGTAAATATAATTTTATTATGTATGATGATAAATAATGTATGTGATGATTCATACTTGAGGTAAAATACACTTTACCTCAAAAATACCATTTAAATGTTTTAAAGATTTAATTTTTAAATATTTTTCTTCCATGTACATATTATTAATTTTTTATAAATGTATTTATATATAAATAAATTAAATAAAAATGAAAGTTATGTTTATTTTTATTTATTTTCTTTAATATTTTCAAATGGAATATTTTTATGTATTTTATACAGAACATTTTGGAAAAAATAAAGAAATAATGTTATATTTTATCATATATGAACAATAGTTTTTCCCTATCATCACAATATTTATATGATGTTTAGATTCCACTATAAGAAGAAATTTTTTCTTTGAATAAAAACTCTCTTTCCTTTAGTTTTGATTATTTTCTAAAATAGTTTTAAATGGAATGGATATTTTGATATTTGGAAATGTTTTATTTATTGGTTTAAAGCATATTTTTATAAAATATTTCATGTGTTATTATTTTCTTATGATTGTTGTGAATTTTTTAAGATGATGTGTGGTTAAATTATTAAACAATTTAGGGTAATTACATTATAAAACAAGGATGATTGTGTCCATTATATCTACCAATACATTGGGTAATGATTATGTTCTCTGGAGAATTATATTGGAAGTGGACCATTAAGTTATCAAATTTGTAAGGGGGATTGTAAGAGTGGTTTTAGAATTATGTTCCAAGTTAAAAAATGGGAATTCTTTATTATTAAAATTATTTTTCATGCAAATATTTTTATTTACTAATGAACGTTATTTTTCTTAATGGTAAGTTTATGCCTTTATGGGTGAAAGGTTTATTTTTATGAAAATGTTTTTCAAGGGTTATTATATTTCATAAGAAACCGTAAAAATTATAATTTTTTTCTTTTATGTTTTCTTATAAAGTGTATTATGAAAAAAATGTAGTAAATTTTATTTCATGTGTAAGTAAACAATAATTTGAGCTCAAATTTTATTATGTTAATAGATGACTTTCTTTTATGATCTCATGTTTATAAAATAAACTAAAAGGCTTATTTCCTCATTTTTTATTTCCCTTACAAAGATTTATTTTCCTCAAACCATGTTTTAAAATGTTTTTTCATAGGTATTAAGGATGATTAGAAATGTTTATAAATTCAGAGTCCAAAATATGGATATGGAATCTTGCCTTTTTATTACATAAATTTTCATTACATTTTACAAATAGAGGATCTTTAAAGTCTAGTGTCTTGGAAATAAAGAAAAAATTACATGAAAACTTAAAAAAAATTATTATAGGAAAATTTAAAGACTTAGGTTTATCCTAAGTAAAATTAATGCATCTCATATCCTGGAGATATACATCAAAGGAAAGGGTGAGAAGAATTCCTAGTAATGAAAGCAAGTGAAACAGTTTACATGTGATCTTGAACGATATCAATAAGAACATGCAGATAAAGAGGAATATAATAATAATAATAACATGAAACATAACTTGAAAATATGGATACAATATTTAATTTAGAAATTCATGAACATATCACCAAGTTCCAACCCTGAGGTGTCATAAACATTACCAAGGTTATTCCCCAAGGTATCATAAAACTTGTCATCTCTAGAGATTAAATTTTTTACCCAATGAATTGGAGATATATTAGGGATAATACTTAATATGTATTTATTTTCATGTGATTCACATATATAAAAATCATAAATTTCATAAATAACCCATAGAGAGTGAAAGACATGGGTTTCACTTCAAAATCATGATGTTTTAAATGTGCTTAAAAACATGATCGTTATGTCATTTATAACCGATGGAAAAGGAATGAGAATTTAATGTAGGTAAATTCCAAAATAAAATATATCATTTTTTGTCTTTATAAATATCCATATAAAATAAATTGGTTTGGGAATTCACATAAATAAAATAGGAGAATTTCTTGAGAAAAAGAGAGAGATATTTTGAGAGGACAATTCTATAGAATAACGGCTATACCACATGATTTTAGAGAACATTGAAAAGATTGGGGAAAAGGGTCACCCACTCATAAATAACTCATAATATAGTATGGGTAAATAATAAAAAAGAAATAAGATCATGGTATCGATATTTTAATGACAAACCACATGAAAAGGAATCTTGAAAAAAAGAGAAGATGCAATTTATTTTAGAAAAAATACGACAGCATAACGACGTGGATTAAAATTTAGAAAAATAATTTGATGAGATTGGAAAGGGTCTATAATAATTTGGAAATAAAATGGACAAAAATAAGAAATATAACAACATACCCCAATATAATAAAATGGAAAATAGAAGACAAAACATAAATAAAGTCATGACTAAAAGAAAAGGGTGAAGGTTTCCCTTACTTGAAGAGTAACTTCAAAAAATTAGAATGTTGGGACCTTGGTAGGATTGAGGGAACCTTGGGAGGACTCATTGGTACGTAAAACAATCATAGCTTCATTTAAGAAGAATTTTTAATGAAATGAATGAAAAAATAGGTTGGTATTTATAACAAAAGTGAGGGAATATTTTATTAATTTCCAAAGGACACCTCATTAGTGGTATTTGAAAAACCATGGGCTTGCACATGGTATATTCCCAATGTATTGGACACTTGGGACACCTAATAACATATATTAATGTACAAAAGTCAAACATAATTATTACATCATGATTACATGCTTAATGATGTCATTAAACAGACCGAAACTCAAAACTATATTTTTACTGTTCACTGAAAAACAAAATATTTTATAAAAATATCATAAATTTACCCTAACCTCATATAGATTCTATGAATTAAAAAATGAACTCCATTTTATGAAACTAATTTTATAATTATGATATATTTAATTTTTAAATAAAAACACTATTTACCTGAAAAATATTAATACCTAACTAATAATTTTAAAACAGTTATTTACTAATGCTATTATATCACATTACCTAATAAAGATTCCTAAATTATATTTATAGTTTATTAAGTGAGGTGAATATTCCATTGGTCACATCAATATTAATAAAGGTAATATTACTATTCATAATTTACTATTCACCAAAAAAATTAAGTTGATCTTATTTGACTCTAAATTTCTTAATGATCACAACTATAGAAGACCATTTTTTGAAAATATATTCACATTATTAATTATTTAAATTATACAAAAATATTCTAAAAGACCATTTTTTCGAAATTCACCAATAATATGGAACTTCTATAAATTCATCCTATTTTTATCTTGAAATTTTAAATTCAAAAAAATTTCTATAATTAGAAATAAATATTTTATTTTTATAAGAGGATTAAACAAAGTAACTAAGGCCTCACTACATATCCCCTTATAAAACCTACACTGGACCTAAGATTTAGGTGTGAAATTGTGATAGAATCTTGGGGTGTCTTGGACAACATTGTCTGAGTGATGATTTCTATCAGTTCGAACTTCTCCCTTAAGTGATTCTGTTCAAGCTTAACGTGTTTGAGTTTGGATTGGGATTGGTCCAGAGCAAAGACCAGTAATGCAACCTCCATCCCAAGATTTGAAAGATGGGCTTCGTATGGACCGACTCTACTGTATTAGGATATTGAATCCTCTTTCTCTATTAATTAACCACAATCATTTCTATTTATAAACAACAATCATAACGTTAAGAGTATAGTTTCTAACAGCCATATTTGACCAAAAATCATATAATTGTCGAATCCCAATAGGCACATTTAAATTATACATAATTAATTAATTAAAGTATATAGTTTTGTTGATTATAAAATAAAATAACACAAAAAATTAGGAAACAAAAATTATTCAAAAGTTCAGGTAGTTATAATGGATGTTACCTTGGATGAAACATGAATATTTTTATATAGAACTATTTTTGTGGGAAAATTCAATACTCTGTGGAAATTTACACATCTAAAGAGTATTTCCTAATCCTGTAAAAATATAATCCTAAAAGGTTCTTAGGTTTGTATGCAATCCCATATTTCCTTTTGATTTTCTAGGTTTTGTGTGGTTGAAATTCGGTCACACTTATTGGTATCAAATCTATAAATGTAATGTTTATGTTTTTAGTACTGGATCCTGGAATAAAAGTTTAGGTTTATTTTAATAATATAAAAACTTCAGTATCCTAAATAAAATTAAATGTTATTAGGATTATGGAACGACTAATATCCACCTTCTATTCCATCAAATGGGAAGTGAAAGTATTGCTTGTGCGTACGTGTGGACTACCATCTCCACGTAGAGATACAATTCATTTTCCATCACCATCATTCATAGATGGTTATTATGATGTGTTAATGTTTATATATTATGTTTATTATGTAATTAGGCTTATTTAATTATAATATTATATCCATCATCTTACCATTACATCCATTGAAAAATGATAATCTTTATTGTGCGTATAAGTAGACCACAACCTCTACAAAGCGATGTGATTTGTCTTTCGATTAAAATTTACATGGATGGTAATAAAGAAAATTTTAATGAATATATATTCTATATATTACATAATAATGACTCTATAAAGATGATTTTTGTACCATTATTTCATTCTATCCATTGAAAAGTTAAAATTGTGTTCATTTGTTTTTATGACCTTCCATCTCCAAGAACGGTGTAATTAATTTCTATATATAAAAAATTTTATATACGAATATAAATAATATATTTGATATTTATATAATTTTTAATATTAAAAAGATGATAAACCAAAGATAAATGTAAAATTATTGGAATCACATAACATAAAATCTCCTGAAAAACAAAACAATTATCACCCGGAAACAATGATTTTAATAAAGAATTATTAATAAAAAGGTTTTAGAATGTTATAAAGGGATTATGTATGATATTATAAGTATTTATATGGTTATATTATAGAGTTATAATAAATATAAATTTATTATATAGGATGTTAAAATCACTTATGAGTAATGTTGAACTTGAGTTAAGAGAATTTTTTTACAATCTAATTTTTTCTCAGGATTGTTTACGTTTTAATTTCCATTTACGAAAATTATATGATAATTATTGGATAAAACCATTTAATTTTATTATATAGTTTTCATTCATGAAATTTTCTTATAATATTAAAATTTTACTCTCTTGGGTACATAAAATGATTGATAAAATTTTCTATATAAAAATTGGCCTTATTTATTCTTTAAATGGAAAGATTTTTCTTCCATTCCATGTTTTATAAAAATGTTATCAAGAATGTTTTTAATTTTACCCAATTATTGTTTTAATAATTTTTACTCATTATTTAATATTTTATTTAAAATAAAACATATTTTCATTTTCTAAATGTCGTACTTATGGCATTTTACTAAAAATGTAGAAGTAACATTTGTTTTAACATAAGAAACATGAACAAAATTTTCCACCATAATGAATGCTAACTGTTTTGAATATTATTTTACATGTTTATAAATTTATTTCCAAGAATTGTTTTTTCATTAATATTTTTTTATTTTTTATATTTTAGTAAGTAATTTTAAAGTGAAAATGATATTTTTATTAAAGAAATATTCAAGTGATTTTATAAAGGTATTTTCAACTATGACAACACCCATTGATGTTATCCGGGATATAATACAGTGATACCATATTTATTCCTTTTTTAGAGGGGATATAATGATGAAGTATTGATGTTTCATATTATATAGTCAATAAAGTTAATTTTTTGGTTTATAGGGAAATTTATGAAGGAATTTTATTGATCATTAAAAATATAAGGATTGCATAGATCATGTAAATAATTTATGGGGACCGATTATTGATATGCCATTGATTCATCGATAGGTCTCATGATACAAAATACATAGATATGATGTATAAGATGAGGCTATAATATAATGTGATAATAATTAGGTATTGGGTGTATTCCTACACATACAATAATAATTTTTTGGTTGATAGGTTTTTATGGGAAGATAATTTCTTAGTCGGGAGGTCTTGATGGTAAGATTCATGGTTTTCTTGGTTGAGAGGCCTTGGCCATGAACGTATAGAATTATTTATTTTCTTTTATTAATAATTTACTTTTCATTATCCATGTTTTTTATGTTGATATTATCCATGAATTCTCATTTATAAGAAGTTATTTATTGTATGAAATTCCATATGATTAACCTATAATCTATCTTAATTATTCCTTATTTACTCTTGATATATTCTACTATATGTAACCCTTAGTGAGAAAATTATTTAACCCTTTATTTATTCCCTTTACCTAGGATATGATGAATTATATTATGGATGATATCAAGTATGCATGAATTTTTCTTATTCTATTTTTTATATCTCTATTATAGTATGATAACCATGTATGTATCAAGGTAACCAATAGTAGTAAACTATTCAAACATTTGGGACGTAATTAATTTTATATATTTCTAATATAATAATGTTACCACCAAATCTTGGCTACTAGCATTAGGGTATTTACGGTTTTCCCTTTCAATACCTTGTAGTTTCATCATTTACACTTGATATTCAAAAGTGTAGTGTCATGATTGGGTGTTCAAAAAAAATTTCAGTACTTTTTCTATTACTAAGAAGATTATTTGGGCGAGAGGGATATGTTCATTAGTTTTTTCATGAAATCCTCCATTATATCTTAATTTATTTACAATTTTTATTGAATTCCTTGAAGAATCCCCTATATAATTTTATTTTATTTGTCCTTGTTTGTTTTATGCAAGGATTTATTCTTTTTAATACCTTGAAAATTAAGCTGGTAATGGTTATTTAGCTTGAATTTTTAGCTTTAAGAACTCCATCATGCTCTCATTGAGGTATGTCACATTGGTCCCTCAAATATGGATAATATGACTCTATAAATAGGGAAATATACTCATGTTCCCATAATGGATATTTTTTCCATTTAATATCAATGGTTTCATCTTGAATGAAACTCTCATACTTCACCAAGAGTCAATTATGTCCCCAAAATGTTGGTTGACATTTAATTGAGAAGTATTACCATTGAAAAGTTGTTATATTGTTTTTCTATAAATTACATATTTTTGGAATTTGATTTGATCCCCAAAAAAGAAATGATAACCATCATTCCAGTCTTGATGAAGTTGATGTGAGAATTTCTCATCTACACATGGTTAAATTATAGTACTTATCATGCATGTTTCCTCTTTAAATTTCATAGGTGAAGGGATTAATTTCACACCAAATTTAAATATATATTTTGGCTATATCCATGCTTTACATGTGAGTATAATTAAATTTCAGTCTCTTATCTTATTAATATCATCTATTTCAATTTCAATTGAATAAAGGTAATCTATGTTTTCCCTTCCATATGGGAACTATTCTCAATAATCTAAGGCATACTTCCTATTGTGGCCTTTCCATATAAATTAATTGAAAACATATTAAAAATTTTCTTGATATCCATGTAACTTTTGTTTCTAAAATACACTCTAGTAGCCATTTCTACTAGAAATTATCCACGGAAAGTGAGTATATAATAGAATAGTTTCATGAGTAATACCAGAGTGATTTTGTTGGTTGGAAATTATTGATAGTATCTATTAAACCTCCCCCAATATTTATGGAATTATTATTCCATATCTTGAGTAAATTTCATGATTTTTATCCACACCTTCTTATTTTTTTATATTCAGTAGTAATTCTTCACGAATTTATCTTGAACATCCTACCATGTGTCAAAATAATATTCATCTTATTTTAAGAACCATCTTCTCACCTCCCCTTAAATAAATAGTAAAAACATATAAAACACAACTCATATCGTTATGATCTCATGAGATAGAACCTATAGGCTTCCATGATGAACTCTATCACTAACATTGATTTTTCTTCTTATGGTGCACCCCTGAATATTGGAATAAAATAAACTTACCGATTCTTGAGAACCTATTATCTTTACCTTGGTGAAATACTAATGAATGATTTCCTCCCACACACTTAGACTATTCTAACATCCTTCAATGTTAATGAAATTGGATTATAATTATTCCTTGAGAGGTGGATGTTCTGATGTCCATAAAATTATTCCCATGTATTATATTTTTTCCCCTCATTCCCATGCCTTAAATTGACTAAAAAAATTATACCATGAAAATTCACTTAAATTTCTCAATTATTGGATTAGATTAGTATGGAATGAGTATTCAAAGATACTCAAATATACTAAAAAATTTATATTAAATCAATGATAGATTAATGAAATCTAATCCATTTTGAATATGTATAATTTTTTGAATTAAAGATTCAGTTTTTTAAATTTTGTATTTTTTTCATATACATGGATGTAAATCAATGAAATAACCATACCCGTCTCTTAAAATGAATCAAATTTATTGTTGGGTAAAATGATTGAATAATTTCTAGTCAATTACTAGTCTTTTCAATTGGGACAAGTTTTGGCTAATTTACTAATCTAATTAGGTGTAGTTAGTAGGAAACAATAATAAATTAGGTAGTGTTGTGTTAATTTTATTAAAATTAACAAAGGTTTTTTCTATTTTTCTTTTTAATATGTGTGTGTACATGTTCATAGTATATGAAGTGGGTGAAGTAGCTAAAAATAATTTGGAGTATTAATTTATTTAAGGGAAGAGTAGAGAATTTGGGTTAGTGATCACCCTAGTGAAGCATACAAAATGAACATCCAATAGAAATGAAATATCAATATCACCATTTCCCTAAACTCTAGTCTCATTAAAGTATGAAATTTAATCATGAAGTCAACATTCCCAGTAAGGTTTCTCTAATACCTTATGATCAATGATTTCAAATCAAAATTACATTATAAGGTTTCCATTACATCTATTGAGTTGTCACCCCTTAGGATACAATGATCAATCCTTATTTCACATATAAGGATTCCAATATCATTACCTCACCCTATCCCTCTCATCATTTAATCATTAATCAATAGATAAATTCATTAAGATCAAATAAAATATAAATATAAAATCTAGATTTTATAAAGCATAAAATAGAAGAATGATAATAACACCACCACCCCCTATAAATATTAGCATAGAAATACCAGAATAAAGAAAAATAGAGGAAGAATAAGAGTCTCCATTATCGTGTGATGTTTGACATCCTCTACGCCTTGGATATGGTTTCTGTTACTCTACTACTAGTATATGGATATAAAATAAAAGGAGATGAATGTAAGTGTGATGAATATCTAGGGAGATAGTGAGGAATGGGTGAATAATCTAATTTATAGGGAAGATCTGGATATATGGAATATAGTGAATCATATATCTAATAAAATTCACCTTAGTCTCATGCTCCCCAATGTATATGAAGAATTTCCTTTTTTTCTTTCCAAAATCTCATCAGAACTAAACAATTCCATGTCGAGAGATATCCTTTACTTCATAAAAGTTATAGGATATTCTTCATAATTAACTTTTTGTGGAAGAAAATGGGAATGATCAGAATCTTTACTCATCCCATGATTGTTTTACACTTGTATTCTTCACAAAATATTATCTAATTTAGAAAAATAAGAAAGTAAAAATTATTACCCCCACATTTTTATGTGTTCCATGTGTACTTGGGATTAAATACATGAATTGGATTTATAATAATAATTCTCTATTGAAATGAATTTTAATTACCTTCATTGAGGGTTCATTCAGTTCAGATATATGGAACTTGGTACAATGGTTATTCTAGGTATGCTTTAGGATTAATTCAATCTCTACATAGTGTTGATGAAAATTGAGGTTCTATTGGATTTTTAGAGTTCATTATAGAAGTTTTATATACTATTAAACCTTGAGATAGTTTTGGCTAGCTGAACATTATATTGGGGTGTGAGGATGAGTTGGACATACTTAAGATTACGATTGACCTTGGCATGGGGTTGTAGAAGTTTTAGGTGATGTCAGTAATTTATATGGTGTTAAACACCATTAATTAGCATGGTATTGGAGACAGTTAATAATGCATTCAATGATAAGGTGTCATCGGTGAAGTTTAAGCATTTGTTCCGTCATGATTTATCATTGGTGAAGGATGAGGCTATTTTAGAAAGTGTGTGCATGGATAAGAAACTTTATTTCTTTATCATATGATATATTTTAGTGATAATGGAGGCATTAAATCTTTAAAATTTCATGGTTGATTTTATACTCACTAGACTCTCAATGATATTCTAATCTAATTTCTGTATGAGTGTTTATTGCATAGATAATGAGACCACTCTGGAGATCAAGAGTTTATTCTCTGAGATCCAACATGATATTTCTTGTTTCTTCAATTCATGTGGTAGAGATGATTCATGGTGGGTTTAAATTGGATTCCAATTTCTTTAAGGATTATTATGGGAAAATTATAGTTTTCAACATGAACCAATGAAGTAAGGAGAGAGGCATGAGATAAAGTCAATTGTAATCCCATAAAGATAGATACCCAAGGCTGCTTACACATAGAAACTCAAAGAGAAATTTAAGGTGAATTTAAATGACCATATCTATCTATAAATCGTAGTTAAACTCCATAGTATTACACACAATTGTAAGCATTATATTTTATGTTTTGAAGTGATATTTTTTTTGGAATTTACTCTTCAATTTTTGACTATTTCTTCCCTTTCCTCTACTATTATGTTTATATTGGTTGAAGAATGAATCTCATGGGGTATTTGTCCTCATTGTTTCTCTACATCACTTATTGAATTTAATGAATCAAGAGGTTTGAGGAGGCGTGTTCAGTACTTATTTTTTTATATAGTGATTTGGATTTCATGTTTATTTTGTGCCTAAATTATCTATCCAAGTTAATTATCACTAAAAAATTGATAAAATTTCAATTTTATTTCAATATGATGGTTTACTACATAGTGAAGGAGACCTCCTATTATATCAAGTGTTGTTTTATGGTGTTTAAGATAATTATTCTAGTAGTTTCAGTCAGGTTATAGAGCTAATCCATGGTGGGTTCATATTGGATTCTTTATTCTTTTAGGTTGTTTTTAAAGAAATTAAAGGCGAGAATGTGTAAGGATGAAATAAGAAGTGATGCATGGGATGAAGTCTACTATGAGCCTAAAAAGAAGTATTCCTAAGGATTCTTCAACAAGGAAACTTAGACATAGATTTGTGATAAATTATAGTGCTCTTTTTTATCTATATATTATAGCTAAAATCTATATCATCATCTATTACTACACAGTGGGATTTTTGGAGGACTTTGCGCTTTTCTCCTTTCCATTTCCTATTTACTGAGTATGCATTATAATTTATATTTTTACATCATATAGTAATGATGTATATGTAGGTTTTGGGTGAAATGGAAGTCTGTGATGAGTTATGCCCAAATTGTTTTCATGATCGATGATCAATCAGAGATTTACATGACAATGAATGTCAAAATCATTATAATTGAATCAAAGAAAAAAGAAAAAGGATAAAAAAATGGAACCAAGTTCAATATTATCAATTATTATTTACAATTAATTTAATCAATTCCATAATTAACATTATGAATTCTTTCTTTATTGATGGATCTAAAAATAGATCTGCATTTTACCTTTGTTTTGTTATATGAATCAAGATTAAATTCCCCCTATAGGTGATCCACATGTGTTCCAAAAATCTCCAAACATCACTGTATGAATCTCTATGGGATAGCATGACATATCATATCTCTTGAATAATTATCCTTTCATCAAAATGAGAATCACTTCCAAAGCATTCTCCTAGATCTCTATCGACCTAAGAGTGGGAGGTGGAGGAAGATCACTCTCCATTCATGGGAGCATTCTTGGAGAGATATCTCTCTTGTTTAGAGAGGATTATCTCTATATGTAATTGTTCACAACACAAAATGAATTCACTCTATTGAAAAAAATGATATGATTGGATTTAAATACCACAAGGGTTTAGAAATAATTATTTACAGAAGTGACTTATAATATTTATTCAAATCCTTCCAGAACCACATTTTTAAAACAATAATAATAAAATTATTTTCTCAACAAGCACTTAACTTGTGAATTAATTTAAATATTATTCGATCAAATAATATTATATATATATATTATATTCACTAAATATAAAATAAATATTTATAAATTATTCTTATCACATTATATTCTGTCAAATAAATGGTGGTGGAATATATGAGATAAAAAACATGAATAATTATTAAACCGAATTTGGGTATAATATTTATTCAAGTTGATAAAAATAATAATATAAAATTTAAATAAGACTCCGGATACACTTAGTGTGTGATCCTATAGGCCTCTTTCTAAGTGGCATTAAGTGAAGAAGCCTAAAGTCCAATGTTAGCATCTAACAGCATGGAAAGGAACCTATAGAGAAATAAATTAGTGCCTCAATGACATAAAAACTCATATAGACACTTACTGTGTAATATAATACCTTTATCATGATATTCTAATCAACCAGGTTGAATTCTAGTACAATCAACCTATATTCTCAATGTCTCTTTCTTTTGATTTTTTGAAAATCAAAATTCTCGTAGAACACCATGGACATGGATTTATTTATGATATATCATTTATATCAAATATAATGGGATATAAACTTCTCTTAAAGAATAGAAGAGTCAAATACTTTCTCATATTATTTATTAATGCAATATTACTCGTGATGCACCCAACATATCCTACCTCACCGCGAACATCTGTCGTCACAGGTTTTATCAATACATAAAAGTATAAAAATCATAATACTCATTAATAATAATCTTAATTTCTATGGTTCAATGCACATGTATGCAGATAGGAACATCCAATGACACATATAAACATTTATTTCCTTCTGGCGGGTCTCGTTCTCATAATATCATATACTGGATATTACCAAGGACATAAACCAAGAGAAGGTTCCTCAATGTACGATGAGTCTCCACACATGATAGCCTATATCCTTTGTGTCTATAAAATTATATAATTCCTATATAGAACATATATTTGAGATTTTTTTTGTAGCACTTTGGGATTCTCATCATAGAGGGGAACTGTAGTGTCCGTTTAGCATGACAACTACTCTTAGAAAATTATCACATACCATGTTATGTAGAATAACAATAATGATGTGATAGAGAGTTTATTAATATTAAAAACCATTCATAAAGGTTGTCATAAAGTACACAAAATCTAGTTCTTGGGAACAAAATCCAAGAAGATCCCACTTTCACAAGATCCTACAGTTAACAAGCTTCAGTCCGCTAGTTCTCACATGGTAATCATGCTTAAACTAAGAAAATATTTTAGTAAAGGTTTCCATCACATTCTCTATAATGTCCCATATTTTCCGTATAAGTTTTTAATTATATTAAATTATTTCAAGACATCGAAATCTAACGGTGCACGATTCTGAGGCTCGGAGTGCCCGGAATGATCCGTCGAATGTTTGTTATGCTTTAATTAGCGCGCATAAGAAATATTCTTGGAAAAGTGTAATAATTATT
This sequence comes from Viscum album, assembly GCA_963277665.1. NCBI lineage: Eukaryota > Viridiplantae > Streptophyta > Magnoliopsida > Santalales > Viscaceae > Viscum > Viscum album. Next base: position 1,622,110,957 of record OY728158.1, read on the forward strand.
AAATATTTGCCTGAATCAGAAATATAAGGGCACTGTTGTGTTTAGAATGGTGGGTTATCCCTAGGCGTGACTTAAGTTTGGTCGGCACGGGCCTCCTATGAGAAAACCCAAAAAAATGGAATAATCATAAATAAAATAATTAAATAAATTATTTTATTTTTAAAATGCTTATAACTCACAAATAGTAGCTCAGATTGAATATTAGAGACCACCGCTGAACTCATGAGGGCATGATTTATTTAAGTAGATATTAACTTTGGCTGGCACGGGCCACCAATGAAGCTAGTTTTTTCCGTAAATAAAATAAATAAGTGACGAATATTTTATTGTAAAAACCAAAACATTAAAACGGTATCTCGGATTGGAAATCTAAGAGTACCATTGGATTCGTTGGGGACTGTTTCACTTGGGTACAACCTCACCTCAACTAGCGCGGGTCAAGGGTGACTTTTAATAAATTTCCAAACTTTTTTTCAGGTATATTCAATAAACATGTAAGCGGCATTTTGCAACTTTTGAACCGGTGCTCAGAATTGAAATCTGAGGACACTGTTGAACTCGCATCACCGATTTTCTCTTAAGGAGGCCTTCACTTCGACGTAGTAGGTCCAGAAAAAAATTTATTTTTTAGAACTTTTAATAGAATAAATAAAATAACTTTATTATTTTATTTTTATTCTATTATTCCAATGGACGAGCGGTTAGGTGGGACCAGTGACATGTCAATCCAATAAAAGGATTGACCCTCTAATCTGAGTAACATCAATGTTGGGGGGAAATTATGAAGCTTTATAATTAATGAGCCCCATTAACTCTCTACGCCGTTACTTACCCTCCACAATTCCTATAAATATGGAGTTAGGGAAAGGGTATCAGAGAGTTTCACCAAGCAGCGAATTGCTAAAGGAATGCCGCGACACCAGACCCTTAGAAGATGAAGCCGACCCAGCATGAGGTGACAGATGACATCGAACCAACAATGGGTGACATGCGAGTGGTGTCTTTGGGAGCCGGTTGTAGGAACTAAGAACACGGTCCACCGACAAGCGCAAACTATTCTCTGAAGATCAAGGTAGGGGTTATTTGATTTGAGTATTTTTGATTTTCCTCCTCCCCGTTCTTGAATTTATACGAAGAACATGGGGAAAGAGACCAACGGGTTGACCCACGATTCATTCATCTTTGTATGAGGTTATTGTGGGGTATCTTGTAGGGTTTATTGTTGTTTGTATACCCTCTTACCCCGTTCTTGTCGTTCTTCATGATTCGAGAACATTCTAGCTGATTGCTATTGTTCTAACATGGAGAGAGCGAGAAAAACAAACATGACCTGACCTCTCCAAAATCTTTGTGAATATAGATGGGTGGGAAATGATGGAAACATCCTGAGACCAGTGCAGAGATCTTTGGAATGAAGAATGGGCCACCGGGGCGCGCCACGTGACCCAAGGAACGTCACCGTTTGGACTCGAGAGTGGCAGATTACACTCCTACCGGCCGCAATGAAGGCGGTGGCATGATCACGCATCCAGAGAAGGGCTACAATGGAGAAAGGGTGGTGGATGACACTCCTGCAGGATACACGATGGGGATGGCGAGGTGCGTCCGCGTCGCCCGATGTGCAGAAGCTATGGTCTTGTGCCGCGACGGTGAAGGGAGGGTGGCAGGCCGTGCCGACCGCCGGTGGAGGAATGGCGCATGACCATGCCACATGGGGGAGGCTTCCCATCTGGCCAACCATCAGACCCAGCAGGCCGCCACACCACCACGGGTCGCGCCGGAAGGCCGGGCCAACCGGGTCGGACCAGACCCGGACCAACTTAAACCATTTTTCCTTATTTCAGTTATATCTTGAGCTACGAGCGTCCGTTTGATAAACCTTCTACCGCTCTGGAAACCTTGGATCGAGACGGTCCTTTTTTTATACTCCACTTGAGTTTTGAATAAATTTGGGGTATGGCTGGGTTGGATCGAACACGAATCCAATTGGTCCCTTGGGACTAAAAGGTCAATAACTTACAGACCGAGCTTCCTATTGATGTGTCGTCTGTTGTGTTGAGACCCCTATCACATGGCGGTCATTCGAGATACTTCTTCATGAGACTTTACGGAATTTGGATTATCGACCTGTGGCTTGAGGTGTGGATTCTTCCAGAATCAAGTGAGTATAGTGCGGGAACCCTATAGCTGGATGTAACATGAGAAAGGGATCCTATGTGGTTCTGTGCTTTGGGACCCTTCATGGGTCTATGATTGAGGGTCCCACATGGATCCTCTCTAGGAATCCAAGAGGGAGAAATCTAGGATCCTTCATGGGTTTTTTGTACTAGGATCCTATGTGGGTCTGATGATGTACTAGGATCCTGTGTGGGTCAGATGATGTACTAGGATCCAGTGTGGGTCTGATGATGTACTAGGATCCTGTGTGGGTCTGATGATGTACTAGGATCCTGTGTGGGACTGATGATGTACTAGGATCTTCTATGGGTCTGCTAATTTAGGATCCCACGTGGGTCTGATGATTTAGGATCTTAAGTGGGTCTTCCTCTAAACAGAGTAAGTTGATTCAGTAGTAACATCTAATCATCTTTACTACCGTGCCTAAGTTATACCTGTTGTGAGTTGAGTCCTTACCTTCGTGGTGATACCTTTTTGGTATTTTTCTGTGTGGCATACCTGTGTGGTACTTTCCTTCCTGGTGAAACCTTTCGGGTATTCTTCTGTGTGGGATACCTGTGTGGTACTTTCCTTCATGGTGATACCTTTGTGGTATTCTTCTGTGTGGTGTACCTCTGTGGTATATTCCTTCATGGTGATACCTTTGTGGTATTCTTCTGTGTGGCTTACCTGTGTGGTACTTTCCTTCACGGTGAATCCTTTGTGGTATTCTTCTGTGGGGCGTACCTGTGTGGTACTTTTCTTCGTGGTGATACCTTTTTGGTATTATTTTGTGTGGTGTACCTGTGTGGTACATACCTTCGTGGTGATACCTTTTTGGTATTATTCTGTGTGGCGTACCTGTATGATATTTTCCTTCGTGGTGATACCTTTGTGGTATTCTTTTATGTGGCATACCTGTGTGGTACTTACCTTCATGGTGATACCTTTGTAGTATTCTTCTATGTGGCATACATGTGTGGTACATTCCTTCATGCTGATACCATTGTGGTATTCTTATGTGTGGCATACCGGTTTGGTACTTACCTTTGTGGTGATACCTTTGTGGTATTCTTCTGTGTGGCATACCTGTGTGGTAAATTCCTTCATGGTGATACCTTTGCGGTATTCTTCTGTAAGGTGTACCTAAATGGTACTTACCTTCGTGGTGATACCTTTGTGGTATTCTTCTGTGTGGCGTACATGTGTGGTACTTTCCTTCGTGGTGATACCTTGGTGGTATTCTTTAGTATGGTGAACCTGTGTCTCACTATCCTTCATGGTGATACCTTTTTGGTATTCTTCTATGTGGTGTTACCTTTGTGGTACTTACCTTTGTGGTATTACCTTCGTGGTATTCTTTCCTTCGTGGAACAATTGAGCTTTGAGATAATAAGTTGGGCCTTGTGTTTCCTCGTGAATGAGATGGGTATACTTGATAACCTAGGTATATGTATGGGCATATACCAAAGTAGGGTTGACTGTTGTTTCCATGTTTTTAGATTTCCCTTTTGGATCTTGAGAGACCTCCAGGGGTCTCGGGTACTGAGTATCGTTATACTCACCCCTGCACGGGCTACAGACGCACCTTGTGGTGTTTGGTGCAGATGACAGAAAACACTGACTGAGGACGAGAGTACTAGGACTGGAGGTATCTCAGAGGTGGACACTAAAGGAGGCATACCATAGAGACGACCATACGAGATTTGTACCTACCCTTAAGTAGGATCCTTGGTGGGAGTTCACATGAGCTGTTTTAGTTTACTTTTACTTTTCAGTTTTCTTGTACTTTCCTGTTGGGCTTGTATTATGGATCCTTTTTCTTATTTTACACACTCTTTTTTACTTTAAGGTTTACTTGTGTTCGTATCTATTTGTGTGCTTGGTTGTGTGTGTTTAAAGGATATAAAGGCAATGCCTTCCCAGTTTTAGGGAATACGCCTTTCGGTGCTAGTCTCCAACCCCTAACCTATGGAAGGCAGGCTTGGGGTAGTCACTGCTCAGGCCCCAGAAGACGGGTCGTGAAAAATTGGTATCAGAGGAGTAGGTTCTACCGTAGAACATAGGACTCTGATATGTTCTTTGTGTAAATAGTGTTCAGTGTTATGAGTGTGGTTTTCTGTTTGGGGAATCCAGTGTTTGTGCGGTGGCCGACGTATCCATACACCAGGACCCTAAATTCTGATTTCCGACTCAGCGTGTGAAAACATTGATTGTGTGTGTTTTTGAAAAGTTTTCTTTTTGATTTCTTTGAGTCATATCACCAGGTATAACTTAATGACCATGGTGCACCTGTTCATTGTCAGTATGCTGCTGCGTAGGCAGCCAACTAGGATTCCCGAGAGAGTACACGATGATGGCCACCAAGTGACGAGGCTCCGGTGTAGGGCCCTCTTACTATGTTGGCATCTTCAGGTGGTGTACCCGCACCACCACCACCCATTGGGAAGCAGTTACCACCATCCGTACTGGCGGACGGTGTATTCCGACTGAGCTCATTGCACGAGTTCCAGTGGAAGAGACCTTCGTGGTTTCAAGGCGAGACAAATTCCCACACAGTTGAGGGATGGCTAGAGGTGGTTGATAGAGTTTTCCACCTAGTTGAGACACCAGTAGAGTAGATGGTGATCTTAGCTACTAGTCTATTCCAGTGAGGGACCATGAGGATGGTCTACATAGTTATGAGGCTTTGATATGTTGATGGTTTCTCAGGATAGTACCTTCAGGTAGTGTGCCAACTATATCACATCCCGTTGGTCAGCAGTTACAACTGACGGTACCGGTAGAGGAAACATGTAGGCTTAGTACCTTACACATGTTTCATCATCATATACCTATTAGGTTCTGAGGCAAGCCTGACTCATAGGCGACTAAGGACTGGCTTGAGGATGTTGTTTAGAGTTCCCTAGAGATTCTACAGCTTCAACAGGACAACATGTCAGTAGCTGAGTATTCATCGAGTCCTACCAACCATTCCTGGTACTTGATGAATACAATACGATCAGTGTTTAGGGCTCGGACTTTCGAGCGAGGTTTGTTTAAGGACATCTGAGCCAACACTTCTCCTCTATACATTCCTACTTAATTTAGGGTGATAGAGATAACCTTTATGGTTGAATGTTATTTGGATGAGTAGATACAACCAGTGAATGTTAGCTATGAGAAAGCTGGAAACTAGCACCGGTTTCAGAGACTTGGGTGTGTAAAATGTTTCAGGAAGAAGAAGTCTTAGGGATAGATAAATCTATAGGGCAGTAGACGTAGAATTAGAGAAAAGATATCATCATTAGGTGGTGTAATTTTCGACATGTTACTACCACCCCCTTTTCGTGGACCTCACCAGGGTCAAGGAGCTAGAGGATAGGGGAAGGGAGTAGCTGCATGTGGTTAAAGAGTGTGACCCAAGAGCTCTACGAATGATTCGAGGTATGGTCTGTGTCTAGTACTAGCTTCCATATAAATAGACATAGGTAACAATCATTCCATATTTCCATGAATCATGTTCAAGACCTAGAGTTTCCGGTTAAGCCGTTTAATTGACCATCACGTCCGGATATAACCTTGGGAGGAGACTTGATAATCACACTTATGTAGATGGTGTGATCTACCCCTTGAGGAGAGAGTTTCAGTTGGAACTTTTGTGTGAAAGCGTCGAGGCCTAACGACGTTAGTTTGGGTATGGACTGGACATCCACAGTTCATACTTAGATTGACCGTATTAGGAAAAAGGGTTGTGTTTTCTCTACAATGATGGAATGAGGTTTTCCATGGTTGGTGAAAAAGGAAACCCGAGAAGCACAGGATAAACAGATGAATAGTAGGGTGCATCCAATCACTCTTGAGTTGTCCAGACTTACCCTCGTGGTAGTAAGATTTTTTAGTTTTTAGTTCCAAAAAGGAGAGGCAAAACATCGGGACATATTTTCAAAAGATGTTTCCAGGATTACCTTCCTATAGGGAGAAGGACTTCTGGTTTGTCTGGGTACTGCTGGAGTTTTGGACTATACTTACCCAGGGTATCGACACCCTTTTCAACTTTGACGAAGAAGTAGGAGCATTTCCTATGGACAGAGAAGTGTCGGCAGATCTTTCAGAAGTTGAGACAACAACGATAGATAGAGTTCCTTCAGGACTATGACCTTGAGATAGTCTTTACTCTTGAGAAGGGGAATGTGATAGAAAACGCACTCAACAGGAGGTTTGGTCAGCAGCTATTTAGTAAGATATTAGAGTAGCTAGTTTCACTATAGATATCCTTCATTGATAGAGATAGAGTAACTTACCTCCAGTCTATGGATTCCACTCCCCCAATCCTTCAGTGAATTTGGGAGGCGCAGATTGGGGGTATTGACTGCGAGGCTCGACGTTCTTAGATATCCTCAGGATAGACACCTGATAGATTTTCTGAAGGTTTGGATCACATCATTTTCTTTAGAGAATGTACCGTGGTACCATGGACGCTTCGAGAGGAGGTGTTTAGGGAGTTCCCTACGTCCCGTTTGGTGGTACATCGTAGTGTGTTGAATATGTACTAGGACCTCCGGCATTAGTACTGGTGGGTAAAGATGAAGAAAGTAGTGGTAGAGTTTGTATCATGATGTCTCACTTATCAGCAAGTGAAGACTACACAGAGTTGGCAGAAGTCTTATGCTGACAGGATATGGAGACCCTTGGAGTTCTAGAAGGGGGACCACATTTTCTTGCGAGTCTCACATCGACAGGGACTATAGAGATTTGGCCAAGGGGGAAAGTTATCACCAACATTTATCGTTCATTTTCTAATCATTCAAAGGATATGTGAGGTAGCATACCGCTTGTCTCTTCCACCGCAGTTGGAGAGGGTGCGCGACGTCTTCCACGTATCCCAGCTAAGGGGTTATGTGCACGACCCATCTAACATCATCGACCACATTGAGCAGGACTTAGACGATGGGGCGTCATTTATGGAGGTTCCAGGGGAGATTTAGGATCGACATGACTGGGTCTTTTGTGGGCAGTCGATACCTCTGGTACGCGTACGCTGGTAGCACAGAAACCTTCAGGAGAGCACATGGGAGCAGGAGGCTCAGATTCATGCTCAGTACCCTCTTTTGGTTGTTTTGCCTTTGTTTTGACTTTCGCAGACGTAAATCCCTAAGGTAAGGAGAATGTAATGTCTCGTAATATTTTCATAATTTTTTAATTATATGGAATTATTTCGAGACTGCAAAATCTGATGGTGCGTGATTTGGAGGCCCAGCGTGCCTGGAATGATCTTTCAGAGTTTTGTTAATATTTAATTAGCATGCATAAGCAGATTTCATGAAAATGTGTAATAACTCTTAAATGGTCACCCGAATCAAAAATATGGGGGCACAGTTGTGTTCAGAATGGCGGGTTTACCCTAGGCGCGACTTAAGTTTGGTCGGCGCGAGCTTTCTGTGAGAAAACAAAAAAAATGGCATAATCATAAATAAAATAATTAAATAAATTATTTTATTTTTCAAATGCTTATAACTCACAAATGGTAGCTATGATTGAAAATATGCGACCACCAATGAACTCTTGATGGCATGCTTTATTTAAGCAGATACTAACTTTGGCTGGCGCGGACCACCAGTGAAAGGTAGATTTTGTCCGTAAATAAAATAATTAAGTTGCAATTATTTTATTATAAAATCTATAACTTTTAAACGGTAAGAAGGATTGGAAATCAGATAGTACCATTGTGTTAATTGGGGCATGTTTCACATGGGTGGAGCCTAACCTCGACTGATGTGGGTCAAGGATGAATGTTAATAATTTTTCCAAATTTGTTTTCGAGTACATTTAGTAAACGCACAAGCGACGCTTTGTAACATTTTAACCGGGGCTCAGAATTGAAATCTAAGGTCACCATTGAACTCACAACACCAATTTTCACTTACGGAGACTATCACTTCGACCATAGTAGGTATGGAGGAAATGTTAGATTTTGGAATTTTTATTAGAATAAATAAAATATTTTTTTATTCTATTCCTCCAACGGACGAGCGGTAAGGTGGGACCAGTGATGTGTCAAGCCAATAAATGGATTGACCCTCTAATTTGAGTAACATCAACGTTGCGGGAAATTAGGAATCTACCTAATTAATGGGCCCCATTAACAGTCGGCGTCATTACTTACCCTCCACCTCTCCTATAAATATTGATATTGGGAAGGGGTATCAGAGAGCTTCACCAAGCAGCAAATTGCTGAAGGAATGCTGCGACGCAAGACCCTTAGAAGATGAATCTGTCCTAGAAAGAGGTGACAGATGACATCAAATGACAAATGGGTGATGTGCGAGTGGTGTCTTTGGGAGCCAGTTGTGGGAACTAAGAACACGATCCACCGGCAAGGGCGGACGATTCTCCAATTTTCAAGGTAGGGGTTATTTTGTTTGAGAATTTTTTATTTTCCACATCCCCGATCTTGAATTTATATGAAGAACGCGGGTCAAACGACTAATGGGTTGACCCGTGATTCTTTCGTCTTCACGGGAGGTTGTTGCAGGGTATCTTGTAGGGTTTATTGTTGTTTGTATACCCTCTTACCATGTTCTTGTCGTTCTTCATGATTCGAGAACATTCTAGATGATTGATATCATTCTAATGCGGAGAGAGTGGTATAAACAAACATGGGATGAAATATCAAAAATATTTGTGAATTTTGATGGTCTTGAAGTGATGGCAACGTCCCGAGACAAGTTCTAAGATCTTCAGAATGAAGAACGGGCCACCGGGGAACGCCCGATGACCCGAGGAATGTCATCGGTGGGACTCGGGAGCAGCGGTTGGCACTTTAGCCGGCTGCGATGAAGGCGGCGATGCGACCGCACCGCCGGAGAAGGGTCGCAGCCCATCAGCCACAGAGGAGAAAGGGCGGTGGCCGTCACTCCGGCCGGCCCCACAATGGGGACAACGGAGCGCGTCCATGCCGCCCGTCGTGCAGAAGTCATGGCCTTGTACCACAGGGGCAAAGGGAGGGCAGCCAGCTGAGCTGGTTGCCAATGGAGGCACGGTGCGTGACCACGCCACACGGAGGAGGCTACCCATCTGTCCAGCCGGTGGACCTAGCAGGCCGTTGCACCATGGGACGCCACCGCACCGTGGGCTGGGCCGCGCCGGTGGGCCGAGTTGACCCGAACCGGGTCGAACCGAACCCATACCAACTTCGACCCTTTTTCATTCTGTCGACAATATCTTGAGCTACGGTTGTCCATTTGATGAACCTTCTACAATTCTAGAATCGTTTGATCGAGACGGTCCTTTTTGTATACCCCACATAAGTTTTGAATAATGTTGGGGTACGACCGGGTGGGATCGAACACGAATCCAATCGGGCCCTCGAGACTAAAAGGTCAATAACTTATAGACCAAGCATCCGATTGATGCACCATATATTGCATTGAGACCACTATCACATGGAGGTCCTTTGGGATACTTATTTTTTTGAATTTGTGGTTTTTGGAGTATCTACATGTGGCTTGAGGAGCGGATTCTCCCGGAATCAAGCGAGCATGGTGAGGGAACCCTGTAGCTGGGTGTAACATGAGAAAGGGATCCCATGTTGGTCGGTGCTTGGGGATCCTTCGTGGGTCTGTGATTGAGGGTACCACATGGATCCCCTCTTGGAATCCATGTTGGACTACTCTATGATCCTTCATGGGTCTGCTGTACTAGGATCCTTTGTGGGTCTAATGATGTACTAGGATCCTTTGTGGGTCTGATGATGTACTAGGATCATGTGTGGGTCTGATGATGTACTAGGATCCTCTGTGGGTCTGATGATGTACTAGGATCCTCTGTGGTTCTGATGATATACTAGGATACTCTGTGGCCCTGATTATTTAGGATCCTATGAGAGTCTGATGATTTAGGATCCTACGTGGGTCTTCCTCTTAACAGATTAAGATGATTCAGTAGTTACATCTAATCATATTTAATACCGTACATAAGTTATACTTGGTGTTAGATGAGTAGTTACCTACACGGTGATACCTTTGTGGTATTATTCTATGTGGATAACCTGTGTGGTACTTTCCTTCATGGTGAAACCTTTTTGGTATTCTTCTGTGTGGCGTACCTATGTCGTACTTTCCTTCGTGGTGATACCTTTGTGGTATTCTTCTATGTGGTGTACCTATGTGGTACTTACCATCATTCTAATACCTTTTTGGTATTCTTATGTGTGGTGTACCTATGTGGTACTTTACTTCATGGTGAAACCTTTGTGGTATTCTTCTGTGCGGCATACCTGTGTGGTACTTTCCTTCGTGGTGATACCATGGTGGTATTCTTATGTGTGGTGTACCTGTGTGGTACTTACCTTCTTCATGATAACTTTTTGGTATTCTTCTGTGTGGCGTACCTGAGTGGTACTTTCCTTTGTGGTGATACGTTTGTGTTATTCTTCTTTGTGGCATACCTGTGTGGTACTTACATTCATAATGATACCTTTGTGGTATTCTTCTGTGTGGCGTACCTGTGTGGTAATTTCCTTTGTGGTGATACCTTTGTGGTATTCTTCTGTGTGGCGTACCTGTGTGGTACATAGCTTCTTGGTGATACCATTATTATATTCTTCTATGTGGCATACTTGTGTGGTACTTTCTTTTATGGTGATACCTTTGTGGTATTCTTCTATGTGGCGTACCTGTATGATACTTACCTTCGTGGTGATACCTTTGTGGTATTCTTCTGTGTGGTGTACCTGTGTGGTACTTTCCTTCATGGTGATACCTTGGTTGTATTTTTCAGTGTGGAGAACCTGTGTGGAACTTTCCTTCATGGTGATACCTTTGTGGTATTCTTCTGTGTGGCATTATCTTTGTGGTACTTACCTTGGTGGTGTTACCTTTGTGGTATTCTTTCCTTCGTGGAATAGTTGAGCTTTTAGCTAATAAGTTGGGCCTTGTGTTTCCTCATGAATGAGAAGGGTATAATTGATAACCTAGGTATATGTGTGGGAATATACCTAATTGGGGTTGACTATAGTTTCCATTCTTTTAGTTTACCCTTCGTAGATTTTGAGAGACCTTCGGGGGTCTCGGAGTACCTACTGAGTATCGTTATACTCACCCCTGCATGGGCTACACCCGCACCTTGTTGTGTTTGGTGCAGACGAAGGACATCGCTGACTGAGGATTAGAGTACCAGGACTAGTAGTAGCTAAGAGGCGGATATTATACAATGCGTACTGTAGAGACGGTCATACGAGAGATGTACATACCCTTCAAGTAGGATCCTAGGTGGGAGTTCACAGGAGCTATTTCAGTTTACTTGTAGTTTTTAGTTTTCTTGTACTTTCTAGTTGGGCTTGTATTCTGGACCCTTTTTCTTATTGTACACACTCTTTTAACTATAAAATTTACTTGTGTTTATATCTAGTTGATTTCTTGGTTGTGTGTGTTTATAGGAAATAAAGGAAATGCCTTCCCAGTTTTAGGGAATACGCCTTTCAGTGCTAGTCACCAGCCCCAAGCCTATGGAAGGTGGGCTTGGGGTAGTCACGACACGGGCCCCAGGGGATGGGTCATGAAATTCTCTTCCATAGGTACTATACTTTGTAAAATTTCACCCCACTGATAAAAATCTTTCCTGAGGGGATACTTTCAATTTATATGATTTTTTCTGTTGGTGTGACCTTGGCTCAATCGCAAGATCCACCACTATTGTATTAGAAAAATACAATTTTATAGGTTCTATATTTCTAGGTACCACCTTAGGCTATTGGAATGTTTTTTTAATCCAAATGGATTCCTTATCTAAAATAGAATCCACAATATACTCTGACACAATCATATAATTATCTATAACTGGCTACTTCGAAGTCTTCGAGCTCGCAACTCCTCTACTAAGATATAAAACATATACTAACTATGACTTTGATCATTCTGATCAATTTGAAAACCAGCATCAGTATAACCCCTAATGACCAGATCTTCATCTCATCTATACAACATGAACATATCCTCAGTTCTTCTTAGATACTGGAGGATAACCTTAACAACAGACCAATGTTGTTCTCATGGATCAACATGATATCTACATACCATTATAATTGCATATGAAACATCAAGTCTAGTACAAAACATTGGATACATGATTGATCCTATCACTAAATTTATGGGATCTTACTCATTCTCTCTTTCTCCTATTGTGTATAAGGAAACAATTTATTAGATATATTTAAAACCTTGTGACACTGGAGCCAATTCCCTCATGGAGTTTTCATATTAAATCTCTTTAATATATAGTTAATATATGTGCTTTGACTTAGTCCAAGAATCCTCTTGGATATATCATGAATGATCTTCATTCCAAAAATATAGGCTGATTTACCTAATTTCTTCATGGAGAATCATTTGTTTAACTAGTTATTAATAGTTTATAAGACTATAATTTCCATTACAATAAGTAATATGTCATAAATATACACTACTTGGAGAACGACTATGTTTATACTTAACCTCATGGAAATACCTAGATTATATTAATTATTAATGAAATAAAATTCTTTTATAGCTCTATAAAATCAAATTTTCCATAACCTGGATGTTTTTGCAATCCATAAATTGATCCCTGTAACTTGAGAATCATTTTGGCATAAACTAGAGTCAAAAAACCTTCTGGTTCTGTCATATAGAAATCTTCCTAAAGGTTCCCATTATAAAATGTAGTTTTCACATCCATCTTCTAAATATCATAGTTATGGTAACTTTCTATAGCAAGTAAAATTATAATGAACTTAAACATGGAAACCCGTGAAAATGATTCATCATAGTTAATTCCTTGATGTTGTATAGACCCTTTACCCACTAGTGTTTCTTGATTGGTATTTATATTACCCTCTATGTCCAGTTTTATCTAGAATACACATTTTCACTCTATGAGATTTACATCAACTGGAACATTTACCAAAACCCAAACTGGGTTCTAATACAAGGAATCTATTTTAAAATTCATTGATTCTTTCCATCCAACTACTTCAGAGATCTCTACTACCTATTTTTCGGAGAGCGGTTCATCATTATCAACCAATATCGAGTCACAATCTTCAGTAACTCTAAAACCATAACTCTATGGTTATCATACCTCTCTTGTTCTCATATATAGTACTTATGTTTCTGGAACTATGTCATCCATTGGGATATGAAAAATCTATTCTTGTACCAACTCTTTTGTATCTTTGGAATCAACTTCATCAAAGCCAATATATCTCCCACTATCCTTTTTGAGGATGTGATCCCCCTCAAGAAATATGGTTTGTCTGATGACAATAACTTTTTTATCTGAGGAATTCTATATGTAGTTCCCCCTTGTTTCCTTGGTATACCATATAAAGATACTCTTTGTACAACTGGGAGTAAGTTTGTTGTCTGAGAAGGCCTTAAAAAATGCCTCACAACCCTATACACATGTATGAAACAAAAACATGTTTCTTTCCACTTCATAACTCAACGAGAATTCCATTTACCTATTTAGTTGGTATTTAGTTTAATGTGTATGCTACATTTTGTAATGAATATCCCCAAAATGATAATGGAAGATCATCAGGTCTCATCATTGACCATACCTTTTAGAATAGGGTATGGTTCCTCCATTCACTAACACCATCCCACTATGGTGTATAAGACATAATGAGTTGAAATATAATCCTAAATTCTAGTTGAAAGTCGATAAATTATTGGTTAAAATATCCACCACCTCGATTCTACTAGAAATGACCTGAACACATCAGTGTGTACAAATCCTAGAATTTCTATGGCCCTTTCACCTTTTCCACCAATTGTATGTTTGGTCATTTTATTTGTAAATAATAATGAAATAATTCTAGTGGTTTTAGCTATCTAAATAAGAATCTTTCTATAGATTTTTCAAACACATCTCATTTACTTGACCAGGATAGTGATACAATAACTGGGTATTATATATGTTCTGTGAACATGTTTTTTTATCAATTTTTAAGAATTGGTTTTCAAAATTTAATACATAAAGACCGTTATTTAAATTTTTCAACCCATTACATATGTTTTCTTTATAAAATATTTTTTTTTCAAAATTGAAAATATTCCCATATATATCCAGGAATGATATATAAATTAATCTTTTGGTAACCATTTTTTCATAATAACAATATTTTAATACCAAAATCATTATCATTGGAAATGAAAGTTGGTTTTCCCCAATGGCTAGAGAATCCATCCTCACACCATTAGTAGATCTCAAA